>CM067174.1:31708490-31740990 GCA_034093135.1 Erigeron breviscapus
AATTATGGTGTGGAAAACATTCCTTTTATGCCAATTCCAGCTTCGCTTCTTCGCTTGGTACCCCATGAGGATAGTGACCTCATGAATTATAGAGTGTTTTTAGCCGGGGGTATGGCAGCTCAACGCCGAGAGCCGCCTACCGCTCCCCCGCATAGGTCGCCTGGTGAGGGTAGTAGGTATAGGAAAAGAAATGAGGGGTTAGTAGGAGAAGAGACACCAAGCTCATATGCACAATCTTCATCGACTTCCGCTCCACCAAGAAAGAAACACAAGTCCCATCACAAATCAAAATCTAAATCCAAAGCAAAATCAAAAACACTTCTTCGTGATGAACCATCACCTCCACCTGATCAATCCTTCACCATTCCTTCTCCTTTCACTTCATCTTCCACTTCATCCGAATCTCAAACATCTTCTTCGATTCAACATAAATCAAAGAAAATCCGAAAGGTCAAATTCAAATATTCCAAATCTCTTCCACCGATTGAGGAAGAGGTTATCATAGAATCTCCGGAGAGACAAGGTGGTTTGGAGGGAGGGTTGAAAAACATAATGGAGAGAATGAGCGGTCCGGGCTAGGAACATGGCATAAAGAAACCGTTGGCCCTTCGACAGTTGAACCAATTATTCGCCGGGATGACAACCCCAGGATAGAAGCCGAGGACTCCCCACCCTCGCATATTTCACCTCCTCGCCGCTCTGGATCCTCTCTACAGGATCCAGATGCATTATTACACAGGCACCAGCCGCATCCACTATCGATTCCTCATTCGGAGGAAGCCGATATTGAAGCAGCGGAGACTCTTGCCTCTCTCCCGACTTTTCTTGATCACACAATTGAGTCTAGATCGCCAATTAGGCCACTTGATCATGAGCACGCACGTCCTTTGGATGTTTCCAGAACATACAGAGAATTGGTTCGTGAACCTTTTCCAGGACCGTAATGGAAGACCTGTCGGTGCCATCATCGAGCAAGCACTGAATACAGGCGCTGAGGAGAAGCTTTGAGGAAGTTAGGCTCGCCTGGCTTCCTCCTAGCCCATCTCCCAGTTCAACGGGCAATCCAAAGGATCTCGGAAGTCCCACCAACCGTGAGATTGTTTGGTTCATTCGAGCCAAACCAATCCGTCATGCAACAACTGATGTTGAAGCCTTGCTTCGCCAACCATCAGGAAGTCCTGTTGGTCCTCAGCCTTCAGGCCGCACTGTAAACCCTCTGGAGCCTACAATTGCGACAACGATATCTACGTCGGTCGTACCTCCTTCTTCTATTGAACCGCCACTAACCGAAGCGCTCCATAAAGATAAAGGCAAAGCCATTGCCGCTCCTGAACCATCTGAAAGCGATAAGTCTGATAGTCCTCCTGCAGCCGCTGAACGCCTGAACATTCCATATGATCTAGAAGAGTGTGCAGACATCATAGCTCTTGACGCTGCAGGACTTCTCCACACAAAAAGAACACAAACTCAACCTCCACCAATCATCTCTCGTAACTCACCGTCGCCTTCTCACTCTTCTTCTTCATCATCATCATCATCCGATAATAAATCTAAATCAGGATCCGCACATGCTTCTACTCCTAGACATACTCGTCTAGAAGAAATTTATAGTGATTTGTATGCCCATCTAATCTCCCTCGATGATCAAACTGATTCATTTGACAAATCTATTCTTGCAACTCTCCAAGCTCGATACGATCACCAAAACAAGATAAATCTTTTAAAGCAGCAAGCTGAACAAGACAAGTTTATTGCCAATGCAGCACTTGAAGCAGCTCAGAAAAGGATTGTTGAACTTGAAGCCACATGCAAGCAAGCTGTTATTACACAAAGACGTGATGATTCTGATGATCAGGATCAACACGAGGGGGAGAATATGGATGAGGATGTGGCTAATGTAAGAGCCAGTGCTGCTACTGAGATTATAGATGACACAGATGTTCGTGATGATGCTCAATCACGAGATCCTCCTCAAGATGTTGATATTGTAGAGCAAGTTGTTGATAATATTGTTGTTGATAATGTTGAGCACACAGAAGAAGTTCGTATAGATGAATCAGTGGTTCGAGCAAGTGCAATTACAGATGTTGTTGGTGGCTCAGATTTTCGTGATGATGCTCACTTTCCAGGATTATTTTGTGATCCCTTGATTATTGGCGAAGATTTTGGTGAAACAGAGTTCCCTGAGAATGATCCAAGAGATAATGATCCTAATGATGATAATGATTCCTCTGATGATGATGATATTCCCCCAGGCTTTGATACCTACCAATCTATTCCTCAACCAAACCCCGCTCTCAACCAAATGAACCTTCATAACCTAATTCACCACCTTAACAATCCTCATCTCCAAAACATCACCAGAGCTCCAATTGTTCGAATAAACGATGGTGGTTTCAGAAAGAATGTAGAAAGGAGGATTGATTACCTTAGAATTCCAACCAGACTCTTCAAATCCACAAAATTCCTTGAAGAAAAAGCATATGAGATCTTCTCAAAGGAACAAGAGTTGGTAAAAATAGATGTTGATGAACTACGGGCAAGGAGGGCTTATGATCTTGATCACCAAAGGGCAAAATACTTAAAGGATCTCATAGAAGCCAAGAGTCTTAAAGCCAACAAAGTATGGAAGAATCAGTTCAAATTGAAGATTGTAGAAGTTGTCAACATTCATTTCAAGGAATGGTGTGATCCCGGGTTTGCAAGACCCCCTGGCTTAATATGGCTAATAGTGAGACGTGAAGATAACCGTCGGTATATGTTTGGAGAAGCCAGGTTCAATCTACTATTAGCTGATGATCTCATTTTTCTCCTCCATCACTCTGCAAGCAAACTTATTCAGCCTGATCTAGAGAATCATGAAGCCTACTATGCTGTGAAGAGATATTTTGATAGTCCTGTTCTGAGTCAATCTAAAAAAGACTTCCAATTGGCTGTTGAAAAGAAAAGAAAGAAAGTGAACCAAAGGATTCAAGGAATCAACCTTGAAAACTTCAACACTGGAGCCGTGTTCGATAATCCCAGAGGGTTTGTATTTGCTAGTGATCAAGAGCATAAGATTTTTATAAGACTCGAAGAACTCTCCAAGTATTCAGATGGCACACTGATGCAATGTTTGGCTGTATTTGAAAGTCTAGCTGAGTTCGAAGAGTCAGTAAAGGAAAAGAAGAGGTTGATGAGAGTGATTAAGAAGATTAAGTCAAGATTGGTGTAAACTATGCTAAATTGTGAATAGTGATTATGTGTGTGTGAGAGAGAGTTAGAGAGAGGATGGGAGAAAGGGAAAGTCTATTTCCAAAAGGTTAATTACAAATGAGAGGTGAGGGGGTTTATATAGGCATGACATTTGCATTAAACCCCCTCCCTAATTACAAGATAGTCCTTGGTTAATTACACTAACAACCTTCCATATAAACAAGATTAACCACAAGGACAATTCTATTTACATTGTTACAAACTAGCACTAATCCATAATTTAAAGCTAACAATCTCCTCCTTTAGTGCTGTTTGTGAACGATCACTTTCTGGATCTCTTTCTCTTTCTCTGTCTCCGATTCCTTTTCTTTGTGGATGATTCAGGCTTATCAGGTTGAGTAGATTGAGATTTGAATGCTCGCTTTCTGTACTTATGATGATTCTCCTTCCAGAACCTTTTAGGAACAAAATGGTACTTTGGATCTTCAGGGCGATTAGGTGGTTCAATGATGTTGTCAGCAAAATCAACAGGAGGCATGTTGTGAGGACCTTGTTCATTGTTAGGAGAGTATCTGACCCAAGTGCCTTCTGGTACATGAATTACTCCTTTTCTTTCTTTTGGAAGTCTAGCCTCAATAATCTGTCTTGTTCTATCTCTGTGGTCCAATCTTGCCTTGATCCTTTTAATCACTTTCAACAACCTCTTCTTTTCCTTAACTGACTCTTCGAACTCAGCAAGACTTTCAAAAACAGTCAAACATTGCATCAGAGTTCATCAGAGTACTTGGAGAGTTCGTCTAGTCTTATAAAAATCTTATGACCTTGATCGCTTTCAAATACAAACCCTCGAGGATTATCAAATACAGCTCCAGTGTTAAAATTCTCAAGATTTATTCCTTGAATTCTTTGGTTAGGCAAGGTGAGGTTCACTTTCTTTCTTTTTTTTCCACCGCCAATTGGAAGTCCTTTTGAGTTTGACTCAAAACAAGACTATCCAAATATCTCTTAACAACATAGTAGGCTTCATGATTTTCTGGATCAGGCTGAATAAGTCTGCTAGCAAAGTGATGGAAGGAGAAGATGAGATCATCAGCAGACAACAGATTGAACCTGGCTTCACCAAACATATACCGACGGTTGTCATCACGTCTTACTATTAACCAGATCAAGCCAGGGGGTCTTGCAAACCCGGGATTACGCCATTCTTTGAAATGAATGCTAACAACCTCAACAATCTTTAATTTGAACTGATTCTTCCACACTTTGTTAGCTTTATGGCTTTTGGCATCTACCAGATCCTTTAAATATTTTGCCCTTTGGAGATCAACATCATAAGCTCTCCTAGCCCGTAATTCATCAACATCGATTTTTACCAACTCTTGTTCCTTTGAGTAAATCTCATAAGCTTTTTCTTCAAGGAATTTGGTGGATTTGAAGAGTCTGGTTGGTATCCTGAGATAGTCAATCTTTCTTTCAACATTCTTTCTGAACCCACCTTCATTTATTCGAACAATAGGATATCTGGTGATGTTTTGGAGATGAGGGTTGTTAAGGTGGTGGATAAGGTTACGAAGGTTCATTTGGTTGAGAGCAGGGTTTGGTTGAGGAATGGATTGGTAGGTATCAAAGCCTGGGGGAGCATCATCATCATCAGAGGAATCATTATCATTATCATCTCTTGGATCATTATCTCTAGGATCATACTCAGGGAACTCTGTTTTACCAAAATCTTCGCCAATAATCAAGGGATCCCTAAGTAATCCTTGAAAGTGCGCATCATCACGAAAATCTGAGCCACAAACAACATCAGTAACGGCACTGGCTCAAATCAAAGATTCATCAATACGAACTAATTATGTGTTCTCATCATTCCCAACCATGACATTATCAACCACGACATTATCAACCACGTGCTCTACAATGCCAACATCTTGAGGAGGATCTCTTGATTGAGCATCATCCGCAACATTTGTGTCATCTAAAACCTCAGTAGCAGCACTGGCTCTAACATTATCAACATCTTCATCAATATTCTCCCCCTCGTGTTGATCTTGATCATCAGGATCATCACGTCTTTGTATAACAACTTCCTGCTTGCAAGTGACCTCAAGTTTAACTATTCTCTTCTGAGCCGCTTCAAGTGCTGCATCGGCTAGAAACTTTTCTTGTTCTTTTTGTTGTTTTATGTTATTTACCAGATGATGATGATCAAAGCGGGCTTGGATTGATGCTATGAATCTGTTTGACTGTTGAGAGAGATAAGTGTGGCAAGTAGTTCATCATAAAGAGAATCAAGACGAGATCGGTTTTCAGTAGACATGGAACCAGGAAGTTCGATAGGGTGAGAAGCGGAGGAGGATGAAGAAGATGAAGAAGAAGATGAATGGGGAGGTGAAGGAGTTTTATGAGGGAGTATTGGTGGGGGTTGGGTTTGTGTTTTTCTGGTGTGGAGTAGTCCTGCAGCGTCAAGAGCCATGATATCTGCACGCTCATCTAGATCATATTGAATGTGCAAGCGTTCAGCAGCTGCAGGTGGACTATCAGACTTATCACTGTCAGACGGTTCAGGAGCGGCAATGGCTTTGCCTTTATCTTTTTGGAGCACTTCGGTTGGCGGCGGTTCAATTGAAGAAGGAGGAATGACCGACGTAGATGTCGTTGTCGCACCTGTAGGCTCCGAAAGGTTTACAGTGCGGCCTGAAGGCTGTGAACCAACAGGACTTCCCAGTGATTTATGTAGCATATGCTCTACATTGGTTGTTGCAGAACGAATTGGCTTTGCGCGAACGCACAACACAATGTTCCGGTAGGTGGGACTTCCGGGATCCCCTGGATTGCCCGTTGAACTGGAAGATGGGCTAGGAGGAAGCCAGGCGAGCCTAACCTCCTCAAAGCTTCTCTCCGCAGCTCTTGTATCCAGTGCTTGCTTGATGATGGCACCGACAGGTATTCCATACGGTCCTGGAAAAGGTTTACGAACCAATTCTCTGTATGTTCTGGCATCGTCCAAAGGACGTGCGTGCTCAAGATCCAGTGACCTAATTGGCGATCTAGACTCAATTGTGTCATCAAGAAAAGTCAGGAGAGAGGCAAGAGTCTCCGCAGCTTCAATATCGGTTTCCTCCGAATGAGGAATCGATAGTGGACGTGGTTGGTGCCTGTGCAATGATGCATCTGAATCCTGTGGAGAGGATCCAGAGCGGCGAGGAGGTGAAAAATGCGAGGGTGGGGAGTCCTCGTCTTTTATCCTAATGTCGTCATCCCAGCGTATAATGGTTCAACTATCGGAGGGCCAACTTTTTCTTTATGCCCTGTACCTAGCCCGGACCGCTCATTCTCTCCGTTTTGTTTTTCAACCACTCCCTCCAATCCACCTTGTCTCTCCGGAGATTCTAATGTAGCCTCTTCCTCAATCGGTGGAAGAGTCTTAGAATATTTGAATCTGATTTTGCGAATTTTCTTCGATTTATGCTGAGATGAAGAAGATGAATGTGATTCGGATGAAGATGAAGTGAAAGGAGAAGGAATTTCAAAGGATTGATCATGAGGAGGTGAAGGTTCATCACGAAGAAGTGTTTTTTGTTTCTTTTTCGGTGGAGCGGAAGTTGATGAGGATTGAGCAGATGTGCTTGGTGCCTCTTCTCCGACTAACCCCTCTTTTCTTTTCCTAGACTTATTACCCTCACTAGGCGACCTATGTGGGGGAGCGGTAGGCGGCTCTCGGCGTTGAGCAGCCATACCCCCTCCTAAAAACACTCTGTAATTCATGAGGTCACTATCCTCATGGGGCACCAAGCGAAGAAGCGAAGCAGGAATAGGCATAAAAGGAATATTTTCAACTCCTGAATTTCCATACACGGTTTGATAGCGAGGAAAGCGAATTCGGTGGGAAGCTGGAAAACGTTGGATGTTGTTATGAGAGCTAAGTGTTCCCTGAAGAATAACTGTCAGGAAACGAATGAAAGGGATATACTTCTTTGTTGCATTGTACTTCCCTTTGACGTTCTGACGCAGATGATCCCAAGCAACTGTAGCAAAGTCGATGTGAACGTCATATGCGATAGAAAACAGATATGTCAATGTTTGGGATGTTATCGCCTCTTGTCCTTTCCTTGAAGGTGATAAGCAGTAATTGATGATCGAGCAAAGCGGATACCACAAACGATGAAGATTTTTCTTCTTGAAAGCACCTATTGAGTTGAGAGGACCATTATATCCCAGTTCTCTGACTCGTTCAAGCATCTCACGAGTTGGGGGTGGATCAACAAATTCTGTGGCTCCCTCGCGAGAGTTTGCTGTGGGAAAGCCAATTGCCCTTCGGAAGTCTTCAAGCGTGAATGTGAATGCTTGAGTTGATCCATCAGTTGTTAGGAGCTCGAATTGAAAGTACGGATTGCTCGATCTTCCTCTTGGTGAAATATACTCGATGGTTCGCCACATTTGAAATAGCAGTTCTTCTTCAATACCCGGAGCAGTAACAGTCAATACATGATATAGAGGGTGGTATGTGAGTATAACCGGTATTATCCCATGATGACATGAAAAGGGTATGATTAACTGGTAGTTGTTAGGCATACTTTCTGTAGCACCATCTTTGAGGAAATTCATTCTGCGGTTAAGAAGAAGACGAATGGGAAACATTGTTTCCAAGGTTAATTTACTCAAAAAAGATTTAATCGTACACTGTTTTTCACAGAAGATGCGAAGGCAGTACAACAAGGCGTTCGATACCTTGCTTCTTGGGGAAAACCAATGTAAGATTGAAAAGAATTTTAAGAAATTAATAATACATGAAACATGTTTTATCACTCAGTTGCCAAAGGACACACAAAGGTAGTACATCAAGGCGTTCGATACCTTGCATCCTAAGTAAACTGAGAGATAGAATTTTGAAAAACAAAGCACAATTTGACAGAAATATAGGGACAAATGTTTGTGGAGTCAAACAGATCAATGAACATGGTATTTTGTTCAAGAAAGAGTATTTGACTCACAAAGTTGGTATAAGAAAAGTTTCATGAAAGATCAACCTTGAAAGAAAATGAGATTTTGATGGTTGATTAAATATGAAAAATTTCTTAAAAATATTGAAAAACCGGTTTTAGAAAAGACATTTAGGAAAAGTTTCATGAAAGATCAACCTTGAAAGAAAATGAGATTTTGATGGTTGATTAAATATGAAAAATTTCTTAAAAATATTGAAAAACCGGTTTTAGAGAAGACATTTAGGAAAAAGTGAAGTAAATCCGGTTTTCAGAAAAAGGTATGTGAAAACCGGTTTTCAGAAAATGTTATGAAAAACCGGGTTTCAGAAAAAGTTATGAAAAACCGGTTTTCAGAAAAAGTTATTTAAAAACCGGGTTTCATATGAAAGATGGTTTTTAGTGAAAATACCGATTATTTAAATGATAACAAGAACCGGTTTTTTGAAAACCGGTTTTTTTTAACAAAGCATCAAGATACTTGGATTAATTCCAAGTATCGATGCACTTGTTTGAATCAGGCAAACACAATATCAAGCAAATCATATACAACAAATACATGCATTCAAATTCATTCAAGCAATTAAAGTAATTTTAAAGCATGTATGAACATTAACAAATCCAAGCATATACATCTAAATGAAGTTATATGAAATGACAATATCGAAAAAGAGATTATACCTGCTGTAATGAATGACAAGTAATGGAAAAATAAATCAAACACACGAATAAAGCACTCCTGGAAAGATAAGTACAAAGTATATTGTTATTGGAATGAAAACCGGTTTTAGTAAAGAAAATACTAAAAGCCGGTTTTAGACATGAAATATGAAAACCGGAAATAATGAAGAAATAAATGAAAACCGGAAATAGAGAATAAATTACCTGAAATCCGGTAATGAAGAATTGAAGAACAAAATCCGGTATTCAAAATATTGAAGGAAGAAATTATTATGTAAAACCGGTTTTCTATTTTGAGAAAGTGTTGAAAAAACGAAAGCCGGTAGGAAAGCCGGATTTATTTGAGAGAAAACCGGAAATAGAGAAGATTTAAAGTACTTAGAAAAATTTCGAAGGAAGTCAAATGAAGGTCAGAACCGGCTATAAATAGTGGTCAGACCCGGGTATGACTTCCGGTTTTCGGGTCAAACCGGGTCAAACCGGTTTTTTTTTTTTTTTTTTGGGAGAAATGTTGGCATTGTAGAGCACGTGGTTGATAATGTCATGGTTGGGAATGATGAGAACACATAATTAGTTCGTATTGATGAATCTTTGATTCGAGCCAGTGCCGTTACTGATGTTGTTTGTGGCTCAGATTTTCGTGATGATGCGCACTTTCAAGGATTACTTAGGGATCCCTTGATTATTGGCGAAGATTTTGGTCTCTTTCTCTTTCTCTGTCTCCGATTCCTTTTCTTTGTGGATGATTCAGGCTTATCAGGTTGAGTAGATTGAGATTTGAATGCTCGCTTTCTGTACTTGTGATGATTCTCCTTCCAGAACCTTTTAGGAACAAAATGGTACCAATTGTAAACTATGCTAAATCGTGAATAGTGATTATGTGTGTGAGAGAGAGAGAGTTAGAGAGAGAATGGGAGAAAGGGAAAGTCTATTTCCAAAAGGTTAATTACAAATGAGAGGTGAGGGGGTTTATATAGGCATGACATTTGCATTAAACCCCCTCCCTAATTACAAGATAGTCCTTGGTTAATTACACTAACAACCTTCCATATAAACAAGATTAACCACAAGGACAATTCTATTTACATTGTTACAAACTAGCACTAATCCATAATTTAAAGCTAACAATTGGATCACAGAGATAGAACGAGACAGATCATTGAGGCTAGGCTTCCAAAGGAAAGAAAAGGAGTAATTCATGTACCAGAAGGTACTTGGGTCAGATATTCTCCTAATAATGAACAAGGTCCTCATAACATGCCCCCAGTTGATTTTGCTGACAACATCATTGAACCACCAAATCGTCCTGAAGATCCAAAGTACCATTTTGTACCAAAGAAGTTCTGGAAGGAGAATTACCACAAGTACAGAAAGCGAGCCTTCAAATCACAATCATTTCAACATGATAAGCCTGAATCATCCACAAAGAAAAGGAATCGAAGACAGAGAAAGAGATCAAGAAAGTGATCATTTACAAAACAGCACTAAAGGGGGAGATTGTTAGCTTTAATAATATAGTTAGTGCATGTTTGTAAGAATGTAATAGAATTGTCCTTTTGTCTAATCTTGTTTAATGTGGAAGGTTGTTAATGTAATTAGACAAGGACTTGTTTGTAATTAGGGAGGGGGTTTAGAGCAAATGTCAAGCCTATATAAACCCCCCACCCCATCCATTGTAAGGTTACACCTTGAAATATATTTTCCTTACATTTCCATATTCTCTCTACTTTCTCTCTCACACACTTAAGCCTTATAAACCTTATATCACGATTTAGCATTGTTTACATATATCAATTTTTATTTTAAGTAATTTATCAAGAAAAACTTCCTAACCTTATGCAAATACATATGAAGAAGAGAAGAAACAGAATAAAACCTTGATTTTTGATTTGATCGCCACTTGCGTGTCTGTATTACTTTTGAACCGCACGGAATGTCCATAGCCAGTTTTCCATTGTTAGTTATGAAATGAGAAGATATAGCCTTTGGTACTACTCTTTTACATGATCCATGACTGTTAATGTATGAAAGTTTTTTTGCTGATATCATCACATTTCTTTTTCCGTTGCTCCCCAAAGAAAACCACTGTTATATAACACAAAATCAAACCTAATCTTTATATTAATACGAGGTGCATGCATGATTTACGCTCTATCCCTTTTAGCAAACATTTTAGATAATTAATATGTATTTAGTTAAAATAACTTAGACAAGATCAGAGCTTTCTTGGTTCGCTTAGTACACTCTTACATAACATGAAAATGGGTTAAGAACTTTAAGTAGATATATGTGTTGGGTTAATCGGGTCATTAACGAGTTATGGTTCATCGGGTCATGAACTCACGGGTTGTGAAGTTCGGATACGGGTTAGATTTGGCTCCAAATATGGAGCAGGAGAATTCCATATTACTCACGTTTAACACACTACTAGAAAAATAGCCTTTAATGACACCTAAATTATGACACACGCATTTTAATGACAAGCAAAAACGTGTGTCATAAAAATACTGTCATAATTTGTAAAATCTGAAGGGTTTATGACACGCAATTGTTAGTGTCATTAAAAAATGTAATGTAACACGGGATACACTTTCTTTGCGTGTCATCCCTGAATGTCGTTTTATTATTTTTGTTTCCCGCAGCTTGACAAACCTTATATTCCCTCTATTAAAAAAAACCAAAAAAAACCCCTAAATCGAAGATATTGATGCTCCACCGCAGATCCGATCTAATCTCACAATCCGTCTTCTTAATTTGCGTCTTCCATCTCAGATCCGATCGCACATCCACCGCATCCCCCTAAAAATCATACTTAGCGAGCATCTCCACCGCAGCTCCACCGTTAAATTGCACCTCTACACCGAGCAGGACCACCGCACAAAACCGCCGCCATTAACGGTAAGAGTTGAAACTTTCAATCAGCTGATTGAGTTAATTTAGATTATAACTTATCATATATCTTAATCTTGTGTGTGTATCTGTGTAATTGAAACCTATTTCTGTTTGGAAGAAGTTACGCTACTCTTGATTTCAAAAGTAATCGTCGATATATTTAAGTGTTTAACAACATTTGGTAGTATTATTTGATGATTTAGTGTTATTTGATGATTTGTAGTTATCATTCATATTTAAGACTGCTTGAAGGAAACTCCAACATCTTTTATTTGATATATTTAAGTGTTTAACAACATTTGGTAGTATTATTTGATGATTTATGGTTAAGTTTCCATTTGATTCCAAACATAATCGTTGATATATTTAAGTGTTTAACAACATTTGGTAGTATTATTTGATGATTTATGGTTAAGTTTCCATTTGATTCCAAACATAATCGTTGATATATTTAAGTGTTTAACAACATTTGGTAGTATTATTTGATGATTTAGTGTTATTTGATGATTTGTAGTTATCATTCATATTTAAGACTGCTTGAAGGAAACTCCAACATCTTTTATTTTCCACAAGGTCATGAAGTAAACTCTAAAATCTTTTGATATATTGGTTTATAATATTTATCATCCTTCTCTGACATTGTCATTCTTATTTTGTGTTTAGTTAACTTATGGCACTCTCTTTATTTCATTTCTTTCATAATGGGGTCCAAGAGTTCAATGACTTGAAATAGTGTTGCCTGCAAATCTAGAGACATTTGACAAAACGGGTGCAGAAGCTGTTTGAAAGTGAGAAGGATTAAAACGTTTTTCTTTTTGTTAACTTGCTGAGAACATTGTATTGCTCGACTTTTTGCCAATGCCATCATGTATATTGTTCTTATTCAGTGGGTTTTGTGACTATGGTTTGTACAAACCACATTTAAGGAGATAAATCCGGGAAAGTTAACAATAAAGCAGCCATATTATGTAAGTAATCTTCAGTATGGAATGGAAAGCTCTGGTTACAGCCTCTAGATGCATGACCAAGGCAACAATAGCTTTGCAGCTGCACAAGCAACTGAAGACCTTACGGACCCGCAAGGGCTGAAATCACCATCTCTGCTCCTTCAGGTATTGTATTTGCTTCAGTTTTTAAAAAGAGACATTTTCAGGACTGAGAATCATGATTTTAGTTTGTATGACATGTAAACAGGTTTCGTTTTAAAGTAATGCAGAGTGATGCTCGCATTTAGGCATCTAGCTAACACGCGGGCTCTTGGTCAGATGTTCTGGTGAGAATTCTCATAAGTTCCAAATTCAAGCTCCTAACTAATATCGATAACCTTTGTTCATATAGTGAAACAGATGGGTTAGTTTCAGGGGTGTTTTTTTTTTCAATTTCAATGTCACGCCGGTGAGGGTCGTCATGGACTTATCTTGTCGTGGTTTGACAGGGTTAAGGTCTGGCTGATGTGGGGTGTCGATCTTTAGTGGTTTTTAGGATAGGTGGTTAGAGTTGATAATGATGTGGAATCCACGACTTATAATTGCTTACTTGCTTTGACAATTGGTCATATATTCCACTAAAGCTTGAGTATATAATACTGATCTTATGTCACAATTTTGGTATCTGATCAAGCAGAGCTTTAAGGGAGTTTAAACTGGTAGTAATAGGTATAATATTGATAGACTTACTAAACTATGATATCGGTTTAAAACATCAGTTTATAGCAAACCCCTGTAACTAATCGCCGGAGTTTCAAACTATCTAAATAAACTTATGAATTACTTGTACATAGAAACGAGCTGGTATATTTTAGAACAGCAACATCAGTTATAGGAGTTGAACGACATTGACTTGCTAGTTGATAGGAGGAGCACAGGCCCGAGCTGGTATACATGCCTCACTATGGTGTTTATTTCAAGTATCATATAAGGAACTGATAGGAGGAGCACAGGCCCGAGCTACTCATTGTAAGTTTCTATGCCTTAACTTGTATTTAGATTCTAAAGATGTGTTTCTGTTTTATGATTCCAAATATTTATAAAAAAAAATCCAAGTTTCAAAGGAATCAAGCGGTTTTTAAAGTATTTGATGCTTGGAAAAATAGACTTTTATTCTTATCATCTAAAGGCTAAACAATCACTGTCGAAAAAGCCATGTATAGTTAGGTTTTATGCTCCCTAACTTGATTAAGGTTTTTGCCGATATTCACAAATGTAGTGTGCAATACAAGCATTCCTGAACTCAAGCAATCTGTGGAAAAAGCCATTGATGCACTAAGGAGCCATTACGGGGCTGTATCAACTTAGCATTACCTTAAAGAATAATTAGGTGAGTAAACTACTACTACTATTTACTAGACATTGGTTGATTAAACTTGATATCCTATGAAAATATCCTCTAGAATGCATGTATATATATGCACACTTTTTAAGATGCATTGTGACTAAGTTGTGATTAATCTTGCTATTTCTATGACCATTGGATAATGACTGTGACTAAGTAGATTTTCTGTTTCGCACATAACTATTGGATATACATACGTAGTTTGTTTGCATGGCTGCATCAATCCTGCCATTAAGTTACTATTGAGCTTTCAACTCTTAAGTGCTGAATTATCATTTTCATTTCATTATCTACAGGATTTGAATCCTACTTGGTTGGTGGTTGTGTGAGAGATTTACTTCTAAATAAAACACCAAAAGACTTTGATGTTATCACGACAACTGATCTTAATCAGTTTCATCGTTGTATAATCGTTGGATGTAGATTTCCTATATGTAGGGTGCATATTAAGGGATCAGTTATTGAGGTAGGTCGTTTTTCTCAGATCAATTTTTTGAACGATGTTGTCTCATCAGTTTCTTATCTTAGTTATTAAACATTTTTTGTGATCTATACCAGGTTTCCAGTTTCAAAACTTTGGCCAAACATTTTTTGTCATATATTGAAATGTTTTTAAACTCAGAAAAACGGTTACACAATAACCATTCCGGCTAGCCTTTTGTCTTTTTTTTTAATATATATATTTGTCTCCTTTTTAATGTATTGTAATTATCAGATCCGGGAAGGTAAAAAAGAATACACGGCTGATGATTTGGATGAAATTCGTGAAGAATGGGGCAAACTTCATTTACCAGTTTTGAATTTTATATAATTTAGCGGTTGTAAACTTTTATGGTTAATATTAGAATGTAAAATAACTTGTAGTTGTATGAAACGCATTGTTTTGATAAATATGAAATGCGCTCTTATGTTATTTGTGTATTTATTTGTATTATGAGCTAGATTAACTGTTATTTAACGTGTGGATATTAATAATTTTATAAAAAATATTTTTTTATAAAAAAATTTGAACCATGACACGCAAAAAAGGCGTCATAAAATAGTGTCATAAAAGTATGTCGTAAAAGAGTGTCATAAAAGCGTGTCATAAATTCATGACGCGCCAAATGCGTGTCATAAAGCTTTATGACGGGTCGATTTATGACACCAAAAAGCGTGTCATCTGACCCCTTTTATGACACCAAATCGGTGTCATTAAAGGTGTTTTTTCTAGTAGTGACATAGTTTAATTAAGTAGACTTGGTATCTATATTTGACCGAGTAAATAAGAGTAGTGGACGTGAAGGAATAAAGAAACGTTAGAAGTTTGATGCGTTAAATCAGGATAACGTGGACTTAGTTTTTACTGCATGTGTTAGTTTAATTAGTGTATAAATAGTATAGGAGTTTATTTTGTTATGCACCCTTCTCATTTATTAATATAGAGAAAGTTTCAAACCCATATTCTTCATATTTACGTACACCTTTTTCTCTTATATTCATTTACTCATATTTGAGTGTCATAGTGAGTTTGTAAGTGAGAGTAAGGGGCCTAAAATCTAACAATTGGTATCAAAGCCTAGGGCTCGAAAGGCTTAGAAAGAGGACAGTTTGAGAGTCGGTTTCGAGAGATAGGGTCGCCTTGGCTGTCGGGGCAAAACGCAGCAGGAGAGAACCATGTTTTTCGGTTCGAGAAGAAGCTGTGATGTTTTGATCACAGTTGGAACATATAAACAGCAACAATAGATGAAGACAGCGTGCTGTTCGGTCGAGTGTTGTCGTAGGAGAAACGGGTTGTAGCATTCAAGACGACATGGGAGACCGTAATGAACAATGGAGGCTGTTTAGGGGCTGTTTTGGAGCCGGCTTGTGGCTGTTTTTGGGGCTGTTATACAACAAGACGTAGACAGCAAGGCTGGTGGTTTGTGGCAGTCTTGTCACGGGTAAAGTTTTGTTCGTGACGACGGGGGTGTGACGGGTGAACACCGAGCGTGTCTAGTGGCTGTTAGTCCTTGTCAAAGGGAAATAATAGGGCTGTTTCAAGACGTTTCAGTAGGGGGTGCTGCTGTGTTTTGAAGTCCTTGATCGGGTTGTTCGTGATAAGAGGAGACCGGCGTTATTGCGTGAAAAACGAGCGTATAAGATCCGTCAAAGCAGGTGGTTTTGGATTTGGTTCGTTTGTGTGACAACTCGTAATTAATTAACAACGAGTTAGTCTTAATCTTGTTTAAGATTAGTCATTATCATAATCTCGTCGAATTTAGACTGTCATTTGACGTGGAACTTATTAGACTTTTGGACTTTTGACTTAGTCAAAATAGACGTATCTTGATGACGTAGACTATTAGCTATCTAGACGAATGCCGAGTCTTTAAAATAACTTTAAATAAATATTTAAAGGTTATGTCTTGAACAAAATAATTAGACTGTCTAGACTTAATATTATAAAGTTCCCTTTTACGAAACTTTATTGGCTTGTCTTAACTAAAATGAGACGAGGGAAAATAACTTTACTTTAAATTTTGGCCTTTCAGTCAAATGGTATTTACTCGTAAGCATTTTACCAAATTAAGGGTAATAATATACAAAATTGAGCCACATGGGCTGGAAACTAAAATGAAAGGCAGGGAGGAGAACACCCCTCCCCTTTCCCTCCTTTCTTTCCTTTTGATCAGCATCATCACACACACACACCACACAAACACAACACACACAAATCACTTAAACATTTCCCAATTTCTCTCAATCTCTCTAGTCTTCTTCTACATCATTTCTGCAAAGGAAAGATTTAAGGATTTTAAAGCTATATTTTGGTATTTGCATCATCAATCCCCATTTTCTTCAAATACTTCAAGAACACAAAAGTGGTAAGTTAACTTATTTCTTCAATTTTCTTATTGATTTAAATTCAATTAAGGGTTTGATTCAGTTTCGTCAATGGAATTAGAAACCTTTGATTTTGATAAGAAATTAGGGTTTTATTGATAAATGGACATTTGACTTAGAAATTTGGTTTTGAGATCAAAAAGTGTTGAAATGGTATATGGTTAGCGAAATAAATTGTTTCCAGGCCTATTGGTCATGTTTATACTAGTTATAGTGAAAGGAATTGAATCAAAAACGATTTGGGTTATTTCTGCATATGAACTGCTGGTTTTGGCTGCAGAATGGGGCCACTGCGGCGCAGTGGCGTTGTCTTAGCCCACTGCGGCGCAGTGCCCAGACTCTGGTCTGGTGTCGACTTAAGCCACTGCGGCGCAGTGAGCATGTTTCTAGCTCACTGCGGCGCAGTGTAAACCCTCGGAAAATTTGTTGTTGGCTGACTGCGGCGCAGTGGGGTGAAACTTTTCCCACTGCGGCGCAGTGGTATGTTGCTGAAATATTTGACATTTCTAGCTTTTGACAACTTGAACGTTTGGACTTGGTAAATATCGAATGGTACTTTAGACTACCTTATAATGACAATTTCATTGATATTGCCAACCAAAGTTAAATAAAATGAAAGATTAAATCACACTTGGTCGTGGCATTCTAGGATTGATAGCTAAGTAGTTGTACGTAGGATACTTGTCGTCATGAGATTTGATCCTCACCATTGGTACTCTTATCCTAGGTTTTGGATAGACGTGGATAGACGTGGAGACTAGACTGCTCTTATTCTCAGACTGCTCATTTCTTTAGCTCGTAGACTGCTAAGGTGAGTTTATGGCGCCCTTTTTCTTTTACTTTGGGCCTGAAAAGCATGTACTGTATACACGATTACTTTATAAATGATTTGTCTTTGTCTATGCCATGAGATTTGGTAAATTAAATCATTTGTCTTATGTTTTGCCATGTGGACGGCTGTCTGAAAATGTGTATACATGTCTTAAGAAAATTTGTCTATATGTCTTGAATTGCCATGTGATCGGCAGACTAAACTGTTCTGTGTTTGACAAACTAAAATGATCCCCCTTATGTAGTTTTACCATTATGAGATTTTAATGGTAGTCTTGTCAGCTTTCGTACCTGACAGTCTTGGTTCTGGTCCGTACCCCACTGTAGACGGGAAATCCTGTACGAGGTATATTATCTTTGTCAGACTTCGGTCTGTACAGTCATATATTATCTTTGTCAGACTTCGGCCTGTACAGTCATATATTATCTTTGTCAGACTTCGGTCTGTACAGTCATATATTATCTTTGTCAGACTTCGGCCTGTACAGTCATATATTATCTTTGTCAGACTTCGGTCTGTACAGTCATATATTATCTTTGTCAGACTTCGGTCTGTACAGTCTTAATATCTTTGTCGGACTTCGGTCTGTACAGTCATATATTATCTTTGTCAGACTTCGGTCTGTACAGTCATATATTATCTTTGTCAGACTTCGGTCTGTACAGTCATATATTATCTTTGTCAGACTTCGGTCTGTACAGTCATATATTATCTTTGTCAGACTTCGGTCTGTACAGTCATATATTATCTTTGTCAGACTTCGGTCTGTACAGTCATATATTATCTTTGTCAGACTTCGGTCTGTACAGTCATATATTATCTTTGTCAGACTTCGGTCTGTACAGTCATATATTATCTTTGTCAGACTTCGGTCTGTACAGTCTTAATATCTTTGTCGGACTTCGGTCTGTACAGTCATATATTATCTTTGTCAGACTTCGGTCTGTACAGTCATATATTATCTTTGTCAGACTTCGGTCTGTACAGTCATATATTATCTTTGTCAGACTTCGGTCTGTACAGTCATATATTATCTTTGTCAGACTTCGGTCTGTACAGTCATATATTATCTTTGTCAGACTTCGGTCTGTACAGTCATATATTATCTTTGTCAGACTTCGGTCTGTACAGTCTTAATATCTTTGTCAGACTTCGGTCTGTACAGTCATATATTATCTTTGTCAGACTTCGGTCTGTACAGTCATATATTATCTTTGTCAGACTTCGGTCTGTACAGTCATATATTATCTTTGTCAGACTTCGGTCTGTACAGTCATATATTATCTTTGTCAGACTTCGGTCTGTACAGTCATATATTATCTTTGTCAGACTTCGGTCTGTACAGTCATATATTATCTTTGTCAGACTTCGGTCTGTACAGTCATATATTATCTTTGTCAGACTTCGGTCTGTACAGTCATATATTATCTTTGTCAGACTTCGGTCTGTACAGTCATATATTATCTTTGTCAGACTTCGGTCTGTACAGTCATATATTATCTTTGTCAGACTTCGGTCTGTACAGTCATATATTATCTTTGTCAGACTTCGGTCTGTACAGTCATATATTATCTTTGTCAGACTTCGGTCTGTACAGTCATATATTATCTTTGTCAGACTTCGGTCTGTACAGTCTTAATATCTTTGTCGGACTTCGGTCTGTACAGTCATATATTATCTTTGTCAGACTTCGGTCTGTACAGTCTTAATATCTTTGTCGGACTTCGGTCTGTACAGTCATATATTATCTTTGTCAGACTTCGGTCTGTACAGTCATATATTATCTTTGTCAGACTTCGGTCTGTACAGTCATATATTATCTTTGTCAGACTTCGGTCTGTACAGTCATATATTATCTTTGTCAGACTTCGGTCTGTACAGTCATATATTATCTTTGTCAGACTTCGGTCTGTACAGTCTTAATATCTTTGTCGGACTTCGGTCTGTACAGTCATATATTATCTTTGTCAGACTTCGGTCTGTACAGTCATATATTATCTTTGTCAGACTTCGGTCTGTACAGTCATATATTATCTTTGTCAGACTTCGGTCTGTACAGTCATATATTATCTTTGTCAGACTTCGGTCTGTACAGTCATATATTATCTTTGTCAGACTTCGGTCTGTACAGTCATATATTATCTTTGTCAGACTTCGGTCTGTACAGTCTTAATATCTTTGTCGGACTTCGGTCTGTACAGTCATATATTATCTTTGTCAGACTTCGGTCTGTACAGTCATATATTATCTTTGTCAGACTTCGGTCTGTACAGTCATATATTATCTTTGTCAGACTTCGGTCTGTACAGTCTTAATATCTTTGTCAGACTTCGGTCTGTACAGTCATATATTATCTTTGTCAGACTTCGGTCTGTACAGTCATATATTATCTTTGTCAGACTTCGGTCTGTACAGTCATATATTATCTTTGTCAGACTTCGGTCTGTACAGTCATATATTATCTTTGTCAGACTTCGGTCTGTACAGTCATATATTATCTTTGTCAGACTTCGGTCTGTACAGTCATATATTATCTTTGTCAGACTTCGGTCTGTACAGTCATATATTATCTTTGTCAGACTTCGGTCTGTACAGTCATATATTATCTTTGTCAGACTTCGGTCTGTACAGTCATATATTATCTTTGTCAGACTTCGGTCTGTACAGTCATATATTATCTTTGTCAGACTTCGGTCTGTACAGTCATATATTATCTTTGTCAGACTTCGGTCTGTACAGTCTTAATATCTTTGTCGGACTTCGGTCTGTACAGTCATATATTATCTTTGTCAGACTTCGGTCTGTACAGTCAAAGATTTCTTTAAAAACTCAAATTGCGTACTGTATCATCCATTTGAGACGTACTGCCTTATCCATTTGACTTATATGGATTCTTTGACTATCCTTTCAGACTAGTCATGTCGGATGGAGTTAGCTCAAATGCTGTTGTACCTTGTACACCTCCAGTTCCTGTCTTGGCAAACTCCATTCCTTATGTTCCTGACTCTTATGAAGAGGAACCAATGGAGGAATCGGGCAATGAATCACGCCCTATCAATCTTGTTTCATCTTCCAGTGAATCTGGAGGCGAACATGTGTCTATCCATGTTCAATCATCTGTAACACCGGTATCTCCATATCAGAGGAGGACTACCGAGGGAGCTCATTTGCCTTATGCTCCTAGAGACCCCTATGCTCCT
This sequence comes from Erigeron breviscapus, assembly GCA_034093135.1. NCBI lineage: Eukaryota > Viridiplantae > Streptophyta > Magnoliopsida > Asterales > Asteraceae > Erigeron > Erigeron breviscapus. The sequence continues at coordinate 31,729,469 of CM067174.1, forward strand.
GGTCCTTCTGCACCAGTTCAGGGCAACAGTGGATTTGGTCTTTCATTCTTTCAGGGAGATCCATATGCGGCGGGTCCTTCCAGAGCGCCTGTCTACAATCCGAGTGCTGTTATGCCAGTTGCATCTGCAGCTGATAGGTCGGAATATTATCGCCGACAATTGTCAAGAATGAACAATTCCCTCATCTGTACAAGGGAGAAAATAGAGAATCAAGCTCAGGCGTTGATTGGAGCTTATCATCAGGCGGAGGAGGCGTTGACTGTTGCTAGAGAGGGGAAGGAAACTATTGGGAGGTTGATCTGGATACTGTCTGTTGTGGTGGTTTTGGTGGTGGCTTTGCTGGTCGTTGTTATTTGCAAGATGTAATCTTGTAATAATCTTTCTGTATTGTAAGCCTAGAACTTTTAACAACTCGTACTTCTGTACTTTGAGTTGTAGTCTATCTTTTTGGTGGAGGTATTCCCACGTGTCTATAAATCGTATTGCTCCGACTATGTAGTCTAACATTGTGGATGAAGTTTCCCACATGTCTTTGGACTGTACATACCAGACTATGTAAAATTTTGAACATCAATGAAATACGATTGTCTTTTGGCTTACTTACTTGTTCAGACTATGTCAACTGCTTATTCTTAGCTCTAGAAATATGATTTTTCATATTTTCTTGTCTTGTCTAGTACATGAATTCATACAAGTCAGCAATTTGTGACTTGCATTGTACTGTCATCTGTCTTGCAAAGCTACTTTCTATTTTACCTATCAAGGAAATCTCTAAATGACATTTTTGTTCATATCCTAGACTTATGGCTCCTAAGACGAAAAGCAAAGTTCAGAAAAAGACTCCAGTCAAGAAAACTGCACCAAAGAGAGTTACTCGATCCACTCCTTTGAATAATGAAGCTGAACAGGAAGAACCTGTGTTTCAGCAAGGACCGGAAGCTGCTCCTGTCCAGGTGAACACTGGTCCTGGACCTACCCCAAATACTGGCGGGGATAATAATATGGCAGCATTTGTAACACAACAGTTGTTGGCTGCTATGCCTACTTTAGTCGCACAGATTACGGCAAGCCTGAACGCAAATAATAATCGTCATGCTGACAATAGTAACAATGTCGAGCCTACTACTGAACAGGTTATTCCTCGAGTGCATCTGCACGGGACTGACTACAAGACCTTCACTTATTGTAAACCAAAAGAATTTAATGGTACCGAGGGTCCGGTAGGTCTAATCAACTGGCTGGAAAGCATTGAGGCAGTGCTCCATATCAGCCGTTGTGCCGAAGAGCACAAAGTGGAATATGCTTCCGCTCAATTTCAAAAGCACGCACTGTCATGGTGGAACGAGCAGATTAGGACTCGTGGCTGAGAGCCGGCATATAGCATACCTTGGTTGAACTTTAAAAGGATGCTCATGGAAAAGTACTGTCCTCGTGAGGAAGTACAGAAAATGGAAGGCGAATTCTGGAATCATAGTATGATTGGACTAGACAATGAGAAATACACAACTCGTTTTCATGAGTTGGCTAGACTAGTTCCTCGAATGGTAGATACGGAGGAGAAATTGATCGAGAGATACTGTTATGGCTTGTCACCTGATGTCCGCAGGTTGGTAGCCGCTTTTAATCCTTTGACTCTTCAAGCGGCAGTCAGTGCAACCAACCGGATGGTGATAGACTTGAAAAGAACCCCTGGTTCTTCGGTTGGAACAGAGGGGATCAAGAGAAGAAACGATCAGGCCTCTAGTAGTGGGTTTGGTGACGACGGAAATGGCAAGAGGTTTAAGACTGCTAGAAACTTTGCAGTAGTCACTCAGGACGTCACGAGGTACACTGGTCCAGACCCGAGATGTAACAGGTGTGGTCTCCATCACCGGGGAAATTGTCCTACTTGCAACCGTTGTAAAAGGACAGGACATCTGGCAAAGTTTTGTAAGAACAATGCACCGGCTTCATGTTACGAATGTGGCAGCGAAACCCATATGCGACCCGATTGTCCACGACTCAATCTAAACCCGAACAACAATGCTATAGTTACCGTGAGGAACAATGCGAGGGACAATCAAGCTAGGAATCAAGAAGGACAAGGCAGAGGTCGAGTTTTTGCTTTGGAGGCTGCTGATGCATGACGTGGTCCCAAATGTTGTGATAGGTACATTCATACTCAATAAACATTATGTCTTGTGTTATTCAACTCCGGTGCTAATAAAAGCTTTATATCCTTAGAATTTAAATCTCGAATCAATATAGTAGCTATCCCCATGAAAGAAAATTTTATCGTCGAATATGTGAACGGTCAAAAGTATGTTGCTAGAGACCATCTGGTAAATTGCAATTTAACATTGTCTGGTAAAACCTTTAAGATAGATCTTATTCCCATAGAACTAGGAAGTTTTGACGTGATAGTCGATATAGACTGGTTGTCTAGAGTTCGCGCTGATATTAGTTGTTACGAGAAGGTTGTGAGAATACCTCTACCGAATGACGAAACATTGATAGCGTAAGGAGACAAGTCAGGGAAAAGTCATTGCTTACGCTTCAAGACAGCTCAAAATCCACGAAAGGATAGAGTTTTGGATGATCAAAAAGAGGCCCTACAACCAGGGCGTATCGAGGAAGAAGCATTGTGGAATACCGAACATTTATTGAAGTGGATGGTGATGGGATCCGACATGACAAAGACAGGGTGTGGATTCCAAAGTAGAATGGACTTAGAAGAACTCTTGCTAAATAAGAGTCATCGATCTAGGATCATGGAGATATTTTCAAGACGTTTCAGGCACTCAGTTGAATTTGGGTACAACTTACCATCCCCAGACTGACGGACAAAGTGAACGTACCATTCAGACGTTGGAAGACATGCTTCGTGCATGTGTCATTGACTTCAAGGGTAGTTGGGATACTTTTTTTTGCCGTTAGCAGAATTTTCATATAATAACAGCTACCACACCAATATCAAATGTGCTCCTTATGAGGCTTTGTATGGACGAAAATGTAGATCTCCTGTCTGTTGGCTTGATGCTAGAGAACGTCGTTTATTTAAATATGGACTAGTTCAGAAGACTACTGATCAAATTGTCGAAATTAGGGCACGGCTGAAGGCGGCTCAAGATCGTCAAAAGAGCTATGCCGACCGTAGACGGAAACCACTTGAGTTTCAAGTGGGAGACAAAGTCATGTTGAAAGTGTCATCTTGGAAAGGCACTGCACGTTTTGGCGTACGAGGGAAACTTAGTCCCCGTTATAACGGACCATTCGAAATTGTTCAAAGAATTGGTTCCGTGGCTTACAAGCTCGATTTACCTAAGGAGCTAGAACACGTTCATCACACATTTCACATTTTGAATCTTAAGAAATGTCTGACTGATGAGACTTTAGTCGTACCTGTCGAAGAACTGCAAGTGACTGACTCTCTTCAATTCGTTGAAGAACCTGTTGAAATTTTAGACCAACAGCTCAAACAACTTAGACGTAGTCGTATCAAATTGGTCAAAGTTCGTTGGAACTCAAAACATGGTCCCGACTTGACTTGGGAACGTGAAGACTATATGAGGGATAAGTATCCTCATCTTTTTACTGAGCAAGACTTGATTTCGGGACGAAATCCTTAGAAGTCGGGGATGCTATGACAACTCGTAATTAATTAACAACGAGTTAGTCTTAATCTTGTTTAAGATTAGTCATTATCATAATCTCGTCGAATTTAGACTGTCATTTGACGTGGAACTTATTAGACTTTTGGACTTTTGACTTAGTCAAAATAGACGTATCTTGATGACGTAGACTATTAGCTATCTAGACGAATGCCGAGTCTTTAAAATAACTTTAAATAAATATTTAAAGGTTATGTCTTGAACAAAATAATTAGACTGTCTAGACTTAATATTATAAAGTTCCCTTTTGACGAAACTTTATTGGCTTGTCTTAACTAAAATGAGACGAGGGAAAATAACTTTACTTTAAATTTTGGCCTTTCAGTCAAATGGTATTTACTCGTAAGCATTTTACCAAATTAAGGGTAATAATATACAAAATTGAGCCACATGGGCTGGAAACTAAAATGAAAGGCAGGGAGGAGAACACCCCTCCCCTTTCCCTCCTTTCTTTCCTTTTGATCAGCATCATCACACACACACACCACACAAACACAACACACACAAATCACTTAAACATTTCCCAATTTCTCTCAATCTCTCTAGTCTTCTTCTACATCATTTCTGCAAAGGAAAGATTTAAGGATTTTAAAGCTATATTTTGGTATTTGCATCATCAATCCCCATTTTCTTCAAATACTTCAAGAACACAAAAGTGGTAAGTTAACTTATTTCTTCAATTTTCTTATTGATTTAAATTCAATTAAGGGTTTGATTCAGTTTTGTTAATGGAATTAGAAACCTTTGATTTTGATAAGAAATTAGGGTTTTATTGATAAATGGACATTTGACTTAGAAATTTGGTTTTGAGATCAAAAAGTGTTGAAATGGTATATGGTTAGCGAAATAAATTGTTTCCAGGCCTATTGGTCATGTTTATACTAGTTATAGTGAAAGGAATTGAATCAAAAACGATTTGGGTTATTTCTGCATATGAACTGCTGGTTTTTGGCTGCAGAATGGGGCCACTGCGGCGCAGTGGCGTTGTCTTAGCCCACTGCGGCGCAGTGGACTCGTCTGGTGTCTTAAGCCACTGCGGCGCAGTGGCATGTCGACTTAAGCCACTGCGGCGCAGTGAGCATGTTTCTAGCTCACTGCGGCGCAGTGTAAACCCTCGGAAAATTTGTTGTTGGCTGACTGCGGCGCAGTGGGGTGAAACTTTTCCCACTGCGGCGCAGTGGTATGTTGCTGAAATATTTGACATTTCTAGTTTTTGACAACTTGAACGTTTGGACTTGGTAAATATCGAATGGTACTTTAGACTACCTTATAATGACAATTTCATTGATATTGCCAACCAAAGTTAAATAAAATGAAAGATTAAATCACACTTGGTCGTGGCATTCTAGGATTGATAGCTAAGTAGTTGTACGTAGGATACTTGTCGTCGTGAGATTTGATCCTCACCATTGGTACTCTTATCCTAGGTTTTGGATAGACGTGGAGACTAGACTGCTCTTATTCTCAGACTGCTCATTTCTTTAGCTCGTAGACTGCTAAGGTGAGTTTATGGCGCCCTTTTTCTTTTACTTTGGGCCTGAAAAGCATGTACTGTATACACGATTACTTTATAAATGATTTGTCTTTGTCTATGCCATGAGATTTGGTAAATTAAATCATTTGTCTTATGTTTTGCCATGTGGACGGCTGTCTGAAAATGTGTATACATGTCTTAAGAAAATTTGTCTATATGTCTTGAATTGCCATGTGATCGGCAGACTAAACTGTTCTGTGTTTGACAAACTAAAATGATCCCCCTTATGTAGTTTTACCATTATGAGATTTTAATGGTAGTCTTGTCAGCTTTCGTACCTGACAGTCTTGGTTCTGGTCCGTACCCCACTGTAGACGGGAAATCCTGTACGAGGTATATTATCTTTGTCAGACTTCGGTCTGTACAGTCATATATTATCTTTGTCAGACTTCGGCCTGTACAGTCATATATTATCTTTGTCAGACTTCGGTCTGTACAGTCATATATTATCTTTGTCAGACTTCGGCCTGTACAGTCATATATTATCTTTGTCAGACTTCGGTCTGTACAGTCATATATTATCTTTGTCAGACTTCGGTCTGTACAGTCATATATTATCCTTGTCAGACTTCGGTCTGTACAGTCATATATTATCTTTGTCAGACTTCGGTCTGTACAGTCATATATTATCTTTGTCAGACTTCGGTCTGTACAGTCATATATTATCTTTGTCAGACTTCGGCCTGTACAGTCATATATTATCTTTGTCAGACTTCGGCCTGTACAGTCATATATTATCTTTGTCAGACTTCGGTCTGTACAGTCATATATTATCTTTGTCAGACTTCGGTCTGTACAGTCATATATTATCTTTGTCAGACTTCGGTCTGTACAGTCATATATTATCTTTGTCAGACTTCGGCCTGTACAGTCATATATTATCTTTGTCAGACTTCGGTCTGTACAGTCATATATTATCTTTGTCAGACTTCGGTCTGTACAGTCATATATTATCTTTGTCAGACTTCGGCCTGTACAGTCATATATTATCTTTGTCAGACTTCGGTCTGTACAGTCATATATTATCTTTGTCAGACTTCGGTCTGTACAGTCATATATTATCTTTGTCAGACTTCGGCCTGTACAGTCATATATTATCTTTGTCAGACTTCGGTCTGTACAGTCATATATTATCTTTGTCAGACTTCGGCCTGTACAGTCATATATTATCTTTGTCAGACTTCGGTCTGTACAGTCATATATTATCTTTGTCAGACTTCGGTCTGTACAGTCATATATTATCTTTGTCAGACTTCGGTCTGTACAGTCATATATTATCTTTGTCAGACTTCGGTCTGTACAGTCATATATTATCTTTGTCAGACTTCGGCCTGTACAGTCATATATTATCTTTGTCAGACTTCGGTCTGTACAGTCATATATTATCTTTGTCAGACTTCGGTCTGTACAGTCATATATTATCTTTGTCAGACTTCGGTCTGTACAGTCATATATTATCTTTGTCAGACTTCGGTCTGTACAGTCATATATTATCTTTGTCAGACTTCGGTCTGTACAGTCATATATTATCTTTGTCAGACTTCGGTCTGTACAGTCATATATTATCTTTGTCAGACTTCGGCCTGTACAGTCATATATTATCTTTGTCAGACTTCGGTCTGTACAGTCATATATTATCTTTGTCAGACTTCGGTCTGTACAGTCATATATTATCTTTGTCAGACTTCGGCCTGTACAGTCATATATTATCTTTGTCAGACTTCGGTCTGTACAGTCATATATTATCTTTGTCAGACTTCGGCCTGTACAGTCATATATTATCTTTGTCAGACTTCGGTCTGTACAGTCATATATTATCTTTGTCAGACTTCGGTCTGTACAGTCATATATTATCTTTGTCAGACTTCGGTCTGTACAGTCATATATTATCTTTGTCAGACTTCGGCCTGTACAGTCATATATTATCTTTGTCAGACTTCGGTCTGTACAGTCATATATTATCTTTGTCAGACTTCGGTCTGTACAGTCATATATTATCTTTGTCAGACTTCGGTCTGTACAGTCATATATTATCTTTGTCAGACTTCGGTCTGTACAGTCATATATTATCTTTGTCAGACTTCGGCCTGTACAGTCATATATTATCTTTGTCAGACTTCGGTCTGTACAGTCATATATTATCTTTGTCAGACTTCGGTCTGTACAGTCATATATTATCTTTGTCAGACTTCGGTCTGTACAGTCATATATTATCTTTGTCAGACTTCGGTCTGTACAGTCATATATTATCTTTGTCAGACTTCGGACTGTACAATTAGCATCAGACATTGAGGGCTCTCATGCTTTTGGCTTTAATTGTATTTGACTGTCCAGACTTTGAACTTGTATTCTGTGGGCCCAGTTCCAAATGAGGATGACTTGTATCCGTATTTTGGGGTCCACACTTTGAACGATTGTACTTGTATTGACTTGTATTGGTATAAATGGATGTAATCTCTATTAACCTTCTGATTAGTATGCAATTCTTTGTTAACCCTGTATTTCCGCTACAACGGGGTGTGACGTTTGTCAAGTTGAAAGAAGACGTTATAAGCAGGTGGCTTTGTTTTCTTTTCGGTGGAGTGGCCTCTTGAACAAAGATGATCAGAAATATGAGATTGGTGAAAGAACACGGTGACATTATGGTGTTGGAGTTCAAATCGTGTGGCTTTGGATGTGACCGGGGTATAGGTCGTTGATCCGGGATAAGTCAAAATTGTTAGTGAACGTTTCCAACGGGATGCCATGTGAGATGTTACAAGTGTGGTGATTTTGATTCGGGTTGAACCGAGATGACTTGAACGTGACTGAGGTGGTCGGGTGTTCGTTAATGGTCGAGATGGTTCAACAAGAAGATGATTTGGCTGTTGTGACGAAGGTGTGAATAACCGATTAAGGGGGTGAATGTTGGGTTAATCGGGTCATTCACGAGTTATGGTTCGTCGGGTCATGAACTCACGGGTTGTGAAGTTCGGATACGGGTTAGATTTGGCTCCAAATATGGAGCAGGAGAATTCCATATTACTCACGTTTAACATAGTTTAATTATGTAGACTTGGTATCTATATTTGACCGAGTAAATAGGAGTAGTGGACGTGAAGGAATAAAGAAACGTTAGAAGTTTGATGCGTTAAATCAGGATAACGTGGACTTAGTTTTTACTGCATGTGTTAGTTTAATTAGTGTATAAATAGTATAGGAGTTTATTTTGTTATGCACCCTTCTCATTTATTAATATAGAGAAAGTTTCAAACCCATATTCTTCATATTTACGTACACCTTTTTCTCTTATATTCATTTACTCATATTTGAGTGTCATAGTGAGTTTGTAAGTGAGAGTAAGGGGCCTGAAATCTAACAATATGTTGCCCAGGTATGTAATCAAACTTGAAGAATACGATTTCTATAAAGAATCACTCTTTATTAATCATAGAACAAACATACAATCACTGTACGTTTGTGTTACAGAATTGGATACGAAACTGAATGAAATCTACTTATATTTATACTAGTATCTTTGGCGGTTATTGTTGTAACGTTGCGTTGCTTCATCATACGCCATGTCTCCTTGGATCGTCGTGTCTGTTTGTTGTGAGAGGCCCAAAACTGTCGGCCCCTTTTCTCAATAGACATGTCGTTTCCTTTTGCCCCATTTACACTTTGTATCCCTCAAGTCTAAAACTAATTATAATTCTAACAATATATTGATCCGGATTGATCATTGATCGATCCGTGTAATTATTTGGCTAATTAAATCAATTCGATGAATAACTTAATGGATACGGAGAGCCCAACTCTGCAATGGCAAGCATAATACAAAAATTTAATAAGTGAATAGATGTGTGAGAAAATGGAATTAGTCAAACGAAATAGATGCATCTTTTTAAGTTGCCTTCTACTAATCATCTTTATGCTATATGATAATGAAATAATGAAATGTGTTATCTGCTTAATTTTTTCATATATTAGTCTATGTCAAAATAATTTAATGTTATTATTAAAAATATAACTTATAGAATATATCATGATGGTACCGCTTTGCCTTCTTGAAAAGAGAATCCATCACATAGTACGTCGTGAAAAACCTTAAGCCATGAAGTAGGAAAGCCACCTGACATATGATATAGTTGTTCATAGTCTTTAGGAAGTTTGGGCTTCCATATCTCATAATCCTCCTATATTTTAAACAAATAAAACATTAGCTGAGTTAATTTCATTTTTATTTCAGTAGTAATTAACAGGTACTTTATTTTAAAAAAAAAAATGTAAATACAAACCTAACAAAAAAAAATAACAGCTCTCATTCTCAAATTATCATAAAGGAAAATATTGAAATTGCATTTCAATATCTGAAAATACTATTTCACCAGATAAATTTTAACTTATTTATTTATGGAAAGAACAACACAACCTTTCGGTCGGTTTTATCTATTACTGAATTTGAACCAATGACTCTCGCCATAAACCAATATTTCATTTATACATATTTTTTTCTTACATGATTCTAAAAAGTGTATATTTTTGTTAACTTAATTATTTGCACTAAATGAATGCAAAATGTTATAAAAAAACGTACATTGTAATTGTCGATGTTTTAGAAAATGTTTACAAAGGGAGGTACATATAATATATTTGCATGTACTTGTAATTGTGGAAATCAATATTTCACACATATTTTAGTTTTTTTTCGCTCAAGGGAAATGCAAAGATATTGAGTACCAATAATTGATCTAGATAAGTAAAAGTGCATACAAACATAAGATTTATTTTTGTGTAATTATTAATGTAAACTTCTACACTTTGAGTAAAAATTGTCACTTTTTATAATCTGTGTTCTACATGTTTATAAGTATATCTACCAATAAACTAAAACAGGATTGTAACCTCTATTGAATAACATGTGGCACTATATTAAAACGACAAGTGTCCTTTTAGTCATATACATTAAAAAAACCTTTTAAATAATAACTAATTAATTAATAATACATATATTACCATGGATTGTGATCATTTGAAAACTAAAATTTTTGTGAAAACTATAAAACTTGTTAAAACATACTGTGATCTGAATTTAACACTATGTGTTTTTAATGTGTTTTTAGAAAACACATTGTGTTAAGTTCATATCACAGTGTGTTTGAACAATTTTCTGATTAAAATTTAACACTAATGTGTTTTTAGATTACACAATAAAACACATTGTGTTTTTAGAAAACACAATTAAAACACATTGTGTTAGATTCAGATCACAGTGTGTTTTGGCTAGTTTTCTAGTTTTCACAGAAATTTTAGTTTTCAAATGAACATTTCACATATTACCATTATTACTATCCGATGTATATACTAACAACGTTTCCTACTTTCCTACGTTTCCTACAATAATTATTAATTACTATAATAAAATTATTAAAGAACATTAATTATTATCCGTATATAATTCTTCCTTAAGTTTTGTTTCCTTATCAATATCATTCTACAACTCTTCCCTTAAATTTTCTTATTTTGATAAATAAAAGTCCATATACACTAATTCTGTACAATGCCTATATATACTTTCAAGAGGTATAATTTATCCATAATTCGAAAATTATGATTTTTTAACGTCTCAAAGAGGTAAAATAATGGGAGGTACAACTTTTCAATTCAAATTTGAAAATCACTGCTTTTTAGGATTTCAAAGAGGCATTGTTTTAACTTTTCTTCAAGTTAGCTTGTCAAAATACGACCATAGTTACTGAATTTTTTTATATCTTTTGTTGATATGCTTAGATTCCATGCGATTATTTTATTTTATTTTTTGAATAATTATACTTACTTATATCACATTTAAAGATCATAGATGCATGATATTATATAATTATTGCTTATGAATATTCCAACTTCAATTTAGTTACATATGCATCAAATAATACAAATATTTATTGTAAATAAAATGAGATACATATATATTCAATTATTAATCGACCGTGTAATACGCACGGGTATTAGTACTAGTAAGTATATAAACAAAGTAAATGGCAAAAGTTTACGCATTCTACTAAGGTTCTTATTGCAGTGTGTTTATATATTTCTGGATAAAATCTAGAATGCAACTAATGAAAGAAAATTACCCCGTACTAATATTGTAAAGGATATGAAAACTACAGACTTACTTGGTATGCCAATGCCAAAGTAAGTTCTTAGCACCTGGCCGACCCCGACCATCATAATTAAGGCATTTAAAAGTGATGGCAGAATATGCATCTAATGATCCTGGCACAATTTGTTCTTTCATACCCATAAATATGTAACACCCCAAGCCGAGGCTCGAAATATCACGGAAATCATATAGCACAAGG
>CM067174.1:31745990-31755990 GCA_034093135.1 Erigeron breviscapus
CTAATCGGTAGGCAACCTTTCCAACCCGTTCAAGAATCTTGAAAGGACCAATATACCTTGGCGCAAGTTTTCCCCGCTTCACAAAACGTACAACCCCTTTCCAAGGTGACACCTTCAAAAGCACATAATCACCAATTTCAAACTCCAACGGTCTCCGCCTCACATCGGCATACTTCTTTTGACGTTCACGGGCCAATTGCAACCTTTCCTTAATTTGAGATATTACCTTAGTCGTTTCAATCACAATTTCTGGCCCGATAAGTTGACTCTCTCCAATTTCCGCCCAAGCTAGAGGAGAACGACATATCCTACCATACAATGCTTTAAAGGGCGCCATTTGAATGGTAGCATGATAACTATTGTTGTATGAAAACTCAACTAGCGGCAAATGGTCTTCCCAACTCCCACCGAAATCAATCGCACAAGCCCTCAGCATATCTTCAAGTGTTTGAATGGTCCTCTCAGTTTGTCCATCCGTTTGAGGGTGGAATGCCGTGCTCATGTCGAGTCGAGTACCCATTGCTTTTTGAAAGGCTTCCCAAAAGTTTGATTTGAAACGGGCATCTCTATCAGAGATGATAGAAACCGGCACTCCATGCTTAGATATTACTTCCTTGATGTACAAACGAGCCAAAGTGTCAAATTTATCGGTTTCACGAATGGCTAAAAAGTGAGCCGACTTCGTTAACCGATCTACTATCACCCAAATCGTGTCACGACCGCTTCTCGTCTTCGGTAGTTTAGTAATGAAGTCCATTGAAACATGTTCCCACTTCCATTCGGGCATCACTGGTTGCACCAACAATCCGGGTGGTTTCTTGTGATCGGCCTTAACTTGTAAGCAAGTAAGACACTCACTCACATACCTAGCCACATCACGCTTCATGCCCGGCCACCAATACAAGTTTTTCAAGTCAAGGTACATCTTATCCGACCCGGGATGACCGAATAAGGCGAGTGATGAGCTTCATTCATAATAAGTGTTCTTAAGTCTCCGAAATTAGGAACCCAAAGTCTTTCAACCAAGTATAGCCCGTTATCATTCTTTCGGTCGAATTGTTGTTCCATGACATCTAGGCTCTCGTCTCCAAAGTTTTCTGGTAAGGTGGCTTGAATTTGGGCTTCAATGATCCGGTCACGAATATTTGGCCCCACCGTGAGGCTCATAGCTCTAGCCCGTCTCTGCTTTACTCTCTCCTTTCTACTCAAGGCATCGGCTACTACGTTAGCCTTGCCCGGATGGTAACGGATGTCACAGTCATAATCACTAAATAGCTTAAGCCAACGCCTTTGCCTCATATTCAATTCACTTTGGTTGAAGATGTGTTGAAGACTTTTGTGATCGGTATAAATCACACATTTGGTGCCGTAGAGATAATGTCTCCAACACTTCAAAGCAAACACAACCGCTCCCAATTCCAAATCATGTGTCGGGTAGTTCTTCTCATGCACCTTCAATTGACGAGAGGCATAAGCAATGACTTTACCCCTTTGCATAAGAACGCAACCCAACCCTTGCCCAAGGCATCACAATAAACAACAAAATCTTCAATTCCATCCGGTAGCATCAAAATAGGAGCATCACATAACATATCTTTAAGAGTTTGGAAGGCGTTTTCTTGTCTTTCGCCCCATTCAAAGTTTCTCTCCTTTTGAGTCATGAGAGTGAGTGGTTGTGCAATACGGGAGAAATTTTCAATAAATCTTCTATAATAACCCGCCAATCCAAGAAATTGGCGGATCTCGGATGGCGTTTCGGGTCTTCTCCAATTCTTGACCGCTTCAATTTTGCTTGGGTCCACGTGAATACCATCCTTGCTCACTACGTGACCAAGAAAGTGGACTTCTTCCAACCAAAACTCACACTTGGAGAATTTTGCATACAACTTCTCCTTCCTTAGTAATTCAAGCACTTCACGCAAGTGCTCAACATGCTCCTCCTTCGTCTTTGAGTATACAAGTATGTCATCAATGAACACAATGACAGACTTGTCTAAGTATGATTGACACACCCGGTTCATCAAGTCCATGAACACCGCCGGTGCATTAGTCAACCCAAAGGGCATTACGGTGAATTCAAAGTGACCATACCTTGTGCGAAAAGCCGTCTTGGGAATATCATCTTCATGTACTCGGAGTTGATGATAACCCGAGCGAAGGTCGATTTTAGAGAAGTGCTTAGCACCTTGAAGTTGATCGAACAAGTCATCGATTCTAAGGAGAGGATATCGGTTCTTCACAGTGAGCTTGTTTAATTCCCGGTAATCAATACACATTCGGAAGGACCCGTCTTTCTTTTTGACGAAGAGAACAGGAGCACCCCAAGGAGATTGACTAGGGCGAATGAAACCCTTCTCTTGGAGCTCCTTGAGTTGAGTTTGTAATTCTTGCATTTCGGTTAAGGCTAGTCTATACGGAGCTTTTGCTACGGGCGTGGCTTCGGGAATCAGATTAATACGAAAATCAAGTTCACGAGTTGGAGGTAATCCCGGTAAGTCATCCAGAAAAACATCGAGAAATTCACAAACAATAGGAACGGTCTTCAATTCTACTTTTGTGATGGTAGCACTAAAGACTTTAGGGTTAGAGGAATCGGAGATTTCGCCCTGAACCCTAAGAATTCTACCGTTAGTCAAAGGTATCTTAACAACTCTCTCGCCACAATCAATCGTCGCATTTACCGCCGCTAACCAATCCATACCCACTATAATGTCAAAACTACCAATGTCAAGAGGCATGAGGTCAATGAAGAAGTCGACATCTTCTAAAGTCAAGACACAGTCGCGAAGTATTTGACTAAGTCTAGTTAGTGACCCGTTTACCATTTCAATGTCAAGCACATAGTTTAGGGCACAAGGATGCACATCAATCAAAGGAATAAAATTAGAGGACACGAGGCTATAATCGGCCCCGGAATCAAATAGAACGGTTGCATAGTGACCATTAAGGAGAAAAGTACCTGCTACTACGTTGGGATCGTTGCGGGCTTCATTTGCATTGGCCGCAAAGGCTCGGCCGCGTGGTTGCACTTGATGGCCTTGTTGTCCCCGGTTTTGGTTAGGCCCGACCATTTGCAGTTGGTTGGGGTGGACGGCTACTTGCACTTGTTGTCCCACCCATCGAGGACAAGTATTACGGTAGTGGTCTCGACTACCACATTCAAAATATTCACCTCTTCGTTGGTTACCTTGAGGAGGGACGGCCCGAACAGGTGCCACATTCATTGGGCCCGTTCTAGGAGCCCTACATTCTCTGGAGAGGTGCCCCACTTGGTTACAAATAAAGCATGCCCTGCATTAGGCATTGGCAGGGTGATGTTGGTTGCATCTCCCACAGAAAGGATGGGGTCCAGTATAAGCTTTCCTGGCCGGTTCCACCGCCGCCATCACCCTACCCGTATTAGCATTTCTGGGGTCAAACCTTCCCATTTTCTTTACCCCACTCGACTCTCCCACTTCTTTCCTCTTGTTTGTTGAGGATTTGCTCAAGACACCGCTCCTCAACAAGTCTTCAGTCACACTCCCAGCTCGGTTAACCGCATCGGCCAAAGAAGTAGGCATGTTAGAATTCACATAAGATCGGACTTGAGGATTTAAGCCCAATACAAACTTCTGGATGGCCTGAGGCTCGGAACCCACTAAGTGAGGAATGAGGGTAGACAACTCTTGAAATCGTCTAACATAGCTCTTGAAATCGGCTCCCTCCATATTGAGATTAGCAAATTCAATGGTCAAGTTTTGTAGTTCATAGGGAGGACAAAACTTTGCCTTCACTTTTTCCTTGAAATCGGCCCATTCCAAGTTATAAGTCCGCCCTAACGTTATCTCTTGATTTCACCAACTCAAGGCGTCATGTCTAAACATGCCGGATGCATAAGAAATCCGGTCGTCGTATGTGCAATGACTTCGTTCAATCACTCCCTCAATCTCTTCAAACCACCTTATACACTCAGTGGGACCACCTCTTCCATTAAACTCCGGTGCCCCACAGCTTTTGAAATCCTTAAATATGCACCCCTGTCGATATCCCCCATATTGATTATACATGGGCACGCGGTTATCAACCCCCACTGGTCCCTCTTCTTCGTTTTCCACGGCCTGAGGTTGAGCATTTTCATTATTTACATTTTCTGGGGCTTCATTGTTTTGAGGCCCATTATTTTGCCCAAGATTTGCCGTGACTTGAGCAATAATGGTTGGCATGATATTGGCGATCGTTTGAGCGATCACCTCAGCCATGCTTGGCTCAGGAACTTCGCCACGACCTCTTCCTTGACCCCTACCACGACCTCTACCACGGCCCCTACCACGACCTCTACCTCCTTGTACCTCCGGTTGGGCTTCCGGTTGAGGTTCTTCCTCTTCAGCCCTATAGTTCATTCCGGTTCTCCTTGGTCTTACCATTTCTATAAAACAAGTGACACGTTGACCCGGGAGTTAGTCTCAAATGCTCACATGTTAGCCACACAAGTAGTCAATGCTCTCATACCGATACCACATACTCATTAAGCTAAGGCAAGAGTGCTAGAATTCTATGAGATTGTTACTTAGCATATCATCATGTCATTTTCATTACAATTGTCTATCATTAACTCAAGTAATCATGCTCAAAACATCATGCAATCAATTAACTAACACGAATGATTCAAAGTATAATCCGAATTCGATATGCTATTTAGTTATTGACCGGGTATGTATACAGGGTGTACCAATGGCTAACCCTCCACCTAATCAACTTTCATTAAGCATATCGGTTCCTTATTATACTTTAAGCCACACGTGCGCAATCCACAATGTCATGAACTTGCTATAATGTTGGGTAACCATAAAAGAGTTGATCGGGTTCTTTTAGGGTTGCCACAATATTATACTAAGTTAATGGCATCACTTCATTTTGCCCTAAATCATCAAATTAGTTCCAACAAATAGCAACAACAACCATATTAACCACAATTTACATTCATCACATTGAATTCAAGCTATCACACAAGTGGTCTTAACTACGAACTCACACGGGGATTCACATAATTCACATTGCACACGAATTTCCTAACCATGCATGCTATATGAAGAGTTTTAACTTAAGCCGTAGTCTAGGTCAAACCGCCTAGTTCTCTACGACCTGCATGGGCCACCATTCTGTAACACCCCAAGCCGAGGCTCGAAATATCACGGAAATCATATAGCACAAGGTGGAATTACAATAGAGCAAGAACTAAATGCAAATAAAGATTCAGTGAATCCATTACAACACGAAACAGGTACCAAAATACATAAGGAGCAAATAGCCATCAAGTTACAAAATAACATCCAGATGATGGCAAATCGATCCTAAGCATAATGCAAAAGAGAAGGTCGATGAATCCTTGATTCATAAAGTCCAAAGCCCGGGTTAACAGCAAGCAAGCAACTAAACTCCACGTCCGGGGAGAACCTGATTACCTGAAAAGTGTACTAAGCATAGTCAACACAAGGTTGGTGAGTTCGTAGCAATGGTCCATAAAGAACCAGCGGCAATAAATCACAATATACGCGTAGAGGCTAGACATGACTCACAGTGAGCCTCTGAGTAGCACAATAATATCCAACAACAAGATTACACAAGACAAGTAAATATGTAATATGAATGCGCAAATGAAGTACGTCAATGCAAGTGCCGAATGCATAAATAAGCCAACATGCCTTAAGAGGATTCTACTTTCTTCACGTCCCAGATGCTTATATATAGGGTCACCCGCAGCCTTCCCACCACATCTAAAACCCAATGAAGGCATAACCGACTTCCATGTATGTATGTCTATCCTAATATTAATGAAATACTTAACAAACATAAACCAAGTCACTCAAACGAAATGAACCGTCACATAATTCCAACAACTAGAACAATCAATCAATCAATCAACGAATGCAAGCAAACACGCAAGTTTACACTTTTCAGCCCGAATCTCAAGCGAGTAGGGAGATACGAAACTCACCTTGTCCGGCAAAGAAGCTAGTATAAGATTACAAACGAGTAATAGGATCCACACGTCCACAACCTATAATTATACATCATAATACCATAATGTCAACTCTACAATCATAAACAAGTTGGTTTAGCACAATTAAGTCAAGTCACAAACCCTAAACACCTTTACAACTTTAACGAGTAGGAACAAGACGCATTCGACTCGACCTTTTTAGAAAATGAGATAAGATCCATACAAAAGAGTGTTACTACTAGAAACTAGACTCTCTTACGATTCCAACGATAGGTCATAAGACTTAATTGGAGTCACGGATCAAAAGTTATTAACGTTTGAAAATTGACGCGCATACTTTCACAGCAACCATCCACTGCGTCGCAGTGAGCCAGAACCATGCTCACTGCGCCGCAGTGGCTAAGTCGAACCAAGACCAGAACATAGGCACTGCGCCGCAGTGAGCAAAGGTAGAGCTCACTGCGCCGCAGTGGCCACTCCCTGCAGACAGCACCTGCAGTTTATGCAGGAAAAACGAACCAAAACCCTTAAAACTCGACCCAAACCCATCCAAAACGATTTGTAGGAACTCGTAACTTGTTTTGAAGCATAACTAAACATCATTAACCATAAATACACATAACCCAATCCACG
Source organism: Erigeron breviscapus (assembly GCA_034093135.1). NCBI lineage: Eukaryota > Viridiplantae > Streptophyta > Magnoliopsida > Asterales > Asteraceae > Erigeron > Erigeron breviscapus. Next base: position 31,752,604 of record CM067174.1, read on the forward strand.
ATTTCGACCAAAACATCAGAATCACCACCAAATCATTCAAACCCTAAATTTAACCCTAATTTGACCTAAAACGAGATTTAAGCCGATTTAGGACTTGTAAATGTTCAAGAGGACTAGAAATGCATAAACAAACATAAATAGAAGGGAATGGGATGAATTTGACTTACCAAAGCTTCTCCTTGAGCTAGAACCCGAATTTAGGTCAAAATGGAAGAAAGCTTGAACTATGAACTTCAAGGTTATGATGTAATGACGATTATGAGACGACAACGATGATGATTCGTGTACTATGGCAGTTCCAAAGCACTAATTTGATGCAAGAAAGATGAAGAACAAGATATGGTTCTTTTGCTTGAGAGAAATAGAGAAAGATAGATAGATAGAAATGAGAGGAGGAGGAAAGGATAAGGGGGGGGGAAGCATGGGTCTTATGGGCTGATGGGTCGCGGGTATGGGTCGACCCGTTTCACTTCTCAAGCCACAATACAATTAGTTATACATTTAAACATCGACTACACATACTAACGACCCGACTAACATACCACGAAGTCATATAATCACAAAATGAACCCAATTATTTCATTCAACAAGATTGTTAGTCAAATTACACATATAGTCAACGGGTCAAAATTCACGGATGTTACAAAATATCCTCTCATCGAGACTACTTTTATCCAAAAAAATTTCCTCCATTTCCTCTGCACACACCAATCTCCACAAGAACATCTTCAATAAAACCACACCTAATGAATACATATTAGACGCTGCGTTTAAAAGACCCAACTTCTCGTACTGTGGGTCTAAGTAGCTCAGTGAGCCATATGCATTATCATCATCATCGATACGTTGTTTAACTTTCTTTTTCGGTTCCACATCATTTGAGAACTCCTTTAAATTACAAATTTTAGCCCTCCAATCACCGTCAAGTAGAATGTTGCTGCCTTTGATGTCTCTATGTATGATAGGAGTATCTTTTGTACTGCCACCCGTGTGAAGATGTTCTAATCCCCTTGCAACATCGAGGCCTAACTTGAGGCGTTTAATCCATGTAACATCAACATTGTCCAAATGCTTATCAAGTGTTCCGTTAGACGCATACTCATAAACAATTATATTTTCACCCATTTCGTTACAATATCCTACAAGACCAACGATATTCTTGTGCTTATGCTCAAAAAGAACTTTCAACTCTCTCATAAATTGAGAGTTTCCTTCTTCTGACCGGCTATCAAATCTCTTTGCAAGAATTAAGGTGCATCCATTAGCATTTACAAATGACTTAATTTGTCCTTTATACATCTTCCAGAATCTTCCTCTTCGAGTGTAGTTGCATTCTTTGAAATTTTGTGTGCCAAGTTTTAAGTCTTCAAGTGAAATGTGGAGGTTATCCTTCCTGTTATTCTGTGAATCACAACATTCTGAGATTTAAGGTATAGCTCAAATGATTTACACATCCATCTCAAAAATTTCGTTAAGTAAATATTAACATTTTTATGATAGATATCACCATTTCATGCCACACTACAAGTATATTTTAAAAAAGGGTATACACATCAGAACATTTAATTTATCAATCAAAATTCTTATATAGTCAAAATCAACATTCAATCTTATAATTAGTTTGAGGTAGTTTTATAATGTTAACAATAGAAGCGGATATATCCCTAACAACATCAAACAAGGCAGACCAAGGGAGATGGGTTGGTTAGCATTCAAGAATAGCCTAACAAATAATAAGCCCGTTAGGGTCTGCAAGCTAGCTTCCGCCTAGTGCCAAATCTGATGCAGGAGACCCATAACCCGACCCGATGTAACATCCGTGAATTTTGACCGTTTGACTTTACGTGCAATTTGACTAACAATTTAAGTTAATGAAATATTTGGGTCGTTTCGTGATTAAATGACAATGTGGTATGTTCGCCGGGTCGATAATATGTTTTAATCGGTGTTTAAATGCCTGATGTTTTGTAAATTGGCTTGGGAAGAGAAACGGGTCGGCCCGTGGGTGATCCACGACCCACCAGCCCTTTATGACCCACCTCCCTCCCCTTATCCTCTCATTCTCCACATACTTGGTCTTTCTTTTCTTTTCTCTCTAACAAAAGTAAGAAACTCCCTTTTCTCATCTTTCCCTCTTGAACTCTTGAATTAATTAGTGTTGTGGAATTTGTTTAATATAAGAATCATCATCATCTCCTTCTCATCTTCATCATATCAAAAGATTGAGGTTCATAGTGCAAGGTTTTTATCCATTTTGACCTAAATTTGGGTTTGAGCTCAAGGAGAAGTTTTGGTAAGTTAAATTCATCTCTTTTACTCTATTTATACTTGTTTATATGTTTCTAGTCGATTTGTTGTGATTCCAAGTCTTGAAAATGGTAAAATTGAATTTAGGGTTTAAATTAGGGTTTGAATGATTTGGAAGCGATTGTGATGTTTTGGTTGAATTTGTGGGTTGGGTTATGTGTATTTATGGTTAACGATGCTTGGTTATACTTCAAAATGAGTTACAAGTCCTTACAAATTGCTTTAGAATGGTTTGGGTCGATTTTGGAGTTTTGGCTTCTTGATTTTCTGCATAAAATGCTCCGGATCGTGTTGCTGCCCAGTAAGGGGCGTAACCTACGCCCCTTAGGGCCGTAGGTTACGCCAGGTCTAAATTGCCTGGGCGTAGGTTACGCCATGTTTGGCCGTAGCTTACGCCTATCCCTATTTTCAAAATGATCTTACGCCCCGACCTCCTGTTTACGCCAACTTTTACGCCCACCTTACGCCAAAAATGACATTTCTAGAGGACCGTAGGTTACGCCCAGTTTGACCGTAACTTACGCCAGTTGTTTTCTGACCACCGTACCTTACGCCCTTGTTGACCGTAACTTACGCCCTTTGTTTTCTGAAATTTCCTTGTTTGACCTAGTTTGACTTTCTGGACTTTTTTTTAGCGTCGAGCCTTAACCTAATTCACTTCTGATCTTATGTAACATTGATTAAGAGTCTTAGAAGTCATTTAACATTGAGAAACACTTTGGAAACCTAATTAGGGTTTTGCCGAATACTTGATAACTTTGTATGCGTGTTTATGAATGTTGATGTGAATGTATATGATCAATATTTAGGTGTTGGACGCGAGGAGAAAATTGTATGACCATAACTCGACTCTTTATCGACTTAACTTTTCATAAGTCATCGAGGTGAGTTTCGTATCTCCCTACTCGCTTGAGATTCGGGCTGAAAAGTGTAAACCTGGCGTGTTTACTTGCATTTATTGATTGATTGATTGATTGTCTTGATTGTTGGATTGATGTGATGGTTCTTTTCGTTTGATTGACTTGGTTTATGTTTGGGTTAAGTATTTCATTAATATTAGGATAGACGTACATACATGGA
>CM067174.1:31760990-31781934 GCA_034093135.1 Erigeron breviscapus
GTGGAAGGTGTAAACGCCATCACTCTCCCACTATCCAATGTGGGCCTTGCTTTAATTGTAATCAATCCGGGCACGAGGCTAAGAATTGTAGAGCCCCGTGGACGGGCCCAATGAACGTGACTCCTATTCAAGCCGTCCCTCCCCAAGGTAATCAACAAAGAGGCGAGTGTTTTGAATGTGGTAGTCGTGCACACTACATAAATAATTGTCCAAAACGGGTTGGACAACAAGCTGAAGTAGTAGAGCCGGCAAGGAAAACTTACTTGGGACCTCACCCCTCGTGTGGAAGGTGTAAACGCCATCACTCTCCCACTATCCAATGTGGGCCTTGCTTTAATTGTAATCAATCCGGGCACGAGGCTAAGAATTGTAGAGCCCCGTGGACGGGCCCAATGAACGTGACTCCTATTCAAGCCGTCCCTCCCCAAGGTAATCAACAAAGAGGCGAGTGTTTTGAATGTGGTAGTCGTGCACACTACATAAATAATTGTCCAAAACGGGTTGGACAACAAGCTGAAGTAGTAGAGCCGGCAAGGAAAACTTACTTGGGACCTCACCCCTCGTGTGGAAGGTGTAAACGCCATCACTCTCCCACTATCCAATGTGGGCCTTGCTTTAATTGTAATCAATCCGGGCACGAGGCTAAGAATTGTAGAGCCCCGTGGACGGGCCCAATGAACGTGACTCCTATTCAAGCCGTCCCTCCCCAAGGTAATCAACAAAGAGGCGAGTGTTTTGAATGTGGTAGTCGTGCACACTACATAAATAATTGTCCAAAACGGGTTGGACAACAAGCTGAAGTAGTAGAGCCGGCAAGGAAAACTTACTTGGGACCTCACCCCTCGTGTGGAAGGTGTAAACGCCATCACTCTCCCACTATCCAATGTGGGCCTTGCTTTAATTGTAATCAATCCGGGCACGAGGCTAAGAATTGTAGAGCCCCGTGGACGGGCCCAATGAACGTGACTCCTATTCAAGCCGTCCCTCCCCAAGGTAATCAACAAAGAGGCGAGTGTTTTGAATGTGGTAGTCGTGCACACTACATAAATAATTGTCCAAAACGGGTTGGACAACAAGCTGAAGTAGCAGAGCCGGCAAGGAAAACTTACTTGGGACCTCACCCCTCGTGTGGAAGGTGTAAACGCCATCACTCTCCCACTATCCAATGTGGGCCTTGCTTTAATTGTAATCAATCCGGGCACGAGGCTAAGAATTGTAGAGCCCCGTGGACGGGCCCAATGAACGTGACTCCTATTCAAGCCGTCCCTCCCCAAGGTAATCAACAAAGAGGCGAGTGTTTTGAATGTGGTAGTCGTGCACACTACATAAATAATTGTCCAAAACGGGTTGGACAACAAGCTGAAGTAGCAGAGCCGGCAAGGAAAACTTACTTGGGACCTCACCCCTCGTGTGGAAGGTGTAAACGCCATCACTCTCCCACTATCCAATGTGGGCCTTGCTTTAATTGTAATCAATCCGGGCACGAGGCTAAGAATTGTAGAGCCCCGTGGACGGGCCCAATGAACGTGACTCCTATTCAAGCCGTCCCTCCCCAAGGTAATCAACAAAGAGGCGAGTGTTTTGAATGTGGTAGTCGTGCACACTACATAAATAATTGTCCAAAACGGGTTGGACAACAAGCTGAAGTAGCAGAGCCGGCAAGGAAAACTTACTTGGGACCTCACCCCTCGTGTGGAAGGTGTAAACGCCATCACTCTCCCACTATCCAATGTGGGCCTTGCTTTAATTGTAATCAATCCGGGCACGAGGCTAAGAATTGTAGAGCCCCGTGGACGGGCCCAATGAACGTGACTCCTATTCAAGCCGTCCCTCCCCAAGGTAATCAACAAAGAGGCGAGTGTTTTGAATGTGGTAGTCGTGCACACTACATAAATAATTGTCCAAAACGGGTTGGACAACAAGCTGAAGTAGCAGAGCCGGCAAGGAAAACTTACTTGGGACCTCACCCCTCGTGTGGAAGGTGTAAACGCCATCACTCTCCCACTATCCAATGTGGGCCTTGCTTTAATTGTAATCAATCCGGGCACGAGGCTAAGAATTGTAGAGCCCCGTGGACGGGCCCAATGAACGTGACTCCTATTCAAGCCGTCCCTCCCCAAGGTAATCAACAAAGAGGCGAGTGTTTTGAATGTGGTAGTCGTGCACACTACATAAATAATTGTCCAAAACGGGTTGGACAACAAGCTGAAGTAGTAGAGCCGGCAAGGAAAACTTACTTGGGACCTAATGGTCGTTAAGTTATGGCACTATTTGATATCGAAACCGACTATGATCTCGTTTATTCTAACGTCACTCCTTTGAGTTACGCTCGTTAGTGTGTTTTGGAATAATATGTTTGCAATTTTGGATGTTTAGCGACTCCCTAACTAAATTTGTTCAAATGCCCCGTGTATGTACCTTGACTCTAGACGACGACAAACCCTTCATGTACTTTGTGCTCTATGATATTAAGGTACCTGGCAATAGAGTAAGTGCAAATTTGAAATGACAACAGTTAATACAGTACTAAATTGTGTAGTAAGGTTGGCTAGTGTAAAAATATTTAACGGTAGGGTTCTTAGGGTCCCATGTAAGTCTTCAAACTCAGGCGTCCTTAGAGCTACCGTCTCAAGAGTCTGAAAACTAACGTCGTCTTTGTTAATCTTGAGTCTCCCGAGGCCTTTCCGGGTGACTTACCGGGCTTGTCCCATCTCGATAACTTAAATTTCGTATATGCTTAACTTCCCAACATCGCGCGCGTAGTCAAAACCCTTATAAACTTCTGAGATGCGAAAAAGCTCGTAGTGAAAGACCGGGAGAGGGATTCGAAGGAAAATAACTTGTAATGGATTTCGCCATAAAGTTGCCGACGACAAGAAATGATCACGATACGACGAGACCGGTAAAATTTGACAACTTGGCACATTAGTATGTAGAATAAATGGGTTAGGTGCACAAAGATTCGATTTCTATCATTTCAGATAAAGAAAGTCGCTTAACTCCAATTCAGGGAGCCATCCAATGAGTAACGGGTATGCAAACCGACTTGAGACTGATCACATGTGAAGAGAATGTGCTTATGACCCTGACGGAAATCTCGTGCAATGACGGGTGTTACGCGAGTATTCGAATGTCACTAACTGAAGTACTGGGTAGTAGTAGTGTTACTCCCCACCGGATAAGCCAAGGATCGAATAAAGCCAATGTAACAGGTCAGGGATAGTGATTGGAATGACAGGAATGACTTCTCAAGATAAGAAGGGGTATAACTAGCCCCGAACAACAATAGAAGTAAGTCGATGTAGGATGGAAGTCATTGGATGTGAAGCTAGTGGTCACGTACTTTGAAAGTACCTCTGCGGAAAAGCGTTGTACATTATGCGAAGCGAAACAAGCTCTGGCAAGACTCGGGAGGCCTTTCAAAATTTTTGCAAACGGGTTGGAAAAGTAGCGTATTAATTTGAACTTCCTCAAGAGCTTAGTGGTGTGCATGAGTCAAGAAACTCAAGAATAAGCGCTACACCATTGTGAAGGTAAGATGGAATGCTAGACGTGGAGCCGAGTACACTTGGGAGCGAGAGGACCACATGAAGTCTAAGTATCCGCATTTATTTAATAATTAGTGTTTTGTTGAATTTCGGGACGAAATTCTTTCAACGGGGGAATAATGTAACATCCGTGAATTTTGACCGTTTGACTTTACGTGCAATTTGACTAACAATTTAAGTTAATGAAATATTTGGGTCGTTTCGTGATTAAATGACAATGTGGTATGTTCGCCGGGTCGATAATATGTTTTAATCGGTGTTTAAATGCCTGACGTTTTGTAAATTGGCTTGGGAAGAGAAACGGGTCGGCCCGTGGGTGATCCACGACCCACCAGCCCTTTATGACCCACCTCCCTCCCCTTATCCTCTCATTCTCCACATACTTGGTCTTTCTTTTCTTTTCTCTCTAACAAAAGTAAGAAACTCCCTTTTCTCATCTTTCCCTCTTGAACTCTTGAATTAATTAGTGTTGTGGAATTTGTTTAATATAAGAATCATCATCATCTCCTTCTCATCTTCATCATATCAAAAGATTGAGGTTCATAGTGCAAGGTTTTTATCCATTTTGACCTAAATTTGGGTTTGAGCTCAAGGAGAAGTTTTGGTAAGTTAAATTCATCTCTTTTACTCTATTTATACTTGTTTATATGTTTCTAGTCGATTTGTTGTGATTCCAAGTCTTGAAAATGGTAAAATTGAATTTAGGGTTTAAATTAGGGTTTGAATGATTTGGAAGCGATTGTGATGTTTTGGTTGAATTTGTGGGTTGGGTTATGTGTATTTATGGTTAACGATGCTTGGTTATACTTCAAAATGAGTTACAAGTCCTTACAAATTGCTTTAGAATGGTTTGGGTCGATTTTGGAGTTTTGGCTTCTTGATTTTCTGCATAAAATGCTCCGGATCGTGTTGCTGCCCAGTAAGGGGCGTAACCTACGCCCCTTAGGGCCGTAGGTTACGCCAGGTCTAAATTGCCTGGGCGTAGGTTACGCCAGTTTGACCGTAACTTACGCCAGTTGTTTTCTGACCACCGTACCTTACGCCCTTGTTGACCGTAACTTACGCCAGTTGTTTTCTGACCACCGTACCTTACGCCCTTGTTGACCGTAACTTACGCCAGTTGTTTTCTGACCACCGTACCTTACGCCCTTGTTGACCGTAACTTACGCCAGTTGTTTTCTGACCACCGTACCTTACGCCCTTGTTGACCGTAACTTACGCCAGTTGTTTTCTGACCACCGTACCTTACGCCCTTGTTGACCGTAACTTACGCCAGTTGTTTTCTGACCACCGTACCTTACGCCCTTGTTGACCGTAACTTACGCCAGTTGTTTTCTGACCACCGTACCTTACGCCCTTGTTGACCGTAACTTACGCCAGTTGTTTTCTGACCACCGTACCTTACGCCCTTGTTGACCGTAACTTACGCCAGTTGTTTTCTGACCACCGTACCTTTCCCTTGTTGACCGTAACTTACTCATTTTTGCACTTCTGTTACACGCTTACTTACTTGTGTAATCTTGTTGTTGGACGATATTGTGTTGCTTAGAGGCTCGCTGTAAGTCATGTCTAGCCTCTACTCGTATATTGTGATTATGGTCGATGGTTCCTTATGGATTATTATTACGAACTCACCAACCTTGTGATGACTATGCTTAGTACACTTTTCAGGTATCCAAGTTATTCCAAGGCATGAAGTTTGATCGATTTGTTTAGCTTGCTGTTGAACCCGGACTTGGACTTATATGGATCAAGGATCCATTTGCCTTCTTTTGCATTGTACTTAGAACCGTTAGCCATCTTTTGATGTTCCGTTGTAACCTTTGATGATGACTTGTTCTTTATGTATTTTGATACTTGTTTATCGTTCGGTAAGGATTCACTGAATCCTTTATTTGCATTTAGTCATGTTCTACATTAATTCCACCTTGTGCTATATGATTTCCGTAATATTTCGAGCCCTGGGCTTGGGGTGTTACACCCGACCCCTTAATGGGTTTAGTATAAGTTATCTTTTTATTTGTTATCTTTTATTTTATAGGTTATCCTTTTATTTTAGTAGATAATTATAGATTGATTTGTTTCCTAGTTTAATGGTGTTAGGATTAGTATAAATAGGGATCTTTGGTTATTGTAAAGTCAATTGATTATTATTGAGTTTTATAAGAATTTGACATTTTGTCAAGAAAACCGTGAAGGTTTATTGTCATTGATCATCTATGTGTTCTTGAGCCTTTTGAGTGCATTTGTAACTGCATCAAAATCTCTTGCCAAATCCATGGGAACATCTATTTGTTAGGAGAGTGTATGATTATGTTAGTTAACATCGATTATATTGTTTAGTGTTTATTGAAACTATATTCTGATTTTATTTAAAATTTGGTGTTTTGTTAGGGGTCTCCCAACAATACCACTCACTATTCTCACCCCATTCTCACTACCACATCAGCGTCACATCTCTTTTTATCTCTAAACACTACCAATACATGGTCCCTGCCAACAATACCCTCATTTTCATTTATCATCTATTTTAAACATACAAAAATCAAAAGCACATGGATTATATATATCAGTATTTTGGTGCCTTATCTAAAGATTATATTTATCTGTATATTTATATGTTTGGTGGATTAACATAATATAATCTTAAACATCGTAGATTCATCTGAGGAAAAAACTATTCATTCCCACAGATTAAATTATCATTATGAGAAGAAAAATTCATACCGAAAAAAATTACTTACTTGAAGGTTCAATGATTTCTCAAGTTCTTTGATGATGACTTTCATTGTTGGACGTTCAATTTGAGTTTTTGCCACACATTCACTTGTTATTTTTAAAAATGTGTATAACGAATCCTGATAAAGCTCGTCACTTAGCCCATAAATATTTTCATTAGCTTCCTTCAACTGTGGATCTACCAATTTCTCTATAGTTCTGTCATTAACGCATTGACATGCTAATGATGGAAGGCCCGTTGTATTGTACATTTTTTCATATGCCAAGTTCCCAGATATCATTTCACACAAAACTACTCCAAAAGAGTAGATATCTGATTGAGTTTTCAACTTGCCTGTTTGCAGATATTCTGGATCCATGTAAACTTCTGTACCGCCGATATTACCGCTAATGAAGGTGCTACATTGGTGTAAACTATGCTAAATCGTGATATATGATTATAAGACTTAAGTGTATGAGAGAGAAAGTAGAGAGAATATGGGAAAAGTATGGAAATGTTATTAAAGGTGTAACCTTACAAATGGAGATTGGAGGGGTTTATATAGGGCCAACATTTGTTCTAAACCCCCTCCTTAATTACAACTAAGTCATTATCTAATTACAACACAAACCTTCCATACTTACTACATTAAATCAAGGACTATTCTATTACATAATTACAAAACTTGCACTAACAAAATAATTAAAGCTAACAATCTCCCCCTTAAGTGCAGTTTTGTGAAGGTTCATCGTCTAGTCCTTTTCTTCTTTCTTTGTCTTCTGTTTCTTTTCTTGGTTGACGATTCGGGTTTGTCTTGATGAGTCCTTTGATCATTGAAGGCCCTTTTCTTGTATTCACTGAACTTCTCTTTCCATAGGCACTTGGGAATGAAATGAAATTTCGGATCAGATGGTCGGTTGGGGGTTCTATGATATGGATCTTTAAATAAACGTGATGAGCCCATTTGTTGAAAATCTTCAATGTTGAGTAGACTTTGTAGCTTTCTCTTTATCTTCATCGTCTTCGAGCAACTTTGACTTTTTGAATTCTCAAGCATTCTGTGAAAGCGAAGGCGAAGACTTGGGTTTCTTGTGGAAAGCGGAATTAGACAAGGCAATGTGCTCCCCCTCAAAAGGATAATCAATCTCTGACGCTTTTCTCCCCCTCATGATGAACACATGTAACGTGTTCATCATGCACAATGATTGATGACAATAATGGTAAATGAAAGGTATAACTATGAAGTAACGTCTCAATTACACATGTTTTGAACGGGTTGTACACTGATATGTGTACAAGCCAAATCACAACCACCTACTTGGATCCAGACGTTGGAACCCATGTAAGGGTGGGTCCAACTGGATATTTGAAGAGAGAAGTAGAAGGTTGTGCATAACACTTTTTGCACACGAGGGTGAATGACTCGTGGTGCCAACTTAAACAACTCAGAGAGAGAGTATTTAATGGGAGTGATTTTAGGTTTTGGTTTGGGTTTAGTATGAGAGAACCAGCCATATTGATCTCTATAACGAATGATTCCGGTGGTGGAATCCTTGAATATCTGGCAATGGCTGTTTATAGGCTTGAAAGGAGACCCGGTCTTGCGAGGTGTGTAATATGGGTTCATTTGTTTGAGGGTTTGATGAGGTTTAGGTAGAAGGATTTTGGTTTTGGTGGAATGAGGGTCTTTGGAGAATTTGGGAGTGGTATGAGCTGGTTTGAAAGATGGTTGTGGGTGTTTATTGTTTTGGTGAGATGGTTTGGTGTTGTGAGGATTTGTTTTGGTTTTGAAGGAAGGGTGTTGCTTGGTATTGGTTGATAATGTTGGGTGATTGTGGTTTGGTTGGGCATTTGAAGGAATGGTTTTTGTTTTAGTTGGAGATGGAGTGGTTTGGTTGAGAATAGGTGATTTTGGAGCACGAGTTAAAGGAGGATTCACTTGATTTGACTTGGTTGCAAGTTGAGTCTCCAATGACAAGGAATGAACTTGAAGTTGTTGGATTAACTTCAAACATGTTTGCTCATTATTCTTTGAAGAAGTGGACTTGTTTTGCAAATCACGATTGAGCTTAGAAAGTTGTTGTTGCAAAACAAGTTCTTTAACTTGGGTTTCGAGGATGGTTTCAATGAGCTCTTTGTAAGAAATATCTAACTCAGTGGTTAAATTGATAATCTTTGACTGCAAATGAACATTGTCTTTTTGAAGACTTTCCATGTTTGGCAAAATGAGATCATTAGCAGATTTGAGCTCTTTGTTCTCAGATTTGATTCGATCAACTTCAGATTGAAGACTTTCCATGGCGGACAAACTGAAATTATTAGCAGATTTGAGCTCTTTGTTCTCAGATTTGAGTTGCTTAATTTCAAGTTGAAAACTGTTGTGTTGTGTCATGATTGTCTTAAATATTTCCACATTGACTTGTTTTTCCTCAAAAATAACCACTCCACATGGAAACGAACTGGTACAACACATACAAATGTGATTATCATGACGACGTATTTCTTCCCAACTTGGCTGTTCACCCATTAAAAAATCTAACACCGTCTCAACAAACTCATTCGGTATAATAGTTGACATTTTTTTTTTATTATTTTTTTTAAGTACTAATACAGGGTTTCGGAATTGTAGTACTAATACAGGGTTTCGGAAATGTAGTACTAATACAGGGTTTCAGAAATTTAGTACTAAAACAGGGTTTCAGAAATTTAGTACTAAAACAGGGTTTCAGAAATTTAGTACTAAAACAGGGTTTCAGAAATTTAGTACTAAAACAGGTTTTGGTAAATTTGTACTAAAACCGGTTTTCAGAAATTGAGTACTAAATCAGGGTTTCAGAAATTTAGTACTAAAACAGGGTTTCAGAAATTTAGTACTAAAACAGGGTTTTAGAAATTTAGTACTAAAACAGGTTTTGGTAAATTTAGTACTAAAACCGGTTTTCAGAAATTGAGTACTAAATCAGGGTTTCAGAAATTTAGTACTAAAACAGGTTTTGGTAAATTTAGTACTAAAACCGGTTTTCAGAAATTTAGTACTAAAACAGGGTTTCAGAAATTTAGTACTAAAACAGGGTTTCAGAAATTTAGTACTAAAACAGGTTTTGGTAAATTTAGTACTAAAACCGGTTTTCAGAAATTGAGTACTAAATCAGGGTTTCAGAAATTTAGTACTAAAACAGGTTTTGGAAAATTTAGTACTAAAACAGGTTTTGGTAAATTTAATACTAAAACCGGTTTTCAGAAATTTAGTACTAAATCAGGGTTTCAGAAATTTAGTACTAAAACAGGTTTTGGTAAATTTAGTACTAAAACCGGTTTTCAGAAATTGAGTACTAAATCAGGTTTTCAAGAAATTCTTCACTAAAACAGGTTTTCAAGAAATTCTTCACTAAATCAGGTTTTCAAGAAATTCTTCACTAAATCAGGTTTTCAAGAAATTCTTCACTAAAACAGGTTTTGGTAAATTTAGTACTAAAACCGGTTTTCAGAAATTGAGTACTAAATCAGGGTTTCAGAAATTTAGTACTAAAACAGGTTTTGGTAAATTTAGTACTAAAACAGGTTTTGGTAAATTTAGTACTAAAACCGGTTTTCAGAAATTGAGTACTAAATCAGGGTTTCAGAAATTTAGTACTAAAACAGGTTTTGGTAAATTTAGTACTAAAACCGGTTTTCAGAAATTGAGTACTAAATCAGGTTTTCAAGAAATTCTTCACTAAAACAGGTTTTCAAGAAATTCTTCACTAAAACAGGTTTTCAAGAAATTCTTCACTAAATCAGGTTTTCAAGAAATTCTTCACTAAAACAGGTTTTCAAGAAATTCTTCACTAAATCAGGTTTTCAAGAAATTCTTCACTAAATCAGGTTTTCAAGAAATTCTTCACTAAAACAGGTTTTCAAGAAATTCTTCACTAAATCAGGTTTTCTAGAAATTCTTCACTAAATCAGGTTTTCATGAAATCCTTTGAAAAACCGGTTTTCGTGAAGAAATTTGGGCGGAGTTTTGGCTTAGAAAATGAAGAAATTAAGCACTAATACCGGTTTTGGTGTAAACCAGGTATTATGAAATAAAGATACGAAAGCTGGTATGAAAACCGGTAGGAAAGCTGGTAGGAAAACCGGAAGGAAAACCGGAAGGAAAGCTGGTAGGAAAACCGGAAGGAAAACCGGTTTTACAACAGAAATTCGAAGAAAAATGAAAACCGGAAGGAAAGCTGGTAGGAAAACCGGAAGGAAAACCGGTTTTACAACAGAAATTCAAAGAAAAATAGAAAACCGGAAGGAAAACCGGTTTTCAGATCAGAAACCTTAAAATTCAAATTTAGGCCATTCGGTTTGGAATTTGAATCTGAAACTTTTCAAGGATGATTATAGGAAGTAAATGAAGGGATTTATACTAAAAAGGAAGAAACTTTAACATGTTTAAAGGGTAAAGATTGGAACTTTCGGTAAAATGGGAAAAACACAATTTAGCACAAAAAGGAACAAAATCAAGCCATGGATCTAACACAAGTTGTGATTTTGCTCTGATACCAAATGTAAACTATGCTAAATCGTGAATCAAGGTAATAAGGCTTAAGTGTGTGTGAGAGAAAGTAGAGAGAATAAGGAAATGTAAGGAAAATATATTTAAAGGTGTAACCTTACAAATGGAGATTGGAGGGGTTTATATAGGGCCAACATTTGCTCTAAACCCCCTCCTTAATTACAACTAAGTCCTTATCTAATTACAACACAAACCTTCCATACTTACTACATTAAATCAAGGACTATTCTATTACATAATTACAAAACTTGCACTAACAAAATAATTAAAGCTAACAATTGGTCATATGTAGGGTGTAACTTGGAAAGCCCAAAGTCTGCAATCTTTGTCTCCCACTTATCATCTAATAAATGTTTGCACTCTTTATATCCCTGTGTATTATGCATTCCTTGTCTTTTGTAACTTTGTGAAGATATTCTAATCCATATGCAATATCAATGCATATTTTTATACGTTGCGCCCAACTAAGATTATTAATCTTATCACAATTTCCCAAATAATCTTCAAGGCTTCCATTAGAAGCATATTCATAAATTAATACTCCCTCCGTCCCTTTAAATGTGTCCAGTTTTGAATATTCAAAGTCTATTTTTTGTAAGTTTGACCTTAAATATTTTTTTTAAGGGAGTATCATTTCTTGTTCTTCGTTAAGAAACCAATAAGAGAAACTATATTTGGATGCTTACATTTACTAAGCAGTTCAATTTCAGCTAAAAACCCTTGTTTAGCTTGCCCGTCTACCCTACGAAAGAGACGTTTAATAGCTACAGTGCTATGCTTGTCTGAAAATTCAGCTTTATTCTCGCCTTTTGTGGCTATTGATGAACTTATGCCAACAAAATGGCCAAGTTTTGCTTTGTACACCATACCATATCCACCGGATCCAATACAGTATGTGCTAGAAAAATAGTCAGTCGCCAATCGTATATCACTCAATCGAAATCTTAAGTGATCCAGAAAATTAACCTGCAAATGTAAGTGTTAAAAGTCATGTACTTACCACTTTGTTCTACTTGACTTTCTAGATCAAGTGTTCTGCATACTAGGCCTAAAATTAGGTTTGCATTATGGAATTAAAGTGATTCAAATGTTGTTTATTTCCCCCTTAAGTCTAGTGATAATTAATCATACATGTCTTATTAATCACTAAAGGGGTACGTGGCGGTGTGGTGGTGGAGACCTGTGGCGGTGGCGGTAGCAGCGAGTAGTATAGGTAGTTTATGTAAAGGGAGATAGATTGTGTAAATATATAAGGGGAAAATATGTTTATAAGAGGAAAAGTTAAAAAAAGTAAATAAAGATGATGGATAATTTACGGAGATCCAACCTATATTTTGAAAGAAAGAAAAGGGAGGGGGGATGCTTCATAAGAGACACTTTAATGTTCCTTCTACTCTTTGTCCCTCTTGTGTCTAAGAATAGGAATCAGGGAATCATACTTTTGTGCTTACTACAATCGCGTACAAACTTTGGAATACGAGTTGAAATTGGTTGGATGGGTCAAAAGCCCACTGATGTAACGATCTTTTTTATGGGTTGAATCCTTTTCAACGAATATACACGTTATGAATAAAATAATAATGTTCAAAAAAATACGTATATGTAATTATGTATAGCAAATGCTTTTAATGGTAAAAAAAAAAATACATATTCGTAACTTATACGGGCCTATAAACGTATATGGGATGATGACATTTCTAAACAAAAACCCATAAGATTTTCTGTACTTATAATTGTAGAACAAAAATGCTTTAATTGTAAAGATTAACTTGTTTCATTATCTAATTTTTCCATGAAAGCTCAATTCAACGTATTGGTCTTTTCCCTGATGCACAAAAGTTTTATTTGTATATAAACTTATGAATATGAATATAAATGTAATTATGGTTTTTAGAAATTAAATACTCGTAACAACCTAATACTTAATTTTGTTCCAACTTTTTTATATAACCATTAAACTTTTAATAATTGTCCCATTTATCTTTCCAGAAAACCACTTGCCATGTTTATAAACCCAACATGCAGAAGAAATAGACAACCTAAATTACTATTTACCACAATATTTCAATCTTAATGAAATCAAACCATACCTTCAAGCGGTTGGATAAAACAAGGCTTTGATCATGTTTGCATTGACGTTCCAATGCTCGCTCAAGTCGTTGGAGAACTTTCTTCATATTTAAACGTTCTGACCGCTGTTTCTTCAAGCAAAAATACGCCGTCTCGGAGAAAATATTTAAGGATTCCAAGTTCATTTGTTTATGTAGATTGGGATCAAGTTTCTCATCTAGTGTCTTATCTTCGTAACTGGCTCGGGCCATTTCCGTTAATTTCCAATACTTTTTGTGGTGTTGAGTTGCAACGGATGCTTCTTCTCCAAACAAAACTTCAAACAGAACAACACCAAAAGAGAAGACGTCTGACTTATGAGTCAAACCTGAGGTGTATTCATATTCTGGGTCCATATACAGAAAAGAGCCTAAGTATATATTGATACGGTGAAGCTGATACCTTTTAACTTTAACAGCGATTCCAAAATCATGTAACTTGGGTTCCCAGTTGTGATCAAGTAAAATTTTGGAGCTCTTGATGTTACTATGTATCACACTATGATTTTCTACTACATCATAATGAAGGTAAGTCAATGCACGTGCTATCCCAACACATATATGCAGTCTCTGCATCCAACTAAGCGTTGAGCTATCTAAGTGTTTGTCCAGACTTCCATTCGCCTATCACTTTACCATGATCGGAGTGAGTGATTTTGTAAATAGGAACAATATTTTTATGCCTGAGATCTTTTAGCATATCAATCTCGTTGTAGTTAAGATAATGTATCCGTACAACAAAATTGACCGATTCTCCTAATGTTTGCATTAGTCGTCCCTTGTAGATTTTTGAGGAAGAAGTTTGTATAAGGTTTTCTTCAGCGAAGTTGTTGGTGGCTGATTCTATGTCTTCAAATGGGATCGAAATATTATCAGCATACTCTTCTGGGGACAAAACAGAGTTGTCGACGTTGGAAGATGAAGAAGATATGATGTCTGTATTGATAAGTAAATAGAAAATATGAAATGAAGAAAAGCCCAAAAAAGAGATCGGGAGACCAGTAGATAGAAGAACATAATCCTAATCGGGGATGCAAAAATTGGCGTGTGATTGGTCAAGAAATCAGGGACGGATCGGGGATCAGCCATCTAGGAGACGATTCGGAGCAGATCGGTCTAAAAATCGGTCAACGGGTCAACATTGGTAAAACTCAGTTGACTCGGTCAAAAACCCACCGAGGTCAAAAATCGGGTCAACTTTGGTTAACCTTTTTCTATAATAAACTTTTACTAAAATCATAAATTGGTTTAAGTTTATGTTAATTGTCTGAACTTTGAAGTATTATGCTAATGTTTCTAAACAATTATGTTTAAGTTTATAGTTTTTTACATATAATTTCATAAATCATTATTTCTATATATAAAAAAAATCCGATTTCTCCCCGATCTAATCCCGAGTTTTCAAAAAATCCTGATTCCCTAGCCGATCTGATCTCGAGTCACAAGTTCTCCAACGTTGATCCTAATTACAAACAAAAATGCTTCTCTTTCACAAACTCTTCAAAGTGGTTAGATGATGTACCTTCACCAGGCGTTGAGTGTTCTTATAATATCAATAATCACAAAATAAATAATTCTCCGTTTAATAAATGTTAGCTTTAAAATTATAGTTAGTGCGTGTTTGTAACAATGTAAAAGAATTGTCCTTTTGATTAATCTTGTTTAGTATGGAAGGTTTTTAATGTAATTAGACAAGGACTTGTAAGTAATTAGTGAGGGGTTTTAGTGCAAAATATGAGCCTCTATAAACCCCTCACCTTCCTTTGTAAATTAACCCTTTTTACCAATATAATTCCTTTTTCCCTTTCTCTCTCCAACTCTCTCTTTCACACACATAAGCTTGAATCACGATTTAGTACTTGCTTACACTTGGTATCAGAGCAAAATCACAACTTGTGTTAGATCCATGGCTTGATTTTGTTCCATTTTGTGCTAAATTGTGTTTTTCCCACTTTACCGAAAGATCCAATCTTTACCCTCTAAACATGTTAAAGTTCCTTCCTTTCTAGTTTCATTCCACTCATTACCTTCCTATAATCATCCTCAAGAAGTTTCAAATCCCAATTCAAAACCAAATGACTTGAAATTGAAATTTTAACTTTCTGTTCTGAAATCCGGTTTTCATTCCGGTTTTCATTTTCCTTTGAATTTATGTTGTAAAACCGGCTTTCCTTCCGGTTTTCCTACCGGTTTTCCTTCCGGTATTCCTTTCGGTTTTCAATTTAATCAAAAAATTTAAATTTCGTTGGTATATTCTGAAATATCTGGTTTACACCAAAACCGATATTTGTACTTAATTTCTTCATTTTCCATCTCGTCGTAATACCCAACTTTCTCCACGAAAACCGGATTTAGTGAAGTATTTCTTGAATCCCGGTTTTAGTGCAGTATTTACTGAATACCGGATTTAGTGAAGATTTGTGACTTTAAGTAATATTGTGTGTGAAAATACCTGGTTTATCCCAAAACCGGTATTAGTTCATAATTTCTTCTTTGTATAAGTCGAAATTCTGTCCGTATTTCCCCTCGAAAACCGGATTTACTATACATTTTACCAATACCGGTATTTGTATAGAATTTCTCTTCAAAACCGGTTTTATTATATTTTAATACCTGGTTTACCCCAAAACCGGTATTAGTTCTTAATTTCTTCAACTTTGTGAAAAAGTTACCCTGTCCAAGTTTCGAGACGAATACCGGATTTAGTACACTTTTTCTGAAACCCGGATTTAGTACAAATTTACTGAAAACCGTTTTTTTCCACATTTTCTCAGAATGTCGATGACTGACTCCTTGATTCTCGGTTCCGATTCAAGACCTCCTGTTTTGTATCGTGGGTCATATCCCCAATGGAAAAAACGGTTTTTGGATTGGATTGAAAGACAACCTCTTGGGGACGACATCAAAGCTTCATATGAAGAAGGCCCGGCTGTTCATACAAATCCAGTCACCAAAGAACTTCTTCCAAAAGAAAGTTGGAGCACAGCTCAAAAGAACCGCACTCAGGCTGATAATCTCGCAAGATCTCATCTTTATATGGCTCTTCCTAATGATATTTATTCCAATGTTGATTCATATGAATCTGGAAAAGAGATTTGGGATGAAATTGAAAAGCAATTGCAAGGTTCAAAGGTGTCTTCAACGATCAGATTATCCAATGTTCTTGATATGTATGAATCATTCAAACAAGAAAACAGTGAAACGTTGGAAGAAGCGTATACACGTTTCTGTAACGTGATCAATGAACTGAGAAAGAATGCTATTAAAAAGACTGACTTGGAACTAAACATCAAATTTCTGAGAAATCTCCATGAAGAATGGCAAGTCTTTGGTGCTCAACTCAACCAACAAGATGAATTTGGCAAACTTTCTATTCATACCTTGTATGAGAAGTTGAAGATCAACCTTCGAGCTGTCCAAAAGCAACAAATGAAGACTGAAGGAAGCTCTCATCAGATCCACTTGCTTTAGTTGTTGATAGAAAGCCATCCAGATCGTCAAGGAAAAATGTTGTTGAAATTGCTGATGATGATGAATCAAGTGAACCCAGTGATCCTGAAATGGATGAAAAAGAAAAGGAGATGTCCAGAGACTTAGCCTACTTTACCAGATCCTTCAAGAAAAAGTTCTTCACAAAGAAACCTACTAACAATCAACTTCGAACTTCATCTGTGTCTTCCTATGTCAAGAACTCACAAGGTCCAAAATTTGACAATCACTACGACAATGCTGGTGGAGAAAGGAAGTATGAAGCACCAAAGAAGTTTGAAAAGAGGGTTTTTGAGAAGAAAACCGAAGATAGAAAATGCTACAATTGTGGTCTCACTGGTCATTTTGCTATCCACTGCACCAAACCTCGTCAGAAAAATTCGAACTACTACCAGAACAAGCTCTTGCTAGTGAAACAACAGGAAAGTGGAATTGCTCTTCTTGCTGAGGATGACAAATGGCTACACCTATCGGATGAAGAGACTGAAGAACTTGCAGCCAATGTTTGCTTCATGACCAAGATCAAGCGATCCACGGAACTTGATGAAGGTGGTACCAGTTCTGAATCTGATGATGATGAGGTATGCACTATCTCTAAACGTGATCTTGAACAATACATGAATAAAGCTGTCGAAACTAATGAATCTTTGCAGAAAGAAGTTTCTAATTTAATTAAATCTTTGAAAGAGAAAGAAAATTCTTTGCTTGAATTTCAAAACAAACATGACAAACTGCAAAAAGATTTTGATGATTTGACAGCTAATCAAATTTCTGTTTCCTATACTCCTTCTTCTGAGTTGCTTATAGCAAATCAAGAACTTGAGACCAAAGTTTTTGACCTAACTCAAACCATCAAAGAAATCCAAATTGCAAAGTCCAATGAAATGTTTCGAGCAAATGCTTTGGCCGAAGATCTTGAATCTTTGAAAATTAAAATTGAAGAGACCAACCCTGCTTTAAAGGAATTAGAAGACAAAATCTCCGATTTAAATTATGCTTGTTGCATAAAAGATTCATACAACCAAAAACTGGATAAGAAAATTGATGAACTTAAAGAGGAAATCAAGTTTTATCAAGTGAAAGTTTACAAGATCGATCGATCGAATAAACAAATCTTTTTAAACAAGCCAAGAGATTTTGCCGATGGATTTACTCAAGGGTTGGGTTTTGAAAATCCAAAGAATTTGCTCAAAGCACAACAGGAAGTTCCACCGTTATATGACGCCAACTTAATGAGATATGGCATGACCATTCTGTATGTTCGACCAAGTTATGGTGATTATGAGACAGAGGATTGTCTAGCAAAGTGTGCAATTAAATGTAATTATGACAGAATCAATGAGTCAAATGATCTTTTCAATCTTCCACTTGTTCCTAAAAGAAAAACTCACTCTGTTACTATTGTGGAACTTGATGAAAACTCGAGTGACCAACAACTTGTGGTTCTTTCTAATGAGTCTAAACAAGTAGAAGATAGTTCTGTTCCAAAACCTGCTTCTGGTAGACCATACATTCCACAAAATGTTTTGGAAAACAAATTGATGATCTAAAAAGAACACTTGATGAAAAACAACTTTTGCTAGATAATCTAATGCCTCAAAATCACTGTCCCAAGATTGTGCCAGTTATTCCTACCACACCAATTGGTGTTGTTTATGATTGTGCTGAAACTAATTGCTCTGCTTGTGAAGATATCATGTCTTTGTCTTCTCTTTCCTATATTTCTGCATGTGATCTTGTTGATGCTGCTGTGCAAACTGAATGGGATTCTGTTAAGACATATAATGTTTTGATTCAAACAGACCTTGACATTCCTACCAATGAGATCCCAATTGACCCCCAGATTTACTTAGATGAGATTGCTGCATTAAAACTTGATTTAGCAAAGGAACGGTGTATCAAAAAGGAAGTTTTTGAAGGTGTTCACGTTTCGGTTCAAACTGATTGTGAATACGAAGTTGAAAAAGATCATTTCTTTCCAAACGTTTTTGACACTGAACCTCTCAAGTTTTCTGAAGAAACACAAACTTACTTGAATGAATTTGATACTTTATCTAAAAAGTTTGAAAAAGAAAGAGAACAAAGATTGAATGTACTCGCTGAACTTAATAAAATTAAGATGGAAATGGAGTACAAAAACATTGTTCTTCAAGCTTTTGCAGATAATAACATTGAAAAAGCTTCAAATTTACTCAAATCAAAGTTTTCAAATGCAACAAATGCTTCAATCTCATCCAAAGAAAGTCCTTGTCACCCTAAACCTAATGTCCCAAGTGTGAGTTTGGAATCCAAATCTAAAGTTAAATATGCCAAAATGGATTTCTCAAATCTTCCTAATCTAAACAACTTTTAGAAGAAGATCATTCATATGATCCTGATTTTGAAAAACAATTTGTTCCAAAGGAAGAAAAGGTTGAATTTTCATTAAAAAGGATTCCAAAATCACACTCTTCGACACACAACACATTTCATGCGAAGTTTCAAAGACCAAAGACCAACCAAGTACCCAAAACCTCTACAGCACAGAAGACTCCTACCCCAAAACCCCAACTCAATAAGATGAAACAACCTCCAATTGTTAATCATGCTGCTTCACAACCTAGATATCATAGGTATCATAGCTCTCCTAAGCAATCTTCAGTTACATCTAAGAACATTTTGGTTTTCTCCCACTTACAAAAAGCAAACACCACCTGCCAAAAAGACCATCAAGAAGAAACCTGTCAAGAACACACAGTCTTATACTAACTCTAACAATGTTCATGTTTCAGGTCACTTGTTCTTAAATTGTCAAAGTAAATGGCTTCCTAAAGATAGATACTTACATGCTACTAGGAAAGTCAAGCTTGCTGGAAATGTTACATCTGAAAAACAGGAGTGGATAGTTCGTAGACCTAATGCTCTAGATAGATCAAATGCTTCTAGGACTAGTCCATCTTGTTCTCAAACTTTGTAATAAGTATTTTGTTCTGTAATCCGTACCTTTACATTTGAACTCTGTTTGTGTGTTTACTTGCTTTCAATAAATTCCATGATGAATTGTGTGTTTGTTCGTATGTTTGCTTAATGCTTGTATCTTCCATATGTTTTCGTTTGTTGTTCCTTTAATTTACTTGTTCTTCTAATTAATGTGATTGCATGATGAACCCCTAACCTTTCATGGACCCAGTCTAAGTGGGTACCTAAAACCTTATTTCCTGATCTTACAGGAATTTTTCATCTGTGTCTGGTATGTCGATTCTGGATGCTCTAGACACATGACTGGTGATAAATCCTTGCTTAAGAACTTTGTTGAACGTTTCATGGGAACGGTTAGATTTGGAAATGATCATCTAGCCCCCATTCTTGGCTATGGGGATATTGTTCAAAATGGCATCACCATCAAATGTGTGTCATATGTTGAAGGTTTGGGCCATAATCTTTTCAGTGTTGGCCAATTTTGCGACAATGATCTGCAAGTCCTCTTTAGAAGATATGAATGCAAAGTTCAAACCGAAGATGGTGTTGATATCCTTACTGGTTCACGAGATAACAACCTATTCACCATTGATCTCAACAATATTTCAACTCCATCTTCAAATATTTGTCTTCTGTCTAAAGCTTCAGCTCAGCAATCTTAGTTATGGCATCGTCGTCTCTCTCATCTTAATTTCCATATAATTAATACCCTGGTTGATAAACAACTCGTCGATGGTCTACCTGATTTCAAGTATGACACCAATCATGTTTGTTCTGCATGTTCAATTGGAAAACTCAAGAGAGCATCCCATATACCAAAGAAGCATCTAAGCACTGATGCTCCTCTTCATCTCCTTCACATGGATTTGTGTGGCCCTATGCGTGTCCAAAGCATTCATGCTAAGCGATACATTCTTGTTATTGTTGATGATTACTCTCGCTATACTTGGGTCTATTTCCTTCGTGAAAAGAGTGAGGCTCCTCAAGTAATCATTGACTTCATCAAAAGGACACAAGTAAATCTTCAACCTCTGTTCGCATTGTACGTTCTGATAATGGTACCGAATTCAAGAACGCTACTCTTGGATCATACTTCTCTTCTGTCGGTATCACTCATCAATTTTTAGCTGCACGAACACCTCAACAAAATGGAGTTGTTGAAAGAAGAAAGCGCTTTACTCAAAACCGATCTATGGGCTGAAGCCATTGCAACTGCCTGCTTTACTCAAAACCGATCAATTATCAACAAGAGGTTTGACATTACTCCATATGAAGTCATCAACAAGAGAAGACCCAATGTGAACTATTTCCATATATTTGGATGTGTCTGTTATGTCTTAAATGATAGAGATAATCTTGGTAAATTTGAACCAAAAGGAGACGAGGGTTATTTTGTTGGTTATTCAAGAGAATCTATTGCTTATCGTGTCTATAACCGTAGAACCAAGCAAATAGTAGAGAGTATGAATGTTAAATTTGATGAACTCTCTGGAATGGTTCTTGAACAACACGGTTCAAGACCCGAACTTCAAAGTCCACAAGCTTCCACAAAACAGATTCTGATAAACAGAGTTTC
>CM067174.1:31782934-31957934 GCA_034093135.1 Erigeron breviscapus
CCGAAAAGTGTACTAAAATGCGTCAACATAAAGTTGGTGAGTTCGTAGGGACAAGTAACAGGAAACAAGTAGTATGTCGGGATGACAACCGTTAACAATAAGTGAGGATTAGGAGAACTAATCACATCCAAGGAAAACCTATAAGGTTTCACATTATCACAATTCAATGCAAGTCAACGTTCAATAATAACGATTCCATATAACGTTCAACAACGTTCCATAACAATCAATAACGATCAACCACGATGCAGCTTACATAGTTAATAATTAACAATGCGCTAACGGTGCGACTTATATAATGAATAATGCGCTAACGGTGCGACTTATATAATGAATAATGCGCTAACGGTGCGACTTATATAATGAATAATGCGCTAACGGTGCGACTTATATAATGAATAATGCGCTAACATGTCCACATCAACAATTCAATCATACAATCAATCAAATCAACAATCAACAGTTAAACAAACATGTACACTTTTCAGCCCAGAATCTCAATTGAGTAGGGAGGGTTTACGAAACTCACCTGGAAGTAAAGCAATTCCAAGTACTAGTACAAGTACTTTACTATGCTCAAAATGTACTCCCGGTTACCTAGAACAAGTATAAGATCAACTTATAAGCTACCACAAAGCCTAAGTGCAAATAGGGAAATTTCAGCATGTTCCCAGCTTTGCGCCATCTACTAGACAACGACTTTGGGAAGTCAAGAAGACTAGATACAACAAAACTTAGTTCTAGACATTTGTTGGGCACTCAATGGCCTTTTCAAAAATGTAAGGTTTGGTTCTTGAAGAGCTTTAATGAAAGAGTTATGATTTTTACAAAAACAAACCTGTAGCCTCGTCAGAAATCAGACCAGTTCTGAAAATCTTCGTTTTTGGCACTCTTCTGAGCAAAACCAGAAGAAATTCTGTTCTTATCAAATTTTACTGACACTTGGACATTTCCAAAAATATAAGATACGTCTCCTAATTCGTCCAGATGAATCTTCTATGATGTTTGCAAGATGACTGAAAATTTCAGTCCTATAGAGTCCTTAAATTCATCTTGAAACTTCAAGTGATGAACCCAAGACTTTATGAACTTGATTGTTTTGTGTTATGAATGTGTGAGAGAGAGAAAAGAGCAGAGATGGATGATAGAATGATCATCAAATGCTTGCTTATATAGCCCAAGAGTTGCAACTAAGTGTCAAGAACACACACCTTGGCCATGAGGTGTTCATCATGTGTTTACAACTCATCCTTGAGTGTAATGGCTGAAACTTTGGCCTTAAAACAAACTAGAATTTAGTAGGAACATGTTCATTGCATGATTACAAGCTATAATCCAAGTCTTGGTTAGTTTGTGTGGGGTTTATGTCAAGAACACAACTTGACTTGACTAATTGACTTTGGTTGACTCTAAACTTTGATTCTTGATTTATTATTTGTGTAATTAAGTGTAGTAACTAGTTTATATAAGTATAATTACTTTTATCTATGTGGTTATAAATCAATTACATGTATTTATATATTTATTAGTTAACTAATTTAAGTACACAATTGCATATTTATTTTACTAGTATGTACAATATATCTAGCTAGTTAATTGATTCCGAAATTAATAACACAAACAAAATATTCACGAGCGTACAACTTTTATTATTATAAATCCATAATATGGATAAATCATTTCATATAATATAAAGGTTGTGTCTGTTTTTGTCCTATTAATGGAATTATCATCTAGCCACCGACACTGTTCCACCGACACTGTTTCACCATCACTGTTCCACCGACACTGTTGGAACCGTTCATTATACTTAAGGCTTCTCATATACGTTTCTTCCTGTTAGCACAGTTACTCAATTATCGTCTTATAATATATTTTCCTTATCACATATGGGCCAACATCATGGTCTTGCAACATGGGCTTAATTCTAGAAATTCAAATATGACATTTTAATTGGCCCAATTTACAGATAAATGTACACAATTATGTCCAAATTTCCGTTTATTGAAATAGTTAATCAATTTACATGCACAGTCAAACGGTAAAAATCATGAATGTTACATTAACAAGAGAGCAGACTTGTGGAGTCAAGCCCAAAACAAATTTATCAATGGCCCGGAGCTCGGGACTCACCAAATGAGGAACGAGGGTAGTCAAGTCTTGAAATCGTCTGATATAGCCTTTGTAATCGGCCCCGTCCATTTTAAGATTGACAAACTCTATAGTTAGATTTTGTAGTTCATAGGGCGGGCATAACTTCTCTGTCACCAAGCTCTTGAAATCGGCCCATGGCAAGTTATAGGTCCGACCCAAGGTTATCTCTTGGTTCCACCAGCTCAAAGCATCTTCCTTGAACATACCAGATGCATAAGTAACCCGATCATCATTTGTGCAGTGACTTCTCTCAATCACCGCCTCAATCTTCTCAAACCATCGTATACAATCCACGGGACTACCCAAGCCATCAAACTCCGGTGCCCCACAATTCTTGAAGTCTTTGAATTGACACCCCTGACGGTAGACTCCATGTTGATTATACATGGGAATATGGTTATCAACTTCCACTGGTTCCTCTCCATCCCCCACTACAACGTGAGGTTGGGCACCCCCGTTATTCACATTTTGCGGAACTTCAGCATTTTGAGGCTCATTAGGTTGTGCCCCATTGTTCCCTCCAAGAGATGCCATGACCTGAGCAATTATAGTTGGCATGATGTTGGTGACCGTTTGAGTGATCACCTCCGCCAAGTTTGGCCCGGGGGCCTCACCACGGCCCCTACCTCGGCCTCCACCACGACCTCTACCACCACGGCCTCTACCACGACCTCTTTGAGCTACCGGTTGAGCTTCCGGTTGAGGTTCTTCCGAGTTAGCCCTATAATTTGTTCCGGTTCTTCTTGGTCTCACCATTTCTATAAAATAATCAACACGTTGACCCGTTGGTTAATCTCAGAATGCTCACATGTTAGTCACACAAGTGGTCAATGCTCTCATGTCGATATAACATACTCATTTCATACCATTATGCTAAGGCAAGAGTGCTAGAATCATAAGGGGATTGTTGCTTATCATATCATCATGCTAAGTTCACTAAACTTGTTATTCATCGGTCCAATTACTCATGTTCAATACATCATACAATCAACAACTAACACAAATGATTCAAAGTATAATCCGAATTCGATATGTTCTCTAGTCATTGACCGGGTATGTATACAGGGTGTACCAATGGCTAACCCTCCACCCAATCAACTTCCATTAAGCATATCGGTTCCTTATTATACTCTAAGTCATGCATGTGCAATCCATGATGTCATTAACTTGTTATAATGTTGGGTAACCATAAAATAGTTGATCAGGCTCTTTTAGGGTTGCCACAATATTATACTAAGTTAATGCCATAACTTCATTTTGCCCTAAATCATCAAACTAACACAAATCAATAACAACAATCCATATCCACTACAATCAAGTTCAATCAATGTACACATTAACCACGTTGTACTCATTCCACATTCATCACGTTGAATCTCAAGTTATCACATAAGTGGTCTTAACTACGAACTCACAATATACACTTTTTAGGGTTCACAGAATTCACGTTGCACACGAAATTCCTAACCATGCATGCTATATGAAGAGTTTTAACTTAAGCCGTAGTCTAGGTCAAACCGCCTAATTCTCTACGACCACGCATGGGTCACCATTCTGTAACACCCCAAGCCAAGGCTCGAAATATTACGGAAATCATATAGCACAAGGTGGGATTAATGTAGAACATGAACTAAATGCAAACAAAGGATCCAGTGAATCCATAAACAAGATAATTCAAGTACAAAAAGTATGAGAAACAAATAGTCATCAAAGTTTACAAAAGAAACAACATCAAAAGATGACTATTGGTCTAAACATAAAGCAAAAGTAGGCGATGAATCCTTGATTCATATAAGTCCAATGCCCGGGTTCACAAGCAAGCAAATCAATCATGCTTCATGCCTTGGAATAACTTGGTTACCTGAAAAGTGTACTAAGCATAGTCAACACAAGGTTGGTGAGTTCGTAGGAATGGTCCACAAGGAACCATTGTCGTTAATCACAACAAGTATAAGTAAAGGCAAACATAACATAAGAGTAGCTTTTAAACGTTACAATCTCAATCATAACCAGTTACAACATATAAGTAATGCGTGAAATAAATAAGCACAAGTGATGTCTATATCAAGGTATGTGCAACACGCATAATCATGTCATGATGCATATGAAATGTATGACTATCGAGTCATCTATGCAACGATACCCACATGCCATCACAATGGACAAATGTGGCATCTCAAAATCATCAAGATATATACGTCTATATACTCGGATGACCGTTGTGCATCTCGCACCAAAGAGTGTCTAGCGTGCTTCTCGCACCATAGACGTATAAGTATTAGTGCACACATGTCATCACAATAACCAATGTAGCATTCACAATCTCGATTCAGACTACCAACCGCATTCCATATATCTCTAATTCCAACAACAATCAAACAATCAACCCATAGCCTAAACAATACGTACATACACTTCAGAGGATTCTACTTTCAACGAGTCCTAGATGCTTATGTATAGGGTCGCCCACAGCCTTCCCACCACATCTAAAACCCTTTGAAGGCATAACCGACTTCCATGTATGCACTACTAACCTAAATTAATCAACCATTATCACAATCATACATGAATCAATCAAGCGTGTCATTATATCTATTAATTTGTTAACAAACAAATCAAACAATAAGACGGATGGTAAGTCAAGCAAATCAACCAACAATCAAACAATAAAGCACGTAGGTTTACACTTTTCAGCCCGAATCTCAATGAGTAGGGAGCTACGGAACTCACCTTGTTCGGCAAAAGAAGCTAGTAGTGTTAATATAAGATTATAAGCGAGTATTGGGCTCCATGCGTCCACAACCTATCAATGTACATCATAATACCATAATGTCAACTCTACAATCTTAAACAAGTTGGTTCAGCAAGTTTAAGTCGAGTCACAAACTCATAAACGCTTCTACAACCTTACCGAGTAAGAAACAAGATACTTTGACTCGACATTTTTAGAAATGGGGGAAGTTTCATACAAAATGAATGTTATTACAAGAAAATAGATTTCCTCACGATTCCAACGATAGGTCATATGACTCGATTGGGTTTACGGATCAAAAGTTATAAGCGTTTGAAAAACTACCATTAAGTTACACAAAATTCGCAACGTGACTTCAATCATTCGCGGCGCGACCAAGATATCCATTCGCAGCGCGATTAAAAGCCCTCGATAAAAACATAATTTGGAACACAAGGCTCGCGGCGCGAGTCTCCCCATTCGCGGCGCGAAGTGCAGCAGCTCTGCACAATTTCCAGCCCAAACCCGATTCTATGTTCACCCAAAACCCATTTTGACATCCTAGATTGACCAAGGTACCATTCTAACCCATTTTCAAGCATAAATACACGTATACAAACATGTTTGGACTTAACCCACTTCATAAATCTACTTCAAACATAGATTTCAAGATCAAAAATTAGGTTTTAATTTATTAAGCCCTACATAAACCCTATTTTCAGTTTTAATCCGATTTGTGACCCGAAATGACTTGGGTTCAACTAGAAATAGGTAAATAAACATAAGTTAGTGAATATGGGATGAGTTTAACTTACCAAAATCTTCTTCTTGTGTTCAAAACCGAATTTGAGCTAAATGGGTAGAAATCTTGCACTTAAAATCTAAGTCTTGATATGATGAAGATGATGATAATCTTGTATTGAATTTGATTCAATGACTCCAATTTATGCAGGTGTAATTTGAGAGAAAGAGGGAGAAAGAGATGAGAGACTTGTGATCCATGAATTCACTAAGTGAATGAGAGAAAGAGAGATAGGAGGGAAAGAAGGAAGGTTGGTGAAATGAGAGGAGGAGAAGGGTGAAGGGTGGCTAATGGGTCGTGGGTATTGCCCATGGGTTGACCCGTTTCCCTTTTCAAGTTAATTCACATGTCGTCTTGCATTGAATCGTACATTAAGTCATACACCCGACCCGTCAAGCATAATACTTATTCATTTCAATCCCAAAATAATCTCAATTATCTCATTAATTAAGATCGTTAGTCCAATTATACATAAAGTCAAAGGGTCAAATCTCACGGATGTTACATTCGACCTTAATGGTATTAATTAGGATAACTAGTTGGAGTGATAGGTCATAGTATTAATTCATAGGGGGTAATCATCGGTGATGGTGTTATCTAACTAAAGGGCTCTGCCCTTAGCCGTCATGGTTCTACCATATACTAACAGGCTTCGCCTATAGCTTACCGGGCACGGCCTAAGCCTTTTGAACTCAATTAATCAAAAAGAGAATGAAAAGAATTATAAAAAAAAAAGAACGAAATGCATTTTTGGTCCCTGTGTTATCACACCATTTGCAATTTTGGTCCAAACATTTACAAAGTGGCGATTCTGGTGCCACAAATGGAAAAGTTTTGCATTTCTGGTCCATTTTTAACCTTCCGTCCATATGCCTCCGTTATTCGACCCACGTGCGTGTCACGTGAGGGGTAGATTTGTCCATTTAATGCGTTTGGACCAGAATTGCAACAACAAACAAAAACCCACCCCTTTATATTCCCTTTTCCCCCAAATTTCTTCTTTGTTTCCCAGATCTAACAAATCATACAAAATCTAATTTAAGGGGTTATTTTGAAAAATTTTATTATTAAAACCTCTTTTGAGATTAGGAAAAATGAGTGGATCGGTTTTACTAGAAAAATGGGTCGACCGGTTTCCCTTTCTTCCCCTTTTTCCTCTGACCTTAAATCCCTCATCATGAGAATCTCCAGCCACCCCATCGTGACTATCTCCGGTCGCCACTCGCCCAGCAAAGCCGGTTCCTGATTGATCGATTATTGCTCTATTATTGTTGCTATTGTGAGCGGTAGGTGTCACTTTGGCCGGCGGTTTTGTGCCTTTTTTGTGGTTGTCGGACCACCATTCCGGGTACCCGACGATCTGGAAGCATTGTTCCTTCGTATGCCTCTTCATGCCACACTTGTCACATTTGAGGTGAGATTTATTGTTTATGGGGTTTTTTCCGTCACATCGGCGGTAACCTATTGTTGTTAGGCAGACTTGTTTTTTCTCGCCGTTGTTGAATCTGGATAGTCTTGGTTCTTGTTTTTGTTGATTGATATTGGTTTTGATTGCAAAATCAGATCCATAGCCGCCGGAAGTTCTTTCCATGGTGGCTTAAGATCGATTACAAGGATGAAAAAGGGCTTAATCGGTAAAGGATGGGACCGAGAATGGCTCTGATACCATATTAGCGAATGATTCTGAGTAATGAAAATAATTTTGGGGGAAAAAGGAATATAAAGGGGTGGGTTTTTGTTTGTTGTTGCAATTCTGGTCCAAACGCATTAAATGGACAAATCTACCCCTCACGTGACACGCACGTGGGTCGAATAACGGAGGCATATGGACGGAAGGTTAAAAATGGACCAGAAATGCAAAACTTTTCCATTTGTGGCACCAGAATCGCCACTTTGCAAATGTTTGGACCAAAATTGCAAATGGTGTGATAACACAGGGACCAAAAATGCATTCCGTTCAAAAAAAAAGACAAGCTAAAAAAATCAAAAACAACCCTTCTTTACTTTCTATATGAGTTTTTGACTCACTTTAGTTTCAGATTCTCTAACTTCCTTTTGCCACCAGTTTTTAGCGAGATATGATGTAGGAGGTGGGGTTGATGGTGGTCAAGTGGTGGCAAGTGAAGGTGGGGACTATCAAAAGATTCAACTTTTTGAAAGTTCGAAAACATTAGAGGGGTTTTCTAATATATGCCCTAAGGGCACATGTAAGATGCATTTATTATGTTCAATATTCTTATGGAAACTAGCATTTGATATTAATTACATTAATTTTTTATTTTATGTCATCTTTACCCTTCTATTATTCTATCCAAATTAAACTTTCCCTCCTTTCATAACTATTAATTAATATTTTTAATATTTTCTTATCATAACTATTTTACATAGTACTAGAGTGCACGCCCGTGCGTTGCACGGCTAGGTAAAGTGGACTTCGAATGTACATTTGGGTAACTTTCTTTGTTTGACGCCGTATAAAGTTGAGGGTCTACAGTTTTTGCGACGCTTAATTTGTGAATCGATCAAGTTGCTATAGAGATATCATTTCTTATAATGAATATTATCAAGGAAGTAGAAAATAGTCATCACCATCACTCAGCTAATAAACGAAAATAGCACATATGATTAGTGAATATGAAGTGATCAGTGGTAGTTATTTAATTATTGAAGTTAATATATCAATTATGCATGTACTTTTCATTATGCAGCATTGTGAGTGTGTGTTCCAATTAATTAACAAGTTTGTGATGGCTAAATTGAGCATAAAGGGTAGGATCTTTCTGAGATCACCTCCAAGCAAGACAACCATTCGTCCAAAAATACGCACTGTGTTCTTTTATTCTTCGAAAGAGCAACTATTGTTGGGTAAATTTCCAGGACTACTATAGTATTTGAAAAAACTTAGTGGCTAATATTTTATGCTTATTTCACATGATACAGTACAAAAGGAGAATATGTTGCAAACAGCGCATATCACCAAACATTAGAAACAAATGTTTAGCATGGTAGAGAATTGGAAGAGTGTTATTGAAAACGAAACATGGCAAGCCATTTGAAGGAAAAACATAACAGGAAAACACAAATCAAACAAAAGTGCAAGACATGTATCCCAAAGAAACCATGGGAACAAAAGAAACTCCCAACAGGCGGAGTTAAAAAGCAGTAAAAACCATTGTTTTGCTTAAACAAAAAAATAGACTTCGAGAATGTTGCTGCTTATAAGAGCATTAGCTTTTCTTATGATTCAATGATCAAGCATCCTCATCACGAACCTCCACAGCTTCTTCTCCCACATCAGAATTAGACTCCACAACAAATCTGGACACATTATGTTAAACTGATATGAGTTAATGAATCCATAGAAATAACAGAAACCAAATTTGATGATGAATTTACCTTCCTTTCTTTGATATACGGGGTGATCGTCTCGGTTCTTCCAACACATTACCATTCAAACTTGTAGCAAGTTCCTCTGCATTTCCTTTGTTCACACCGGTTCTTCCAACACATTACCAGTCAAAAAATGTTAGCTAAATTCACCGGTTTAATTGTATAATCTATTTTCTTTCCTCTACCTCTTTTTTATCACCAACCCCATCCAGAACCAGTATCATTTTATTTTTCTCAGCAATTGGAGCCAATGGTTCAGAGTCGTTCACATGCCTGAAATCATTTACCAGATGGAGTATATGTAAGCAATAATACATGCACTTAATCATGAGAATATCACATATAATACTTACACTTTGCATTTCTTTGGTTCACTCTTTTTCAAGGGAGTCACTACACCTGTAGAGTCTTTAGGAGTGCTGGATGACGTTTCACAAATCAACTGAGATGCATGATGCTGGCTACCGACAGCTTCCAACAGCTTAGGATCTGGCACAGGTAAAATAACCTGAGAACAGTTAAATGCTTCATAAGTTCCAAGACAATAGTATGTGTGGCCTTTTATCTCAAATGTGTGCCTTGAACCAATCAACTTCTGCAAAACAGGTGGTAGGACATCATCCCTTGTATCATCCTGCAATGGTTGTGGAATTTGGGAAGTCAAAATAGAAACTTAAGATTGAAACGAACATCACCAGACCAACAAACCAAAAGACTTGCGTGTTACCTGTAGTTCTTCTTCTATCATTGACTTTGCTGTCCGGTTCAGCAGTGTTTCAACAGGATCATCAAACAAAACCACAATAGTTGACGCAGTTTCATCCCTAATATCTAACTGCAACTTGAATCTATCGTTGATAATAGGAAATACTCAGCGACAAAGAACCAGATCAATAACACAATTCATTGTTCAATATGAAAAGGACATTGTTATGAAAGCCAGAAATGGTACAACTAATCTAAAATGTGTATACAATGATCATGCTAACCTGAAACGGGGATATGACACAGTCTTGTTACATCCCTCACATTTGAAACCACCGTCTTCCCTGGTCAGCCCCTTTCGGCACCTGTCGGAGCTGGAAGTAACCAAGTACCACCCGCTACTTGTGCGGATGCCGACAATCTCCACTGAATTGGTAAACACAACAGTCTACATGGGAGAAACATGTTAATGAACAATGTATCCCACAACAGACATGAACTAACATATTGAAAATTACACAATAGAATACAAACTCCATCTTCATCAACATCATCCGGGTCAGGCTTCTTCATACGACCCTAGTCCAACAGTTCTGCGAGTGTGTTAACTTGGGGAATGGTTTGAACATTAGCCACACTGACTTGGGTCAAGTCCCTACCACTGTAAAGATCAAAGCAAATAATAAAAACCCAAAAATAGAAAACCATGGTAATATATCGGAAAAGACAACAGGACTAACCTCAAGGCAGCCTTGAATTGTTTCAATGCAGGTATATCATCGTTATCAATCAGCTGGGTCGAGGATGAGCTCGAAACACCAAGTTGACCTACAATGTAGCTATAATTAGAGAATTTACATAGGGCATACAGGTATATACATACGTAAACAGTGTAACAATTTTACCAAGGTATTTCTTTGCGCTCATTGCAGTGAGAATCAGGGCATAGGGACCAGGGTTTTGTAACTTCTTCTTTATCACCTGGTTTCCCAATTTCCCCCACAAAGTAACACGGACCTGCCGTGCACGCTCATTTGTGAAGTTGAACTCCACCGTTGTCGCACCATTAGATTTCGTTAACAGCTCTCCAACACATGTCACATAACCAATCAAGTCTGCAACATTTGAACAGATTAAATTTCCTAAACAACTACAAACTATGACGACACACATTGATTATTAATATACCCAACATGATTTTATGTATCTATTCATATTGCTTCTAATACATGTAATATTGCAAACTATTCTTATTTAACAATTCATATAGAAACAATTTAAATTTCTAATGCAACGATCTTGTGATTAACTACACCAGATAATCAAACATACTTCATATATATCATTTATCCTAAGCTTTTAATTAATCAACCTTGTGATCCACAAACCAATAAATTTATACATGTTTCATTTATATCATGTATCCTTTAGTTGTCATTAACTATTCAATCAAAAACATGGAAATATATCTATGATGATACCCAACTATACATATAATCTGCAATCCCAAAACTATCCTTGACTCAGTCATAACAGTTACTCCATAAACTCGAAGCAGAAACATATACATACCAAACATGTAGCAACGAATCAATATCTATGCATACGAAAACTGGGAAAACTTAACAACTATATAATACATATATATGGTAAAAACAGGGAACAAATACCAACTACATGTTGATTTTCCGTTGGCGCAAGTTCCTCTGAAAGAAACTGAAACGGATAGCGGACATAACGACTAACATCCCAGTGGCCTTTGCCACGGCTGTGTTACCATCAAACTCAAGCATATACAGACCATTCTTCAGAATTCTAAATTTGTCCCGATTAGCATGGACCTTGAATCGTTTAAACGAAAACAACGATCCTTCCTGCAACATCTCTAAAAATTTGTAAGATTTGTTGTGACTTGCGAAACAGTGGATCAAATTTGCCTGCAAAATAACAATATGATTGGCAGAAATCAGCAATCAAAACTGAACTCCACAATTGGCAACTTAAAAGTAACATAACCTGATTAGTTTCTTTTGATCGAATATGCAATTGCTTTGCCATGTGAAAATATATGTATATATAAAAAGAACCAAACTTTGTGTATTCTTATCAACCAAGGAGCTTATATATATATATACACAATAAGAAGATGATATACGATGACCATCCATCTACAATTGATGTGAGTTACAACCAGGAATTAATAAAAGATGTTATTAATGTAATAATTATGTGAAATAACCTTTACAACTTCATCTTATACATATTTCTCGTATGGTTTAGCCATCATGCATCATTATCATTAGTATACATTAATGATAGAATTTACCCACAAAAAAAATAGAAGAGCAGGGAAGACTATTTATAAACATAAGCATTAACCTCATCTATAATATAATATATACATATTAACCTCATTAATCAAACTCATAAATAACATCTTATTTATACCATTTAACAAACCAACTATTCAATCATCTATGAACATAACCATGCATATTTTACATGTATTATATGCAAAATTTGTGATACACATATACACGAAATTAAGAAGAGGAAGGAAGAAAAGCATTACCCTAATCATTAGTAAAGAAGATCATTAACTAATCCTATTAATGAAATGTCAAAGAAGCAACTTTGCTTCTACTTTAGTATATATATAGATAGATATAGATTCTTTACGGTTTAATTTTACACTCAAACTGGCATTGACTTTTGTACACCTAAAAAGATAAAGGCATTTTCATTATCAATATGATAATATGATGTTCAAATAATTTTTTTTTTATCGATATGCATGATAACAAAAGCAGAGCCACACTGTGCATTTTCATTCCATTTTATCATGGTTCCTCCCAATTATAGTTTTATTTTGAGTTTGTTCTTCAATAGTATAATCTTCATTTCTTTAACAACATGTTCATTTAAATCCGGACAACGTATCCATTCATCTAGGGAAAAAATATTAATATTATGCTTTATATTATTTGATCTTAAAAATAAAAGATATGAATACTTATTACCTTAATTTTTGTTCGCCCAGTTATATGAATAATTATTTGCTTTAAAACTAACAACAAGTGTTTGATTAATATTGAAAAGTTATTACCTTAACATTCAAATAATGCTAATGGTAGTTTAATAATAAAGAATCAGTGTTAGTTTGGTGTAATATAAAAAGAATTGGCGGCAATAATACATACAGATATAGAAAATGATAATGGTATATGGTAAAAAATATTTAATTAATGTAAGAGATTAATAGAAGGGTAAATATGGTAGAAAATAAAAAATTAATGTAATTAATATCAAATGCTAGTTTCCATAAGAATACTCAACATAATAAATGCAACTTACATGTGCCCTTAGGGCATATATTAGAAAACCCCAACATTAAATCACGTGTTTTACTTATTGGTTTTTCTGGTTCATCAACGCGAAATCATAAAATCACGTGTTTTACTTATTTGTTTTTCTGGTTCATCAACGCTTTGTTGTGTAAAGGAAATGACAGGAATTTTTGTTGGAAGAGGGGTAGTCGGGTAGATAGATCATTAGATCTCATTGTTACAATATATATTGACTTTTCTTTATACTAGGTCATCAATGAATATGTTTATAGATTAGAATAATGATATCCAGCTAATTGTCTAGTATATTTTGAAGTTCGTGACATTATTACTTTTACGGATAATTCTTCTTTGGGGAAGGAATCGGCCAAGATGTTCATGTGTATCGGCTTCGTCACGGATTGGTGTTTATGGAAGGCTAAAAACGAGAACGTGTTCGAGCAATCTAATATTAGTATTGAAAAAGTTTTTCGTGAGATTCAGGCGGTCGGTTATTTGTGGTACAAAAATAGGGTGAAAAAAGGGATTTTTAGTTGGGAAGATTGGAATAGTTTTCATGTAAATTGATCTCACTTGTAATTGTTACTACTCTGTAATTACGGAATAAGGTGAATATATACAATAACATATACTTTTAAAAAAAAAACATGACACACATAATATATTAGTTATAGTTATAAGGGTACGTTTTATTTTTAATATGTAAAAGGATCAAAAATACTTCGTTTACATATTTTATCTTTTATTTTTCATGTTATAAAATAGGTACATTACTCGGCCTTTCACATCTTTTATGAATAACTAAAATAAAAATATTTACATTTTATCGCTGCCAGCTCGTCACCACCACCACCACAATCGTCACTCATCTCACTCATCTTCCACATCTCACCACTACCATCATTACTATGGGTTTTGATTACCTGTCGCATTAGGCCACTAACCCGCTAATGTCCTCTATTATTATGCATTTTATGAATAAAACTTATCGCCACACAATAAATTAAATAGTTATTTACAACTTGACATGTGCCATGATTGACTTTGAGATGGTTATACTATGAAACTTATTAAATACTTCGAAATAATTCAGCTTGAATTATTATATGCGCATGCTAAGTTAACTTCGAAATGCTTAATCTATGTAACTTATTAGTTAAATTAGTTTATACATGGGATGTACGAATTGAAATATTTCGTAGACTAGATCATAACTTATTATGACAATCTTTAAATTAATAATAATTATAAAAAAATCGGCTTAAAATCTATAATATAACTAAATGAGGAGGTTGATGACACATTTGGCACCCCTTAAAGCTCTTTTTAGGCCTAAAACTCTTTCTATTACTCTAGAGTTCTCTCCTTGTTTCTAGATTTATTTATTTTTTATTTTCTTATTAAATAAATAATTATATTTAAAACTCTATCATAAATCTTTCTAAATTTTAATTAATCATTTTCATTAATCATCTCCTTTCTATCTTTAATAAACAAACAAGTTAGGTAAATTTCTCAACAAAAAAAATATACGGTTTTTTTATATCACTTTAATTTTGTTTTTGGTATTTTGTTCGTGTTTGTTTATTATTTGATATTGAATTGTTATGTTATTGTTATTTTCATCTCTTTTAATTTAGTTTGTTGTCAATTGTAGTTTGATTATGACTCTTTTTCTACTACAAAAGGGTATTCTTTTAAATTTGTTTTATTCATGTTTTGTTATTTTTCACCTGTTTTGTTATTTATTATTTTGATATTTACCTTTGATATATATATTTTGAGACTATTGTTCATCGGACGGGTCTGAAGACTAGTTTGATATATGATAAGCTTTCAATCAATTAAAAAGGTTTTTCAATATATATTCAATAAAACTCTAACATGTATATTTGTTATAGTGAAATGTTCATTTGAAAACTAAATTTTTTGTGAAAACTAAAAAACTAGCCAAAACACACTGTGATCTGAATTTAACACAATGTGTTTTTGTTGTGTAATCTAAAAACTCATTGTGTTAAGTTTTAAATCACAGTGTGTTTTTGATAGCGCGTGAAAATCAGAAAATTGTTCAAACACACTGTGATATGAACTTAACACAATGTGTTTTCTAAAAACATATTAAAAACACATTGTGTTAAATTCAGATCACAGTGTGTTTTGGCCAGTTTTCTAGTTTTCACGAAAATTTTTGTTTTCAAATGATCACAACCCATATATATATCTACTCCCTTATAATAATTATTGGGTGGTGTTGAAAGTTTAGAATTTTTAGGACATGCGAATTTACTTATTTGCCCCTACACACCCATTATTCCCTACCCCTGCTCTTCCATATTCTATAGCTATGACAAACACTCTCCATTTCTCTCTCTAATTCTTCCATCTCCAAGAACCATCTCCCTCTTCTCCCTCTCTATCTCCGGTCGCCATCACCACCACTTCGACCTCTGTGCCACCATCAGCCCCTCCGCAACATCGACGCCACTACCAACAACAATCGCCCTTTGTGGGTTTCCTCTTTCCAGATTTGAGATCGAGTTGTCCATGGTATCCGCCGCAACGCGCGGGTACCATGCTCGTATATATGTATGTATATATATATATATATATAGGGGTGGGTTATTTGTAGTACAAGGGGGGAAAAAAGTACAAAAAGTACATGTGTAAGTTAACTTACACACTTCTTCTTCCTTCTTCCTTCCATCTCCGACCACCACCATGATCATCTCCGACCACCACCATGATCCTCCGGCGACGGCGACCATCTCCGGCGAGACTTACACATGTGTAAGTTAACTTACACATGTGTAAGTTAACTTTCCGGCGAGAATCGGGTTCGTTTTCGGGTTGATACGGTACGGGCCAGGGGCCCTTATCCGTTCTAAACTGACCGTCAAGGGAATCGTATGGATTTGATGGGCGGCGATCCAAGAGATGGTGACGGTTTGCTACGGTACAGGCGAAGCCCTTGCTGCCGGCGCCGGCGCCGTGGTTGGGGTGGTCGGAGATGATGGTGGCTGGTGGTGGTTGTCTCGCGAAGGAAAAAACCTAGAAGTTTTAAACCCTAAAATGCTAAAAAAGTTGTACTTACACATGTGTAAGTCTCGCCGGAGATGGTCGCCGTCGCCGGAGGATCATGGTGGTGGTCGGAGATGGAAGGAAGAAGGAAGAAGAAGTGTGTAAGTTAACTTACACATGTACTATAAAAAGTACATGTACTACAAATAACTTTCCTCAAAATAAGCTGGACTCATTTTATCTTTTCCTTATATATATGTATATATATACTAGCATGGTACCTGCGCGTTGCAGCGGATACCATTAATGGTTGCAAATGAAAGAAAGAGAGGTAGATATTGAGAGAAGATTGTGTGTGTGAATGGATGCAATTGAAAAGGGAGTTGTTTTTATGGGGAGGAGTATTTTAGACAATTTTCATGTGTAACTTTCAACAGGGGTGTATTTTCTTTATTATGTAATATAGAAATACTATAAGTTCCCGGAAAAAGTCATCAATTTTGTAATAAATAACTCAAATAACTACATTACGGCGTTCGTAATCCAAGAGGTTTTGCATTAAATATACTTATCTGTTATCACTAGCCATGTATAAGTGTTACATATAGGGATGGTCATTACTCATTACTATATGGTAAATGATCACAAATTATATAGTAGCTATAATTGTAATAAATGATATTAGAGGGACTAAAAGTATCAAGTTAGAAAGATAGTATGTTAGGTCGGTTAGGAGCGGTTATAAACAATATATATAGATACATATGTGAAGGGAATGATCAGACTTGAATATTGATACAAATCTTCTTCTTCTTCTCTGAATTTCTTCTCTTCTGAACCGTAACTAGTGCATGTAAGGTGTTTGATGTAAGTCCTGAAAGAGTTAGTGGTGAGAGTAATGCTGAAATTAAGGCTCAATTCAATGATAAATCTGGCTGTGGGAGTATTCACGATGTGATTGTTATATTCGATGATAGTAGCAATCTTGTTCTTAAGCATTTTACGGGACAAATTGGAGGTTCTAGTCAAGATGTGTTGGTCAAGGTTAGTTGTGGTGAGGTTATGAATTTCCAATTTTTCAGTGATATTGTGTGTTTTGATGATTTTTGGGGACAAAAATCCCATAAGGAAGGAGTATTATGTAATACTAGTAGGGTTATGGATATAGAATCTTTTGGTTGGAAACCGGGGTGGATTAGCATTGATGATCGAGATCAAGTATGTCAAGTAGATATGGAAACAAATGGTGTTGTGAATGAGTTGAATGATATTAAAGAGTATGTGTGCCTCAAGAATGGAAGTTTTAGTGCATTTAATTGGAAATCCTGCTGGATTTTAGTCATGAATAAGGAAATTGTTGTGATCAACACAAGAAAAGGTGGCTGATTAGTTTGGTATCAATGATTGTTGGATCATTTGAGTGGAAGCCGGGTTGGATTAACTTTGTAAGGAATAATAATGAGTTGCAAATGGGTTTTTCATCGAGTTTTGTTGGAATGAAGTTGTTGATAATCGACAATTTATCAGTTGGGAAACTAATATCGGTGGCTGCTCTTAAAACTAAAATGGGTTACAAGTATAGGAATGTTCAAGTTTTTAGTAAAATTGTGCATAGTGAACTAAGGAATGGGTCGGAAGAAAGTGAAGTCGTGGTTATGAAAACAAGTGTGATTCTGATGGATATTAATGATGGGCTGCAAGAACTAGAATCAGTTATGGATGAGTTGGTGAGGTTCATTGAAACTGCTTCGGTGTCTACACATGTGATTGATATCGAAACTGCTAAGAAATCTTTTTTCCTAGCTGGAAATAAGTCTCAAAATGGTTCATTTGAGTTGGTTGTTGCCACTGTTGGAATGAGAACTCGATGGGACCAATTGAGGACAATTCTTAGTGAAGTGGGGAATGATGAGACCTCACTGGAGGTTAAACTAGATGGACATAGCATTACAATGGTTATAGAATTCCAGCATGGTGATTCCATTCCCTCAAGGCTAATTGGGCAGAGTTTGTGTATAGACCGGATTTGTGAGATGGCCGATAAGGTTACAAATGACCACAATTGTGAAGATCTGATGATGCTTGAACAGATAGAGTTGCACATGAAAACCCTTTCAATTGATGTTGGTGATAATGAAAATAGTTTAGATCCTCCAGGTGTAAGGGACAGGCTGGTACTCTTTACTCTTGTTGTTGTGGTGACAGTGGTTGCAAAATGTCATTTGAGTATTCTTTATATACATAAAGAAGGCAAGTTATCTGCACAATTGGCTAACAAGCTACTGCGAGATGCTGAACCTGGTTTACCGAGTCAAGATGAAATTAAGACGCACATATTTGAATTATTGGGGTCTAAGCTTGAAGGGTCTAGTTTAAGAAAGGTTCAGTCATATAACCCACTTTTTAATGGTGATATTTACTGGCAGCTAATGAATACTATGGGTAGAATGGCTGACCACTTCCCACACAGGAAGCAGATGTTTAGGGAATGTATTTTTGAAGGATATGTTGGGAACAACGGGGCATATAAAAATCAGATTCTCAAGTCCTCGCAGCCACTCCCTACTACAGGATGTCAGACTAGGAGTTTTGCAACTGAAAGTGTCTCTATAAAAAGATCGGCAGCAGATTATATCATTTGTTTAACTACCAAAGACGGTTGCAGGCTTCTTCAATTTGTTCATTCACCAGTGATGAAGCTTACCAGTCTCACTCAACAATTAGTGAGTATCCTCCAGTGATAAAGTTCACCATGCTTATTTCAGCAACTAGTTATATACGATCAGTGAAGAATCAGTCCACTAGTGAAGGTAACCACTGGAAAGTTTCAGTAAACGACTTCAGTGAGTTGCTTCAGTCCACATGCTTCAGACTAAATGATCCAGTAAGCAACTGGACAACCTTTGGGAGAGGTTGCCTATGGCTGAAACATCATGAAAGGATGTGGGAATTTCAAGATTCGATTCTAGATTTTGAGAGCTGCTGCTGCTTGCTTATATGCACACCATTGTTTGAGGACAAACAATCCTTAAGGGGGGAGTATTGTTACATAACAAAATATATAGTAGCTATAATTGTAATAAATGATATTAGAGGGACTAAAAGTATCAAGTTAGAAAGATAGTATGTTAGGTCGGTTAGGAGCGGTTATAAACAATATATATAGATACATATGTTAAGGGAATGATCAGACTTGAA
Organism: Erigeron breviscapus; assembly: GCA_034093135.1. Lineage (NCBI taxonomy): Eukaryota > Viridiplantae > Streptophyta > Magnoliopsida > Asterales > Asteraceae > Erigeron > Erigeron breviscapus. The sequence goes on from CM067174.1 coordinate 31,802,283, forward strand.
TATTGATACAAATCTTCTTCTCTTTTTTAATTCCAACCGTAACAGATCCATTCAAAAAAATTACTATGGTAATGAGGTTGAGGTTCCATGTGTAAATGTTACATAAAGGGGTGGTCATTACTATGGTAATCGAAGAGGTTGAGGTTCCATGTATAGATGTTACATAAATGGTTCATTTTCCTCTAATATAATTAGCTTATAAATAGTGTACCACGTTTGTGAACACAAAGTTTAATCACAAATGGGTCATGAGTGCCTGAGAAGAGAGTGAACGTTCAAGTGATTTGTTTTGCAAAATGGTTTAAATAGAAGAAGGGTTGGAACCAAGTGACACGCAAACGACACCAGCAGAAAATTCTAATGATGATCCAACTCCAAGTAGTCTTGGTTGCGAACTATGGAGAAGAACACCTGGAGCAGTTGAGCGGCAAAGTCATAGCCACGAATCTGCTTACCCTTTTTGACATGGTCAAGCTCTTTAAAACCATGTGCAGATTAGGATGATATATGGTGACGGCATGCGTAAACAGACTGAATTTTACATTCTAGCAAAGAAATTTTTTTATCAAGCATAGAAATTGCGACTCTGTTTTCGTTTAGCTTGAGGTTCTAACAAAAGGATACGACGTGTAGATTGATCGAACGGGTACGAGGGAAACCTCAAGATCGCCTTTTATCATTGCGGAAACATTAGTAAAGAGATCATTAAGAGCATTAGTGAGTTCATCGTGCTCGTGTGTTTCCAAATCTCCGGACATGTAAAGAAATACCATTGTCAGGGTTCACGTCTTCTCTCCAAGAGGCCAAAACCTCCACCATATGTACCTAGTTTAGTTATACATTCTGATCAGATTCTCTATCAGGGATCATATCAACTAACCAAGTGTTAACTTTTACAGTAATATGATAGTACTACTAGCTCTGACATATTTTGCTTCGACTTTCAAACACGAGAACTTTCCTAGTTATAGGAAACTTTTTAGTGATGCAAACTCCAAACTCTGAGAAATATCTTAATTGACTCTTTCTGCTTTATCTTATGGATTCCCATTTTTTTTATCAAACCAAATAATCATTCTTTACAAAATAAACGAAACATAAACACAATCTTAATACCCATTCTATTATGATATCCAAAGGCGATAAGTTATAGAAGAGAACTTTATGTTTCTTTCTACATATTAGGTTTTCACGTAGCTAATGTGTAGTGGTTTTGTTAGTTTTATTGATGATTCGCTTACATATACATGGCATGTCATGTATATGAATTAGTATGGCACTATAGTCATACTACTTGTACTCTATTGTTTGGTTATGGTATAAAATTCACAGGGGATATACCCATTAACCAAAAAAAACCACATCTAAATCTCATATTATTTCATACACACAACTTTTTCCCACAGATATATAAATTACCATGTTACAGATTACAACAATATCTCAAAATTTATGCATGCTGATCAGGAAAACAAATCAATAACTATCAGAAAGATAATAACTCTCGAAATGAGGTAAATTAATGGTAAAAAGCTCAATAAATTACCCGGAGACGTTCTCAAGCTAACCTCTATAACACTGCAACTTTTTTGAACTTGACAGAACACTTTGGCAGATACAAAGCCTCGGCGTCACTTTGATTGACTTCTTAGACTGATGCAGGTGTCTTTGTATCAAAGGACTTTAACACTTCTTCACCCATCTCCTTGCATCCAACCAATTTCTGCATGTAAATTTAGGCATAATTAATGGATGGGAAACAATGCATCAAGACTACTTAAGCATACTCAATCATTTAAAACAAGCATATTCAAAAATCAACGCTATCACTTTTATGAAGATTGTACTGTTTAGTCAGATACATAAATTTTATGAAAATTTTGACCACAATATAAATGCCCTAGACACCCATAGAAAGCTACAGAGTACATACATTTCCAGTTGAATAAATGTCGCCGGTACGAAATCCCCTATTTAAAGTTTCGAGCACAGCCAACTCGATCCTCTCAGCTGCCTTCACTTCACCTAAACCATATTTCAAAAGCATTGCAGCACTAAGAATGGTTGCTAAGGGGTTTGCTTTATCCTGCATAATAAATAAATTAAAATAAGAATAAAACAATATTTTCGTTAAAAAAATAAACTAATAAAAGTACATTTTCATCTTATATAAACAGCAGAAAATACAACAGCATTAACTACCTGCCCAGCAATATCAGGAGCAGAACCATGGATTGGTTCAAATAGTCCAGGTCCCTACATATAAATACAACAAAACTAGTAAAGAAAAGATAGAAAAAGACGGACATTGCAAACAAATTTACTTCATATTGTCTATTGAACCATTTAAAGTTTGCAACTTTTGCCCTGTGGAGTTATCATTGTGTGTCCCACAATAGAAACAGTTGAAGAAAATCGTACATATGAACAAGAGATAAATAAATACCGATTCACTGAGACTGGCAGACGGAAGCATTCCAATACTTCCAGTGATCATGGATGCCTCATCTGATAAAATATCACCAAATATGTTGTTCGTAACTATAGTGTCAAACTGCAAATTGATGAAGATTCCATGAGTTACTTGTTTCACTTTTCATTGTGTATAAATGCATAATACGATAATTAGAGCCTAGATATGGCTTACCAACCCATCTACTTATAACTGGGTTCTGATCCGGGTTATCTTTTATTTTATCTCAAACCGAGCAAACACGAAAAACAAAATATAGCTGAGAAAGAAAAGAGTGAACTACGACAAACAGGTTAAAAGTAGCTGGAATTATATTTTAAATACACCCAACATCCTAACTCATTTACTCCACATATATAGATTAAAGATTATTGTTCAAATAGTATGTATACGTCTGTTACATAATAAATAGTTTTAGCCGCAAATAAATAGTTTCAATATTAGAGGGTGTGTTTTGTAACATTTCGAATGGTTGTTAGGAAAAGTGGGAAAGGTAGTTACTTGCTTATTTTGTATAAATACTTGGATTAAAGATCAATGGAAGCAGTTATTGTGTGTGTAATTCTTCTCTCAATCTTTTCCTAAATTCTCTCTAACAGTGTATTCATATTTAACACACTACTAGTTAATAAAAACTTTAAAGTTCTTAGACAGAGTGTTTTAGGCCAACCCAGACCAACGTGTTTTAACTTGTACAGAAAAACAAATTTTGTCCTATTCCCAACAAATAGTTACAGAAGAAAAACCTGTTTCGGGTTCCTGATAAGCTGCATTGCTGCATTGTCAACATACATATGAGACAGCTCAACATCAGGGTATTCAGCTGCTATTGCTATCATCCTTTTCCTCCAAAACATTGACGCCTGCTCAATTCAAAAGTATAATAAGAAATGCAGGTTGGCTTCGGTATATAAATGTGATTAGACTAACCTATAAACTCAAATAGAGTCAACTAATGGAACCCTAAGACTATTTTGCCAACCTAAATATAAAACTAAAAGAAAAACTATAAAAGGACCATGTACCTCCAAGACATTTGCTTTGTCAACAGAACAAAGCTTGCCACCACGCTTACGAGCTGTCTCAAATGCAATACGAGCTATGCGGTCAATCTGGTCAGCAGGAAATAAAAAAAAAATATGTACTTGACACACAAGACTTAATTGAAAGATATAAAAACTATAAACAATGAGCTAATTGAATGTTGCTTAACAACATTTTCGTGTGAAAATAAATGACATTTCATATGAAATTTTCAGCAAAATATATTCCACCAGAAGCAAACCTCATATGCTGCATAAACCTCAGTGTTGTAGCCAATCTCCTCGCCATTTTCATCGGTTCCAAATCCCCTTGGTTTTCCAAAGTAGATTCCTTCAAGAAGTAAACATTGGAAAGAAAATTCACAATTAACATTTTTTAATTTTTTAATAAGAAATTTTAAAGTATATCAAATTCTTCATGTGCTATAGCCTCTTGCTGTATTTTGTGAAAACATAGAAATTTTATCATTAAATTTTTGAAGGCAAGCATAGTGACAATAATGGGGACTTAAATTTTTATTTAAAAAAATAAATAAAAATTCATGTGCTGAAATCCTTCTTCAATTGCCTCTTAAAGACAACATTACCAAGAAGAGATGCGTTTGATGTCATGTAAATACGATGAGATGTATACACTGACCTCCTGTAAGTTCCCTTACAACCATCAAGTCAACTCCTTCAGCAACCTCTTTCTTTAAAGTTGAAGCATCCACTAACTGAAAATGGTGATTACATGAAAAAAAGATTCAGCATAATTCGATAATGAAAATAACAGCTACCTATGTCAGAAGTCAAATTAGATAAGCAACTCATGTCAATTATGGTAGCATTTGTTTGAGCATGCATGGTCAGATAAATATTAGGTAGTGTGTAAACAAACTAATTTAGCCCATATTGGAAAACTTTACACATAAATTAAAATAAACATGTTCATAACTAATTGATTTAATCCCATACTAAAACAATCACACATTTATTATCCACTCGAAAATTGCAGTTTCATGGATCATTGTCCCAATCAGACAGGAAGTCAAAAGTAAGGGTGCACAAAATCGAACTTTATGTCTTCACTTCAGTGAAAGGTGCATAATTTGTGATTAGATGACAAAGACTAAAGACCATAGTTGTTAGACTCGTACGAGCCGCGAGTTAACGATCCCTGGTATTTGAATGTGTTGTAGATGCAAGTGTCAACTACCTTCATGATACTCCCATGTAAATTTTCCATGCTCTAACTCTGAATACTTTAATAGTAAATATTCAGAATATTGGATCTGGTGCTGGTCTCATTTCTGAAGCTCTAATAGAGCTTGAAAAAAAAAACTCTTGCTTGATATGTTTAAAGAGAAGCAACAAAAAAGAGTCAAAGCTGGCAGAATTCCAAGTTCCTACAAGAAGAAACCAGAGGAAGGTTCTATCAACCATAGAGTCCAAATGTGGGCCAAATATCGTTTTCCAAAGAAGCAACCTAATAATCTGCCGAATGCAGATCATCTGGAATCTGGATGCAATGTAGGTTTGCATAAGAGAAAATTGTGTTATTGATGATGCAACCGGTGCAGAGAAGATGAACCATGAAGACTTCTGCCACACTGCCTCTGTAAGTATCCGAAACAGATAGGCCCAAAATGCCATCGCTTTTTTAGGCCTTCAAATTTATGACGTTTAAAAAGGATTAATCAGAAAGAATAGCCATTCTGCCTTTTTATGAGTGATATGAGTGAGCTTGACAAGAATTCCGATGTTTTCCTTCTTCCTACTGAGATGGAATCTTACACTTGTGGTCTTACTCCTAATTTGGCTCAACCACGTGGAATGTCTGAAAACTTTATTGGAATGTATACCCGTATAGCTGCACAAAAAATCTTTTGTGATTCCAATTGATGAGGGAAGGCATGCATAAAGAAGGTGCTCCTAAGTAGCTGTCTTCTATACTAATGGAATTGCACCAGGAAAGTGAGGAAAATGCTACTGGTACCAAACAGGCTGAAAACTGGTTTTCCCTGACACCTGCACAGCATATATGGGATATGTATATTGCACATGATAAAGATCAGAATGGGAGACTAAGCAGGCAGGAAGTTCGAGAATATGCAGATGGGACGCTTAAAGATATTTTTATTGAGAGAGCTTTTGATGAGCTTGTCATGCAGGCGTGATAAGAATGGACATGGGAGCCATCCAGAGATAGACTTTGATAATTTTGTTGACTTTGTTGAGTTGTTCTAGCCCTGGAGAGCAAAGATACTCTAGATGGTATAACATATCTGTTTAGATGTCTAGATCTTCATGGAAGAGGGTTCGCCACAACAGCTGATATTCACACACTCTTCAGAGGCGTGCACCAGAAATCGATGAAGGTGGAAACTATGAATTGTGCATAGAGGATGTTCGTGATGAAATCTGGGCTATGGTAAAGCCGGCTGATCCTATAAGGTTTCAGACTTATTATCCTGCAAACTAGGTGGAACTGTTGCCGGTATTCTTATAGACGCACGTGGTTTCTGGGCCCATGACTACTGAGAAAATCTTCTACAAGAAGAGGAAGAACCAGAAGAAGAATAGACCATTTGGTGTATGATTATATGACAACGACAACATTACCTAATATTAACATCTTAGTACTGCTTTTCAAGAGCAATATGTGTATCTTCACTATCTTCTATACTCTATTATAAAACAAACTACCCCTCCCCTCTTTTCAACTTTCTATCTTTAAAATACCCAAGATACCCTTAATTTTCAACACATTCTCAACTCACACACTAAATCTACCCAAAATATCCCTAAAATATTTTCCAACCATATTTATCCAAATTGTCTCTCTCCTTTATTCGTTAATTTAAATATTTTCACCTAATATCTCTATAATACTTTTAATAAAATTATTAACAAAAGATACATCTCTTGACCATAAAATAACTACACTACCATTTACATCAATTACTTTTAGATTAATAACCACATCGTTACCACCACCGCCACCATCACCACCCGTTGCCGCCATCGCCGCCGCATTGCGCGGGTACCCATCTCGTATGTAAAGATAAATATTACTCTGAAACTCGTAGTGCTTACCCAATTCAAAACTGTATTACACTTTGTTTTAGCACCTAAACTGTTTAAAATTGGATTGCTAATGTGTATTATATATTTGTTTGCCAAAAAAGAATAATAATAATAATAAAAATAAAATAAAATTTGTGAGTAATAGAGTATACAGAAATCTGAACATTCATTAAACAAACTTGACCTTTTCCATCCATTTACTTACAGAATGCAACTTCGTAAGAGTATAAGAAAACAACTAAGCCCTACCTCCATTTCTTTAGAAATGCATGTTACACGTAACAACTAGAAACCGCTAGTCCGCTATAATATGCAATTTTCTTTTAATTATAGATACTAGACTCACAAGAATCACATCCTTACCAAAAAACTATATTTTCTGAAGTTCAACTTCGCAAAAAATAGGTTTTTTTCTGCTTATTCAGCCCTCATCATAACAAGCTAATCAGGCTTTAGGATTGAAAAGATACCATATTCGAGTATTTCCAAGTCAATGACTAACATACCTGCGGTAGAACAGTTGCGGGCCTTAGATTCGCAAATACTTTAAGACCTTCACGAAGCTGAAGCAGTCCGGTCTCAGGCTTCAGATGTTTCTCGTTATTATCCCACTTGTACCTTTAGTCCATCCAATCAAAACACAAAATAAATCAAAACTTAAACCCTGAAAATATACATCAATGATACATATTATGCATGGAGTGATATTCCTCCTTCAACTGAAAGAGTCTATTATGAGCTTCAATCATCAATTTATGAATGGAGCGATTTGGGACGTTAATCTCAAATGGGTCAATATATTATTTTGCTAGGAGGGAAAGTAGCCGAATGGGTTGTATGGTTGAATGGGTCAAACGGGCTGAAAGTTGCAGAATTGAATGTGAAACTAGAAAAGAGTAACAATGAGCTATTACTTAAGTATAACAAGAAATCTAAGCATGTACATCATTATAGCAGTAATTTGGACCTGTTATCCACCCACCCGAACCCATTCATGTCACCTCTATTACTGATTAGTGCAGAAACATGTAAATTAGTTACAGTGTTGGATTACCACGGTGTTATCAGTTACAAAAACAGAAGTATTTGTTGGTACTTTTATTGTCACACACACAAACATGAGTGCGTATGCAATTATGCATCAATCATTGATTTAATATAATGACCTGGTTTAACTATAGGTGCCTGACAAGAAGCTTTGGGTAATAGATACAGAAGGTGAACGTCAAGAGCATTTATTAGCTTAAGTGTAAGCTAAAACTATAACAAACAGGATTTTGCAGCTAACTTGAAATACTTTTGTATAAACTCAAGATCAATAGAATATTTAAATACATCAAAAAAAGCATCTAACCCGCCAATAGCACCAAGAAGAACGGCATCAGATTGCTTAGCAGCTTCGAGAGTTTCCTTAGGTAACGGAACTCCTGTGGAATCCAAAGCTGCACCTCCCATCAACTTCTCATTGAACTTAAATTCAATCCCTGATAAAAAGATAAAAATTAAATAAAACATAAATCAATTTTATCATAAAAACCTATATAACACATACTTACATACACACATACATTATACATATATGCATTGAAGCACCAAGTCAAACCATAATTGCTAACTTGTTGACATATTATAATATATATATATATATATAGGGGAAAGATAATTAGAGTACAAGCAATCCAAAAAGTACAAGGGGATCAATCCTGGCCGTCCGATCAAGGGCTCAGATCAAGCCTTCCTCCTCCTTCTTCCTCCTTCTCCGGCTGCTGTGTCACCTTCTTCTTCTCCGGCGAGACCGCCGCCAGCCACCACCTCCTTCTTCTCCGGCGAGACAACCACCGCCACCACCATCATCTCCGACCACCCCAACCACGGCGCCGGCGCCGGCAGCAAGGGCTTCGCCCGTACCGTATCAAACCGCCACCATCTCTTGGATCGCCGCCCATCAAATCCATACGATTCCCATATGCGTCCGGTGACAACCAGTTTAGAACGGATGAGGGCAACGCCCGTACCGTATCCACCCGAAAACGAAACTGATGATTGCCGGAGATGTCGCCGGAGGTGGTGGCGGTGGTTGTCTCGCCGGAGAAGAAGGAAGAAGGAGGAGGTGGTGACGGTCGCCGGAGAAGAAGGTGGTGGCTGGCGGCGGCAGTCTCGCCAGAGAAGAAGGAAGAAGGAGGAAGAAGATGCTTGATCCAACGGTGGAGATTGATCCCCTTGTAGTTTTTGGATTGCTTGTACTCTATTTAACCCACCCCTATATATATATACATAATATATAACTACTCTATATAAGGACAAAAGTACTACCATCCACGTATAATAGCAATACTCAAAGTTGAATACATGATATTCTATGTTGAAATACATATGATAAACTTTCAACTCAATGCAATATGAATATGTTAATGAATAGTAATAATAGACTAATAAATTCAATCCTACCAATCAAGAGAAGTCACACATTGTTATTGTTATATATTAATTCATTATATATAAATAAACCTAAATGAAAACTAAACGAATATATTAAAACTAATAATAATAATAACTGCAAAAAACGGCTACAGATATATAGATATAGGTATAGATATAGATACATATACCTTCAATGGAGACAGCAAGATTAAGAACATTTTTGGCAACAGAAATGACTTCAGGGCCAATTCCATCACCAGGAAGCAAAGTTATGTTGTAGCTTTTCTTGTTGGTTGATGACGTGGCGGATGAGCAACGGATTATGCTGACTGGATTTGGAGAGTGATAATGATTACTGGCATTGAATTGAAAGGGCTGTTTTTTTATCGTGATGATATTATTGAGTGATAATGAAGCCGCCATTTTTTGTTTTCTTTGGTATTATTGTGGATGGTTTAGCAGGTGAAAGATAAAAGGGTGAGGACTGGGGGCATTTTTTCTTCTTCCTTTTTAAATATTGATAAACATGGAAAACTTGTCAATAAAAAATGAAGAGTACTTAACAAGTCAGATCAACACCTACTTGAACACTCACTATGTATCCAACCGTTGACATTTAGTCAATTTTACGAGTCGTCCCATCCAATTTTTTCTTTTAAAGATAACTTCATTCATAATCCTCGCACCACCTATGGGTAAAAATTATACAAGCATTATATTATATTGCATTAAATTTACACCAATTATCCCAACTAATTGTGTTATACTTTGCTCTATAATTGTACCACATATAACTTGAAGACTTAATGCTAAGAATGATCTTCCCGACATTAATCTCAATGCTTGAGAACTTTAACTCATTCCTTGCTTTCAAATTCTCCAGCACGCCACCCACACAATTCCTTTGAAGATTTTTGAAAGCCCGTTTGTTGAGGTTAGCATTCTTATACAACTCAACGATTGCTCCACAAATTATGGAGCCTCGTTGAACATCTTGCATATGTCACTCTCGAAGCAAGAGTCGGCTCATCCACTTAACCTTCCCATCTTATCAGAGTAGAATTTGAGGTGACAAACAATTTAGAAAGATTTTAATATATAACATAATAAAGAGTCATGCCTCTTATCCAAAAGTAAATAGGCTATTTCCATAATGTCCCGACCAAACGAGAACATATGAGAGTATACTTTTTTGGGCGATCAATTAACTTTGAACCACACTATTACAAAAAAGTAATATTAAAAATGTCAATGGGTTGGTGGCCCATTGGTAAGGTCTTTGACCTTGGGAAATCCACCAGGTTCGAATCTCACTTCCTACATTTGTAGGAGTGGATTATTAGGGGGGTTTTCGAGAGTCCTGGGTTTCATCCCAGGCATGCGTGGTTCGAGCTCCGCATACTGCCCAATTGGATGTCACTGTGGTGTCTCGAATGCTAACTGTTAACTACTAACTACTAACTCGCTTTAAAAAAAATAATATTAAAATATAAAGTTTTATAGATATTGTGAAATCGTCAAGATCATATTTAGCTTCCATATAGCTCATCCTATTATTATATAAGATAATAACATATAAGAATTAATTATTTAAAACTGAAGTTATTATTTCATAATTTATTATATATTTAAAACCGTTGTATTTGATTTATTTATATTGACAATATTATCACAACCAAAAAAAAACGGTTCTCTAAAAATAAATGTTAATTTTGCATTTCTTAAATTAGAAAGTAGAGTTAATTGCAAGAATGGTTCATATGGTTTGTCCATTTTGAAAATGAGAGTACCTTTTCGAGTTCACTAGGAATAGAGATATTTAATTTGAGAATTCTTTGCAATTCTAGAGCCAATGGAATTAAATTGTCAAGGCCACTCCTGATATAAACTCCTGATATAAACTTTATTCCATACTCTAACTTGTATTAGTAAGTACATATGCGATGGTGCTATGCAAAATTTATCAGTGATGTTGGATATCATTAATATGTTTTCTCATAATATAAATGTTAACTTTGCATTTCTTAGATTAAAACTATTATATTGTATACATAATAATAAAAGATACAAACAATAATAAAATTGTAAAAAAACCTATAAAAAAATGTGACTTTATGTTGACCCGATCCAAGACCCGATACACTTGATTCCTGACAGATACACCAAAGTCTTGACCGATACACCCGAGTCTTGACTTTTGGCAGATTTTTAGTCCGAGTCTAGCAAACCCGAATCGTCAACTCGCCGATACACGATCAACGATCCGATTCTAAGAAATCGGTTGTATCGACCGATTTTCATAACATTGCCTGAAACACCTACAATACCTCCATCCCGCCGCTACCATCAGTGTTACCACCACCAATTGCCACTCGTCTCCCATGCTATCATAACCTATTAATATTGTCGTATTGCGCGTGTAACCTGCTAGTTGTATTATAGCTGTATTTGTTCTTTCTTGGGATAGATTTGTTAACGAACGTTGCTTTAAAAAGAAAAAAAAAGTGAATAGGATCATTGATGCGAATAAGTTTAAAAATAAAGGATCACTCGGGTAGTATTTAATCTTAAAGGTCTGAGCATGAAAATTCAATAATATTATAAATCTCATTTGCGTAATTTAATCTTTTCCTAAATTTGAAAATGGAATGAAGTGGGATCCTGAGTTTCTAAGAGCGGCAAAATTAGAAAAAAATGGCGGATCCTTACCGAAGATCTTCAACTGACAACAACACAGCTCCTTTCAGTAAACCCTAGTTTCCAATTATTTATTTATTTATCTATTTTTATTATTATTATACAGTAATTCTACCAGTATTATAAGTGAAACACTATATTCATTTGTAGAAGTTTGAAATTAAAAGCTGTAACGGATATGGATCCGGTTTAGGCTATCCGGAATAGTCGAGCGTTTCGCTTTGATGTACGGTTTAGCCGGTATACGCTAGGACATTTATAACTCGATTTTTAGGCGGCCTTGTAGAATTTTGAATATGTGCCCTAATTTTGATTTTAAGTTAAATTTAAGTGTTGTTTCCTTTTCTGGAAAATTTTGGTTGATTGTATGTAAGTTTGATAAGTATTTTGAATTTTGAAGTTTATAGTTGTGCATGTGAAAACGTGACCGGATTAATGTTATATATAATAGTAATAACTGCTATTAGGTGGTTATTAAGATGGAGGAAACGGTGTCGACTGGCTGAATTTCAGTGTTTTTTTGACGAAGGAGAGAGTGTCGTGTGGTTGTCATAGTTTTGAGAGGATGTGTGGCCGAGCATTGTTATACGAGGATGAAATGTGAAAGCATACAAAATAGAGGCTTGGTGATGTGTCCATCTACTTAAAAATACATTTAGTGATGATATGCCCACAACGAAACTTATTCATACACGAAAATTTCATGCTTTACATAGTTCTATTTTGTGAAGTGCATTACTTGTACCTGTTGTAAGAATAAGTCTACATGGATGAGGTTTGCCCTATACATGTTACCCGGGAAAGGCTAGTCTTTTGAAATCAGATGTACATGGCCTAACTCGTATCCTGGGATTGTTTTTGAACATTTTTTTTTTGCCACCTCCAAGATTTTTACCTAGTGGGATTCAAATTCTAAACCAGAGACCTCATGTAAGGAGGTCCAAGATGTTAATTGTTAACCACTAGGCCACCTTGAAGGTGGTTTTGTGTATGAATAAGTCTGTTGCATAAGTATCCCAATGAAAATGAATGTCTGTTAACAAGAAGGTTACATTACTTACATACACTGGTGACATAATAAAAGTTTGTTACGTTAAAACATAATAAAAAAGAGTTCACCTCGTAAAATGAGAAGTAGGCAGAAGTTGGTTACATTTTGGCGCAATAAATGCTTATACGCGTGGATCATGAATATGTCACCTTTTTACTTGTTGCGTGTTACCGATTGCCTGTGTTACATACATTGGATAAATATAAATAAAATTTGATTAACGCTGCTAACATTATCTTATCCAGTATTAATAAAAATGAAAACCAGGTAATGAGCAGGTCGAGCTATAGATTAGACGCTTAATTTGTCATGGGGAAGAACTCTTCTTGGGTTCTGGTTTACTCTGTAATTGTATCAGGGTTAGATTTGTAAGGTCGGATTTAGTTCTTTTTCAGTTTGAATCTTTTAACCTTGAGACATTTGGAAAAGATCAACTGTTGACAAGCTTTATAAAGCTTTATGGTACATGATGGTTTTTTGGCTTATTTTATTTTCGTTTCATTTAGTTATTAGTTGATCCTGTCTATCTGCAACAGCTTCCGCACCTGGTTATGCAAAACCCGAAGCATGTCCAATAACATCCCAGTCACCAGTGACAAACTATGATCCATTGATTGACTCATATGATTTCCCACTAAAGGATGTAAGAATTGCACATATTACGAATCCATTTGATTTGATTGTTGATGTCAACGACTGACTAACCGATCATTATGAATGTGGAATATGGTTTTGCAGGCTGTCACATATGGACCAGATAGTGTTCGTCGGAAATCTGGTTTTAAAGAATACACTGCTGGAGAAAGCCGTGAAGGTTATCCATCTAATATGCGAGATCCATATGTTCCTAGTGCTCCTGGCATAGCAAACAAACAGCACGACTCCTCCAAGACATCAAATATCTTGTTTGTAGATGGGATGCCGAGTGACTGTACTCGAAGAGAAGTGTCTCGTATCCTTTCTTTTGAAGATTTATATATGTTTGGTAGCTAAGATATCCATATATCACCTGACAAGATGTTGGAACTTGGAAGAGTATAAAGACCCGGATACGGAAAGAGAACTTATTTGGCCTTTCTAAGTAAGTCGATGATATATTCATTAAATAATACGGTAAAGCTAGAAAGTATTTAGGTCTAGTAAAACCATAGAAGCGTATCTTTTAACATAATTGGAAAATAACAAATCAGATAGGCAAATAATAAAAAATAGTACGAAGCGATGAAGCCATCAGATCTTTTGCTTTATAACATACACCGGTAGAAAGAAATGTTTACCAGGTAGTTGTGACTTTATATGCCACTAAGATGGCTAAAAAAGATAGTTTGGACTTTGGACAATATGGATTAGAAAACTTTAGATAGGAATATCAACAAACTTGGAAAATTTTAATGTAGGTATATAATAAAAGATAGAAATTTCTAATCTACTGAATTTTATCGCCTTTGGACATCCTGCACCTTGTGTGATTGGTTCTGCCATGATTTGATCTTATTTGTTACTGTTGGGACTTGGGACTTTTTTTTTTTTGCTTAATTATATGTATACATCCATTTATAGGTTCCTTTAAAAGGGACTAAATGCCATTGTCAAGCTATTCTGAGAATGTCATCATTTTCGCTAAAATCAGATAACTGGTTTAGTGAAAGTGTCCTATGTATTGACATTTTGACATGGAAACTTTCCTTGACTAGTGATAAGATATATTTCGTCCTTTTCATGGGCTCAGAGATATAAGAGTTGTGCACAAGGAGCCAAGAACAGTAAGTATGCCAACTCGTAATCCCTTTGCTAAGCCTTCCTTTTTCAGAATATTCTCGATATATTATTACGTTAATGTGTGCATGATTATTGATTCGTACCTGTGAGCAAGTAGTGAGCTTGTATTGTGAAAACTTTGTTCTGGCACTGCTGCTGGTAGATAACAGAATCAAGCATAAAAGAACCTCTAGGTGTTTAAGAAAGAAAATCATAATCTTAGTGTGTCTAGATATTAATTCCTTTACAAAGCTGCCTGTGTGGTTGACTGGCTGTGGTATTAATTATTAGTATGCACTATGCAAGGTATATACCTCAATGTGTAGTGTATATAGTGTGATAATCTGGTTCTTACACTACTTGTATCTGTCACCTTGGAAGTTTTTTTGTTAATATCCTTATTAACCATTGTTTAGAATTTTAATATTGGCTGGTAAAAAATGGGAAATAATTTAAAACGTTTGTTACATCAACAAAAAGTAACTAGCACACAAACCAAACCAAAAGTTTCTGTTTATTACACACCTGGTCACAATAAAGTCGACCTTCAAAAGGAACTTCCATTTCTGTCACATTTTTCACCTTTTTTTTTTGTTTAGATATATTTATGCTAATACTCCATGGAAGGTTTGTATGTAGTATATCAGTATATGCAAGTGATGAACTCAGAAGGCAAATCAGATAAATTGGTCACTGGACTTTCATGGGTTTTGAGTTTGTTACTCTTCCAAAAAGAGTATCAGTCACATATTTCAATTCTTACAATCGTATCAGTAACAACTATTTTTTGGAGTTTTAGAAATTTAAGTAAACAAGGGTTGATGATATATGCTTTTCTTTCATGAGTATTGAACCTGTTTTAATCTTAACTTGATAACTTAGCACATACATCTGATATGATTGTGAAAATATAAAAAATTTATAAATATGATACACCTTTTTGGGAAATCTACAAAATATATAGGTCTAGTAAAACCTTATAACCATACTAATTATGATCTCAATCTTACTTTCACCACCAGAAAGAAACAAACCAAATAGGAAAATATTTAAGGACACCTGCGGAAGCAGTTCAAATATGGACGAAGCCGTCTTATTTTCTGTTTACTACATACTGGAGGAGGAAACCATCAGGCTCTTGCAGCCTTGATGACTACAAACGAAAATTTTAGTTGTCTACGGTTAGGATCCAACATGAACTAATTTTAGTTGTCTACGGTTAGGATCCTTTGTTACAGCCTTGATTAGGATGAACTGATGTTAGTTGTCTACGGTTAGGATCCAACATGAACTGATGTTAGTTGTCTACGGTTAGGATCCTTTGTTTCATTATATATCAAATTCCATATACACGATCCTTTAAAAGACGGAATTGACCTTGCAAATTTATATTTGAGATTGAGAATTTTAGTCTTTGGTGCCAAGTAAAATTCTGCTATGTTAATAATTTAATGATTTGGACATATCCCTAATGCTAAAGATCTATCCTGTCCTTCTTTTGGGTTCAGAGAAATTAGCCTTGTGCATTAGGAGCTAAGGACTGTAAGTATGCCATCTAGTAACCAGTTTTTAACCCTTATGTTTAGAATGTTTTGGATTCCATTTTAACTTGTGCATGATATATACTCTGAGCAATACGTGGGAATGTATTATACAACTTTTAGCACAACAAAGAATTTATAGCTGTTTAAGAAGGGAAACAGGGTGTTCCTGTGTATGCATGTGTGTCTAAACACTAAATACTAGTACTCTCCAGTCCCCCCTATCAATTCAGAAATAGGATAAATTTCTCTGGCAAAATGTCATCATAAATACATATCATCCATTTTTCCAGTTGATACCTATATGCATTTAGCTGGTTCATTGCAATCAAAATGTTTATTGTTATATGTTTTACCACAATGCTATAAAAGTATCTGTATCTAATGTTAAATAGTAGAAGTTATCTTGTTACTTGCATAAATGGGCAATGGATGTTTTAACAATAATAGCTGTCATTTTTAACAGCATTAAATTAAATAATGACTCATCTATCTACAATTAGAAGTTTTGTTCCATACAAATATAATGAATAGGGAAGTGATTTGCATACCGGCTTTTTTATGCTTACACATAAAGTGCATGCAATTCTGATTTGTATTATAGGTATGAAGGTATTGTACCTCATGTGTATGCAGCAAGAAGTTGTGTGTGCAAGTATCTTCTCTATGGGTTAACCTTTTATTTGACCATTGATATTGGTTGAGAAAACCTGGGACTACGTTTGAAGTGATTGGTACGTATACTACAACTGACCGATACAAACGCAAACAATAAATAGATTGCGCTTACCATGATCTGGCTCAATTAAGGCATCTCTTAAGAGAAGTGCCCAATTTGGTCACATTTGTTTATCTTTCTCTTGTTTCTTTATTTTTATGCTAATTGAAGTTTTGTATGTAGAATAGGCAAGTGACAAACTAAGAAGGCAAACCAGGTGAATTGGTCATTAAACTTTTATGGTTTCTCAATTGTGCATCTCTCTGGTAAAGGTTTCTCTGTCCAAATACTTCATTAATGGAATTTTAGAAATTAAAGTATTTGATAGCTGATGAATTATGCTTTAATTCATGAGCACTTGAGCAGTTGTTATAATATATATAAGGTCCTTAAACTCCTTCAATCTTAACTATAGTTTGATAATTAGGACAATAATTTAGATGATGTTAATGATATGATTCCAAGGATTATAAATATGTAGTCCATAAATTTTTTATATAGGTAGGTAAATGATATACTCGTGAAAATCCTGAAGATTTATAAGTTTCCTCACCTAAAGGGGAGTTGAGCGGAGTGAATGAACATCATATAGAGGTTCTGATCGCCGTGGGGGTTAAGATGATATCTCTCACTAGGCTGTACCTTCTCATTGTTTAAACAAAGAGGATGCCAAATGGAGTAATATTAAGGAGTGATATCTGTATTGCACAAAGTTATTAAGAAATATTACGTATAAGTCATTGAAGCAACTATTCTGTGCATGGCCATGGAGTCTAGCTCATGGTTCTCAAAAACAAAATATATATATTTGTATCAGGGGTTTATGTTAATGACATACTTTACGACATGCTTTTTGGGCCGCTGGATATTTTTCTAGTAATCGGCTGTCATATTTTCTCAACTAGGAAAAAGTTGGATTATCATTTTGCAATGAAACTAGTACCGGCATCATATGGCTCATACGGGGTGATTCGATGGGTATCCAATTGTGGTACTGGGGCTAAGGTTCCCCCCATTATCCTTTTTCATATTTCATGAAGTGTCGATGCCGGTGAAACCATGTCGTTAAAGCATTTGAATATATTGTCTTTCTTTATGCAAGAATATTAGTTATTCAGATCTATGCATTTTTGTTATTTGCATTATAACCCAAAAGGCCTGCTGATTGATTACACAGTTCTCCTTGTGTTTACGTAATTTTTAATAAATTTGACCAATTTCTTGTACTATTCTGATATATAATCTGATTTTGAGTTACAGAGGCAGGGAGGAAATCCCAGCGTTTTGTGCTTTGTTGAGTTTGCAGATGCCAACTGTGCTTTAACTGCTATGGAAGCCCTTCAAGGTTCATTTATCTTCAACTTCTTGATTGTGAAAGTGATTGTCGATGCACTACACAGGGACACTTGGAAGTTGGAACTCGAAAATTATGCTAAAGTTTGACTAGAAAAAAACATCTTGGCAAAAAAAAGCAACATATCAGTATATCACCCTATATGAGAATCTGGAAAAGAAGTCAAAGAACTAGAGGTGATATTTTGACCCATTTACGTATGAATGGGTCGACTCGGTATAAAATTTCTCTCTAACCAGTCTATCTTGTATGATCAAAACAATAGCCTTGAAAGGAGGGTATAAATGGGCTGAAATTTACCCATAGTGTATATTTACTGCATAAAACCTCCTAATACAAAGGTTAAACAAAAAATGTTTTGGGCGAACCCAAGCTGAACTATCTCGAGCCGTACCAAATTCCCTGTTTTGACCTCTTAACCCATCAAACACACATTTTCACACTTTCACTAAGAACATATGAACCGACTTTGAGAAAATTATCATACTTGATGTGGATCTTGATCCTTGAGAATGCGGTCTTTTGCAGGTTACAAGTTTGATATGAAGAAACCTGATTCACATGCATTGAAGTTACACTATGCTCATTTTCCATTTCACTTGCCATCTGATGGCAATAGGCAACATCAAACTGTTTCAAGGTAATTGCACTTGCAGTTGGATACGAGCTTTAAGGTAAATCCAATTTCTAATACATTAGTCTGTTGTAATAAGCAGTGAATGCAATAGTGATAACTTACAAATTGGCTGATGTGTAATAGATTTCTAGTTAGCCAATAGCCACAGTGGCTGGTCAATATTTTTAGGTTCTTTTAGAATGGTTTCTTCTTTCAAAGGATTTTTTTACATGTGATGGATTTGAAGCGGTTTCAGCTGAGCACGCACAACTGTAACCATGATCGTGTATTGAAAAAACTAAAACAGTTTCAGTAACTAACATACCATAGAATCCAGGTTGTTATACGAAACAAAAGACCATGAACCTAGTTGTTAGATAGCCATCGAAAGTAATAACTTAGTCATTGATGTCGAAAGGTGACTAACCCCCTAATTAACGCTTATGTTGTTCCAATATTGGTGGCTGGATTGACACATATACTTCTGGACGAGTCCATTTGCTGTTTTGATCTCGTAGGGGCAAATAGCAAAGGTTTAGCTAAAATGTGAGCAGGTCAAAAGTTGCCAGAGTTCATTATCATACCTAGTACTTACAACATGCTAAATCGTTTTATTTAAGTTATTTTTTTCTTTTATAATTACTGAAATAATTTGTAATCATAGGTAGCGTATTAGACTACTTCGAAGTTTGTTTTAAGAAAAATAAGAAGAGAAAAATAGGATAAAATTAGCTTGGCCTGACCCGATGGTCCTATGCTAAAATGTCATGTTCCGAGTTCCGACGGACCAGGAGCTGATCCTGTCGTCTCTAGACCCTAGTCCTAGTTTTCAACCAGTCTTGTTCTATTACTTTGTGGTTGTGGGTCTGTTTTGCCCAGTTCCAAATCGACTTACGACCTTAACTCAATATGTGTATTTTTAAATTTAATTTTTTTTTTAAAATTGACAACCTGGATGATAGCAATGACTTGATTTGTGTTATCAGCCTACTAACTGAGTTAGTCAGTTGATTATTCTTTTAGACCCCTAGGAGTTGGGTTAATGGTAAATTAATAAAGGTAGTAACTCTGACACAAATGTGGAGGTACAAGGTTAAAATCAGTTAGGTGTAGCCAGTGTGCGGTTAGCTCTTTTGGTAGAGGCTCTTGCCTCTTGAGGTGTACGTTTAGAGATCGATCCCTGCCACATGCGTATATAGTATTATTTGGGTGTAATGTAGGTGTCCTAAGAAAATAAGTAATAGTGTCAAACCCATAGACAATCTGGTTGGTGGCCCTTTGATGAAGACAATTTCTTTGCAGGTAAGATAGCGACAAATCACACAAACGATCCGTTTAATTTACAAGTATCATTTTAAAAATAAAAAGGAAGTGCGATGTAGTTTTACAAAAGCAATTGTTACAAAATCAATGCCTAAGTATGAATAAAAATCTCGATCATGAATCATTCAAACGGGGATTCTTTAATAAAAAAGTTATATACATCACAATCTTTTATTTAGGAAAACATTATCGCTATGACAAGAACATGTAGTGTGTTGAACACAAGTCTATCAAACAGAGATGCTGTTTTTTACAAATAGAGAAGATGGTTCTTTTAAATGTTAATTTGACCAAATGTTATTAGGTTGATCTATTCTAGATTAGCCACTTATGGACCAACATGTACTTACATTTATAATCATAAGCTATATAACTTGTTTCTTAACAAATGTGTTAATGGTTAGACACCTTGTTAGATTAACACTCGAGTTGAGTTTGAATCCCAGTTTCCACCGCTTGGAAATCTATAGGTCTAGCGCGCCCCAAAGGATCTAATTCCTGACTCCCGGACAAGAACCTCTGTAGAATAAACCTTCCCACCTTATTTTTGTATGAATACAAAACCGAAATTGTTTCCTTCTCAAAAAGCAGTTAAATATCGATAATCAATCGTACTACCATAGAGATAATAATTCATATGTATCATGTAAGTATAAAATAATTATTAAGTTTGCAAATTAACAAAGTTATTATCTATATCTATAATACCTTATAATATTAAGTTTGCAAATTAACAAAGTTATTATCTATATCTATAATACCTTATAATATTAAGTTTGCAAATTAACAAAGTTATTATCTATATCTATAATACCTTATAATATTAAGTTTGCAAATTAACAAAGTTATTATCTATATCTATAATACCTTATAATATTAAGTTTGCAAATTAACAAAGTTATTATCTATATCTATAATACCTTATAATATTAAGTTTGCAAATTAACAAAGTTATTATCTATATCTATAATACCTTATAATATTAAGTTTGCAAATTAACAAAGTTATTATCTATATCTATAATACCTTATAATATTAAGTTTGCAAATTAACAAAGTTATTATCTATATCTATAATACCTTATAATATTAAGTTTGCAAATTAACAAAGTTATTATCTATATCTATAATACCTTATAATATTAAGTTTGCAAATTAACAAAGTTATTATCTATATCTATAATACCTTATAATATTAAGTTTGCAAATTAACAAAGTTATTATCTATATCTATAATACCTTATAATATTAAGTTTGCAAATTAACAAAGTTATTATCTATATCTATAATACCTTATAATATTAAGTTTGCAAATTAACAAAGTTATTATCTATATCTATAATACCTTATAATATTAAGTTTGCAAATTAACAAAGTTATTATCTATATCTATAATACCTTATAATATTAAGTTTGCAAATTAACAAAGTTATTATCTATATCTATAATACCTTATAATATTAAGTTTGCAAATTAACAAAGTTATTATCTATATCTATAATACCTTATAATATTAAGTTTGCAAATTAACAAAGTTATTATCTATATTATAATACCTTATAATATTAAGTTTGTTATGTGTATTTTTTCTTAATGTTTATATATTATTTTATACACATATTTTCAAAAATAATATATTTTCTATTTAAAAAACTCAACCCTATTCTTCTCCAAATCCGAGTTTAAAAAATCCTAACTTTCTCCTTTGCCGATCTGATCCCAATTTTCGAATTCCGCACCCCAATTAAACCGCCGCATTGCGCGGGCATATGACTCGTTAACTAAATATATACAACTATGGTGTGAAAAAGGATGCACATAACTCTGGCACTAAGCAGGTGACATTCCTTTCTTTTTCATATGTGACATGCCCCGTCTTATATATCTTAATCTTAATCTTAATCTTAATCTTAATCTTAACTATACTTAACTTAACTTATTAACCAATAAATCGCTTCAATTTTAATCTTAATCTTAATCTTAATCTTAATATATACTAATCTTATCTTAATCTTAATCTTAATCTTAATCTTAATCTTAATCTTAATCTTAATCTTAATCTTAATCTTAATCTTAATCTTAATCTTAATCTTAATCTTAATCTTAATCTTAATCTTAATCTTAATCTTAATCTTAATCTTAATCTTAATCTTAATCTTAATCTTAATCTTAATCTTAATCTTAATCTTAATCTTAATCTTAATCTTAATCTTAATCTTAATCTTAATCTTAATCTTAATCTTAATCTTAATCTTAATCTTAATCTTAATCTTAATCTTAATCTTAATCTTAATCTTAATCTTAATCTTAATCTTAATCTTAATCTTAATCTTAATCTTAATCTTAATCTTAATCTTAATCTTAATCTTAATCTTAATCTTAATCTTAATCTTAATCTTAATCTTAATCTTAATCTTAATTCTTTTATTTCGAAGACTTAATAATCTAATTTATCTTAATCTTAATCTTAATCTTATCTTAATCAATCTAATCTTAACTTAATCTTAATCTTAATCTTAATCTTAATCTTAATCTTAATATACAACTATGGTGTGAAAAAGGATGCACATAACTCTGGCACTAAGCAGGTGACATTCCTTTCTTTTTCATATGTGACATAATCTTATATTATCTTAATCTTAATCTTAATATATATTATAAGACAGTTGAACTAATGACTTATTAACCAATCAAATCGCTCAATTTCATCAAATTGACTCTCGCTTATGTCATCATTTAGATTAACTATAAATTAAAAATCATAATAATCATTATCCAAATATATTATTATATTAATATTTATATTAATTTGTAGAAAAAGTCTCATTAATTTACACTTTTTTTGTTTTCCATTAATAATTTACACTTTTTAACCCTGAATATTTAATTTATATTTATTTTTAGCCATCAATTTGAGAGGATTTTTTAAAAAGTTACAAAAAGTATTATATTAAATGTTTAAAGTTACAATTGTCACTCAAATCAAGAGTCCTAATTGTTATCAAAGAATATGAAAACAATCTTAATTGTTATCTAATTATCATAGGACAGGTGATTGAAAATAAATCTATTCGTGTTATGGGTCCGCATCATGATCAAATACATATACTTGAATGTCAAGTACATGATCACAAGTATGTTTATATTTTAATTCTTAATTATCTTTCATAATAATATCACATTATGAGTACAACTGGTTTCAAAAAATTATATAATAGAGAAATTATTGTAGCATGTGTCTTGTGGAATAACTACGGCAAACAATTTCATCAATATGTCTCAGCTAATAATGACAGTGACGAACCTGTGATTATTGTACTACAACTTGCAAAGTATAACACTTAGAACCGTATATCTTCAAAATTATAAGTATTTATGAACTAAATGTGTAAAGATCTAATATTGATAATATCATAAATCCCGTGTCCAGTGTTGGACACGGGTCTAAAATCTAGTTAACTTCTAAATCTAAATCTAAATTATTAATAATAGTCTTCTTTTCATACCTAAGATCTCAAATTAAATATTCCAAACCTAGTTAGTGTAACAAACTTCTTCTCCTTTAGGATAGGGTCGTCGTTGGTCCTTTTTTGCACTAAAAAACTAGTCAGAGCAACTAACTGTCTACGTACGAAATTTACAGAAGATGGATAAGAAAGCAGGCGGGATGCGAGGTATAGTGAGAAAGCTCACCCCTGCCTTTAGACGATAAAGCCTTCTTTAACAAACTATTTTACTACGACTAATGTAATAAGTCGCCCTTTGATGAAACATGAAATACTATTTTTCGAGTCACCAGTTTTGTTTTGGAAGCGGAAGTTTAAATTCCAATAATCTTAAAAGTGCACTTTCCGTTTGTCATAATAGCCCTTAGAGCACTCACAATGGGTGCACCCAATACACCCCCACGTCACATCAGAAAAAACTTCTTTTCAATACATTTTCCTCAATTCACACTCAATACCCAATACATCCAAATACATTTCAATACATTCATTTTACAATTTAAAAATAAACTGTCGATATATTATCATAGGTTCATTATCATTGTTCGATGTGAACTTCATAACACATCAAAACAACTACTCTCCGTTTCTCTTCCTTCATTATATTGGTTGAATATGATCGGAATGTTGATAATTAATTATGTATTTTATAAGACTCTAAATTTTTTTCTAAACAAACTATAAGTTGCTTCGTACATATGTGTCTTGTCAGGGGTTGTCATGGGGATTTATGAGCCCAGGAGAACCGGAAGAAAAATGACCCTAACCAGACGTAATGAATTCGACCCGCCGGTCTAGAAACCAAAATACGGGCGTCCCTAATGTGTTTATCATCCGATTAGAACATGCATAAATGATTATTAAATGTAGAGATACTAGTAATTCAAACCCCTGTTAAATCAGACACTGGGTAGGTCGGTCACTTTCCGTTTGTCATAATAGCCCTTAGAGCACTCACAATGGGTGCACCCAATACACCCCCACGTCACATCAGAAAAAACTTCTTTTCAATACATTTTCCTCAATTCACACTCAATACCCAATACATCCAAATACATTTCAATACATTCATTTTACAATTCTAAATATAAAATATATATTTATTTTAATAATAATAATAATAATAATAATAATAATAATAATAATAATAATAACAACAATAAATAATAATAATGATATATATAGTGAAAATATCTGATATATATTAAATAATTGTCTTTCTTCCCCGCGAGTATCCCATCTCACCTTTTCATCTTCTTCGTTCAACCACCGGAAAATATTGCCGGAAAACACGACTTTCAGAATGGAAATAAAACCCACATACACACACCCACAAACATGTATACATATATATATATATATATATATATATATATATTATATTTATAATATAGATAATAAAGGGCTTTTCGGTTGTAAAGGTACTGAACTTGTACTTTTTTACTTTAGGAGGAACCATTCTTTATTTTCGTATATTGTGGGTTATGTTTTGTAAAACATCACATATTCTGGGGGGCAAAACCACCATCTGGTATTTTTTAAATCACGTGGCCTGTTTTGTGTGTGTTGACTTTCACTTTATATGTTGACTCGTAAATGGGCGGGATGTTTGAGCCGTCATCCAGGTAGTGCGTATTACTGTAGCTTGTAAAAAAATAATTATATATATATACACAATCACAATCACATTTCCATATACTTATACATATATTTCTATAGATATATATATATATATATATACAGATTCACATACATATTTATAGGTATATCTATATATATATATATATATATATATATATATATATATATATATATATATATATATATATATATATATATATATATATATATATATATATATATATATATATATATATATATATATATATATATATATATATATATATATATATATATATATATATATATATATATATATATATATATATATATATATATATATATATATATATATATATATATATATATATATATATATATATATATATATATATATATATATATATATATATATATATATATATATATATATATATATATATATATATATATATATATATATATATATATATATATATATATATATATATATATATATATATATATATATATATATATATATATATATATATATATATATATATATATATATATATATATATATATATATATATATATATATATATATATATATATATATATATATATATATATATATATATATATATATATATATATATATATATATATATATATATATATATATATATATATATATATATATATATATATATATATATATATATATATATATATATATATATATATATATATATATATATATATATATATATATTGTCCTAGTTTATTGCTTTCTGTTGAGTCTTTAGTTGAGTCCTTATTGTTGACCTATTCTTTAGGGAGTCATGGGTAAAGTAGTGGAGGTCAGGTGTTATTTCCTTTGATCGAGTCCTTGTAAAGCTATTATAAATAGCTATGTTTTTCCATTGAATAAAGACTACCAGAAATTGAGTGATTCATCTTTGATATTACCATTACAAGTGGTATCAGAGCTAATCTGGGTGAGAATTTGAGTGAAACAACATGGCAGCAGAGAATGGAAACTTTCAAGTTCCAAGTGTTCCAAAGTTCGATGGCGATTACGAACATTGGAGCCTCCTGATGAAGACACTGCTACGATCGAAAGAATATTGGGTTGTGATTGACCCAGGGTACGATGAACCTCGTGAGGGGGTGCAACTCACGGCTGCCCAACAAGCCCAACTAGAGAGCATGCGACTTAAAGATTTGAAAGCACAAAATTATCTGTTTCAGTCCATCGACAAACAGATAATTAAAACAATGGCACACAAAGAGACTGCAAAGAAAATCTGGGATGCTATGAAAAACAAGTACCAAGGAAATGCTCGAGTGAAGAAAGCTCAGTTACAGCGGTTACGAAGAGAGTTCGAAACCCTGGAGATGAAAGAAGGTGAGAACGTCACAGAATACTTAGGTCGAGTAATGACGGTGGCGAATGAGATGAGAAACTATGGCGAAGAAATGTCTGATGTCAAGGTGGTGGAGAAGATTCTCAGAACTCTAACTGAGAATTTCAATTTTGTTGTATGTTCGATCGAAGAATCTAATGACATAGACACCATGACGGTGGATGAGCTCCAAAGCTCATTGCTTGTGCATGAACAGAAACTTTCTCGAAAAACCGGTGATGATCAAGTGTTAAAAACCGAACTTGAATCATCAGGTGGCCGGGGACGAGGGCGAGGAAGAGGTTATCCTAACAGAGGAAGAGGTCGTGGTCGCGGTAGGTCTAGAGCAGATTTCGACAAATCAACAGTCGAATGTTATCGATGTCATCAAATAGGTCACTTTGCCTATGAATGTAACCGAGGAGAGAGACCGGTGAATTATGCGGAGTTTGATGAAGGGGAGGACTTGCTGTTAATGACACATGCAATGGTTAATCATGAGCGTAAGATAGGTATGTGGTTCCTTGACTCAGCATGCTCCAATCACATGACCGGGAAACGGGGATGGTTCACGAACCTAGACGAAGGGTTCAGTCACACTGTGAAACTTGGAAACGACCTTCGATTGTCCGTCAAAGGCATTGGAGATGTGAGATTAGATGTGGATGGCATAACCCAAGTCTTCACAAAGGTATATTATGTCCCTGAATTAACATCAAGTTTACTAAGCATCGGTCAGTTGCAAGAAAAGAATGTTGATGTTGTCATCAGACAAGGTGTATGCCGAATTTATCACCCTCAAAGAGGGTTGATAATCACCTCGACCATGTCTAAAAATCGGATGTTCATTGTGAATGCCGTAATGAAAACTGGTAACCAAAAGTGCTACAAGGTAGAAGATGAAGGTCTAGATCAACTATGGCACAGGAGACTCGGGCATATAAATCAGAAATCTTTGAGAACGATGCAATACAAACAAATGGTGGAAGGACTTCCTCACATTGCTGAAGCTAATAAAAGCTGTGAAGTATGCAACCTTGGTAAACAAATGAGAGAAAGCATGCCAAAGAAGAGTACGTGGAGAGCCTCTGCCAAGTTGGAATTGCTTCACACCGATCTTTGTGGGCCCATTCAACCGACCTCTCCAAGTGGAAAAAGGTACATAATGGTTATTATTGATGACATGTCTCGTAAGGGTTGGGTGTATTTTCTTGAAAGAAAAAGTGAAACTCTAGACATTTTCAAGAAATTTAAAATCATGGTCGAAAACGAAACTGGGTTAAGAATAAAAGGCTTAAGAAGTGATCGGGGAGGCGAATTTACCTCCAAGAAATTCAGTGAATTCTGTGAAATGAATGGCATCAAAAGACAACTAACCACCGCTTACACTCCGCAACAAAACGGAGTGGCGGAACGACGTAATTTAACTTTGATGAACATGGTTAGATGTCTATTGATTGAGAATCACCTGCCAAAATGGTTTTGGCCTGAAGCAGCCAAATGGGGATGTCATATTATAAATCGATGTGCTACAACTTCCTTAGAGAATATGGTTCCTGAAGAAAAGTGGTCAGGTAGAAGGCAAAATGTGGAGGACTTTAGAATTTTTGGTTGTATTGGGTATGTGTTGGTACCCTCTCAACTAAGGTCCAAGTTAGATAAAAGAAGTGTGAAATGTATATTCATGGGTCTTAGTAAAGAATCTAAAGCTTATAGGATGTACGATCCTATAAAAAGGGAAGTGCACATTAGCAAAGATGTTAAATTTGTTGAAAGTGAAAAGTGGGAATGGGAAAAAGATGTTTTTGGTGCTAGTGAATTGTCAATTCCTGATAATGATAGACTTGAAAGTGAAGAGAGAGAAGATGAGGAAGCCCAAGGTGATGTGATTGGTCATGAGGTAGGCAATAATTCACCCCAAAGTCAAGAAAATATCGAAAATTTAAATGATAGAAGCCCTACTCCATCAAACTCTATACAACTAAATACAAACACAACACCTCCTGCAAGTCACCTTCAACAATCAGTTCAAAATGAAAATTCTCAACAAAGTGTAAGAGCTGGAAGTTTAAAAAGGAACACTCAACCTCCATCTTGGTTAAAAGATTACAACAGTGGGGAAGGTCTTTCTGATGATGAAGTTGAGTTCGCCATGTTTAGTACACTTGCAGACCCGATCAACTTTGAGGAAGCCGTGAAAGAAACGAAGTGGGTTGCTGCAATGGAAAGTGAGATGAAATCTATAATGAAGAATAACACATGGGAGTTGGTTGATCCTCCTGAGGGTGTCGAACCGATTGGTGTAAAATGGTTATTCAAGACAAAGCTTAATGAACGTGGAGAAGTGGATAAACACAAAGCGAGGCTTGTCGTGAAGGGTTACGCTCAAAGGAAGGGGATAGATTATGATGAAGTTTATGCGCCTGTTGCTCGGTGGGATACTGTTCGAAGTATATTGGCTGTGGCTGCTTATCGAGGATGGAACATCTATCAATTAGATGTTAAATGTGCCTTCTTGAATGGTGAGTTGAAGGAAACGGTGTTCGTTAGTCAACCTCAAGGCTTCATTAAAGAGGGTGAAGAGCATAAAGTGTGTAAGTTGAATAGAGCATTGTATGGGTTAAAACAAGCACCTCGTGCTTGGTTTAATCGAATAGAAAAGTATTTTCGTAGAGAAGGTTTTTTGAAAAGTCACTATGATCACACTCTCTTCATAAAAAGGCTGAATGAAGGTATGGTAATTGTAAGTTTATATGTTGATGATTTACTTTACACAGGGAATAACGAAGAATTGTGTGAGAAGTTCAAGGACTCTATGATGCATGAGTTTGAAATGACAAATTTGGGTAAAATGAAGTACTTCTTGGGTGTTGAAGTAAGTCAAGGAAAGAAAGCAATTAGTGTATGTCAGAAGAAGTATGCACAGGAGGTTTTGAAGCGTTTTAATATGTGGGAAAGTAATGGTGTCAAGAATCCTATAGTACCCGGAACGGCAGTGACCAAGAATGGTGAGCGTGGCAAGGTAGATGAGACCGAGTACAAAAGGTTGGTGGGTAGTTTGATGTATCTCACAGTTACAAGACCTGATCTCATGTATTCCGTAAGTTTCATATCAAGATTCATGTCAAATCCAAGAGAAGAGCATATGCAACTTGCCAAAAGAATTTTAAGGTATGTTAAGGAAACTTATGATTATGGGTTGCAATATGATCAATGGGGTGGAAGTAAACTGCAGGTGTTCACGGATAGTGATTATGCTAGAGATATTGAGGATAGAAAATGTACTTCGGGATACGTATGCATTCTGAGTCATGCTGCTATATGCTGGAGTTCAAGAAAACAAGACATTGTGACCCTTTCATCCACAGAGGCGGAGTATGTTGCTGCAACAATTTGTGCTGGTCATTGCATGTGGCTTAAGGGTCTGCTGGAAGAAATAAGCAATGAAGTCATTGATACAATTGATGTCCAGTGTGATAACAGCTCTACTATCAAGCTTTCCAGAAATCCAGTGCAGCATAGAAGAACCAAACATATTGATGTGCGGTATCACTACTTGAGAAACTTGGTTAATGAAGAAAAGGTGCACTTGAGTTTTTGTCCTACTACTGATCAAGTGGCTGACGTTATGACAAAACCGGTCAAGTTGGAAGTATTTGAGAAAATGAGGAAGAAGTTGGGAGTTCGTAAAATTGAAGGATAAACTGAAGTATTAACCCATCTTCAGTTTAGGGGAGGATATGTAATGGGTTAAGCATTTCTAGTAGTCCAGTCCAGTAAGATTATGGGCTTCTGTCCACGTGTGAATTTGAGTCTGCACGTGTTAAGTAGTTGTCCTAGTTTATTGCTTTCTGTTGAGTCTTTAGTTGAGTCCTATTGTTGACCTATTCTATAGGGAGTCATGGGTAAAGTAGTGGAGGTCAGGTGTTATTTCCTTTGATCGAGTCCTTGTAAAGCTATTATAAATAGCTATGTTTTTCCATTGAATAAAGACTACCAGAAATTGAGTGATTCATCTTTGATATTACCATTACAACTCGTGTGTCGTGTGTTAGATAAGCTAAAATCGTGACAATATGATTTACCTTATATTTTAAATATCGTTGCACAAAGCAATTCAACCTCTGAAATTTTATTATTAAAAATGAAGATACTTTTAATAACTACAAAAAACTATTGGATTATGCTGGTGTGAAAAGTATGTACAAAATGCGGCATGAAGCATGGCACATCCCTTTCTTATATCCTCAAAAATCAAATCTTCGACTTCTAAATCACAATCACTATTATAATATTCTTGTTTTCACACTAAGTCTTTATCTTACACGTAATAAAAACTAGATTGAATTTTATCACCCTTGTAAGAAAACAAAAAATAATAATAATTATATTGATGAGACCCAAAATGGGTTCAGGAGACTGCTTTCAAAATAAATTTTGACAAAATGTTTGACTTACAGATACATGATTTGATCATACATTTGTCGATTTTGAGAAGAGATATATGTATAATAACAAACTTAATCTTACTCGACATGTACAAATATGACATAACAACAAGATATATTGAAACATTATTAATTTAAAATATTGATCTTTGATAAATTTATTTATCATAATTATACCGAAGACAGAAATGAATTGAGAGTTATGTAGGTACCAATTCGGCACATAGATCAAGGAGTTTACATCGATCTATCCTTTTTTTACATAAAATAAATGTATAATACTACAATATACTCAGGAGGGAGGGTTGGGTATTCGTAAGCTGCATTCGTTCAATGTGGCTCTTTTTTCTTATCATATTTGGGCTATTCTCTCTTCTAAGGAGTCACTTTGGGTGAAGTGGGTTCACACTAACAGGTTGAGAGGCAAAAGTTTATGGGACCTTCCTTATAGAGGTTCTTTACCATGGAGTTGGAGAAAACTACTTCAAATTCGGCCTCTTGTTAGAAATTGCTTCTGGTTTAAAATTGGTGATGGTCGTAAGGCCCATATTTGGTTTGATAATTGGTGTGTGCAGAGCCCCCTATATGGACGCTTTACCGCTAGAGAAATTTCTTCTGCTGGTTTTTCTTTGGATGCTCGTGTTCGTGATGTTATCTCTAATGGGGAATGGAGTTGGCCTTCGTCTTGGGGCAACTTACTCCCGAATATACCAAGACTCGTCCTTAATAACGAAGCTGATTCTGTTTGTTGGAAAGATCGAGACGGTAATGTAATAGATTTTTCCATTGGTGCGGTTTGGGATGTTCTAAGGCCTAGGGGGAATGTTGTCGACTGGTGCAATCTGATTTGGTTTCCTTTTTGCATCCCTAAACACGCTTTTATCCTTTGGCTTGTGTTCCGAAAAAAGCTCAAAACTCAGGATGTTCTTATGCAATGGGATTTGGATCCAAATGTCGATCTTCGATGCCCGTTTTGCAAATCAGTCCCGGATTCACATTCCCATCTCTTTTTTGATTGCCCATATACAATGCAGGTGTGGAACCTTGTGATAACAAAGGCTGGTCTCTCTCATAAACCTTCTTCATGGGATGCTATCGTTGCTTACATGAATCCTAGAGCAAAGAGGAAGTCGATGCAGAGGGTTATTGAAAAACTCACACTTGCTGCATGTGTGTATTTTATTTGGCAGGAGCGTAGCACTAGATTGTTTATGAAGACTGAAAGATCTACTCGTGTTCTATGTGAAGCCATCATATCTACAATCAGGTTAAAGCTGGTCACTTTCAGATACAAGAGAACGACGAGTGTTGAGCGACTTCTTGCAGCTTGGGATCTCCCTGTTTTACTTATTAATAATATGTAATTTCTTTCCTAGTCCGTTGGCTTTCATTGTTTGCGAGGTTAGTGGTTTGTTGGTCTTGGGTGATGTATATTGCACGATGTGTGCATGAACTTGTGTAAAGTCAACTTAGTACTCAACTAAGTTGCCTGATTTATATTTGGTATAAAAGCTTACAAGGGTAATCCCTTTTACCCGAATACTACAATATACTATAGAAGTAGTACAGTTTGATTACTTTATCAAAATAATGATACCAATACAAATTTTTTATAAGCTTATCATAAGCACAAATGACGTCCAGATGTACCCACTTATTTCTTTAGTTGTAATTAAAAAAACCCCTTTTTCCAAACACAAATGATGTCCAGAAATACCCAACCCAAATTCTCAACCCGAACATGGACAATGTTGAGCTCCCTAATGAGTATGACTCAGTACCGAAGCCAGGTTTAGCTTATCCGGTGCTCTAATATGCAACCATGTAAAACAAAAGGTTATGTATAACATTGTTGGGTATGATCAACCAAAATCAAAATTCAAACCCAAAACTGAACCATCTAATCCTGTTTCTATTCAAAACGCCCAAAACTATAACCCAAATCAACCCAAATCAACCAAATAACAGATATATTATCAAGTACTTGACAGAAACAATAATGCTCCCGAGTTTAGGGAAGAAAAGAAGATGGGCGGAGAGAAGAGAAGATGAGGGATGGACCATCTTTCCATATATGGAAGGAAAGGTCCATCTTTCCCTTCCATTTCTCTCCGTTAATGAAAACTCGGATCACAAGATTGGTTCCTCTTCCTATTCATTTCTCTTGTTTCATCGACTCTGGAGTAGAGCGAATGCAAAAGGTTCATCTTTTAATAATACTAACAATATACATAAGAGAGTTCATTTCTATACATTGATGTCTTACAATAATGAATCAATAATCAACAAGCAATAGGGCTAGTTAAACTGTTAAATTTCAATTTAGTAAGTAATTTTTGTATAAAACTCATCCTAAAAGCCAAATTTTTCAAGTGTTTGCACAAAGGGGAATATACATCTGATGACAACCCCACATCAAAATAATGCAACAAAATGGCTATAATCCAACACAATTAACAAGATGATTAAATGAACCAAAAGACTAATCTCAATAACAATATTTTTAGTAATCAAACTTCTCTTCAAGTCAAGAAAGAAGTACCAGCATGATTATGATGCAAAAGATTATGAGCAATCGAATCCCTCGCCTTCATTGCAATCGCGGATCTTAATCCGATTTCAGGCACCATTTCATCATCCATAAGCTCAATCATCAACTCGGGCTCGATTTCTTCGTTCCTAATTTCACAAATATTATGCAAAACACAACAAGCCCCTAACACAACAGGCAAATCTTGAAGCTTAACTTCTGTTCTTTTTTGTAAACAAGACCACCTTCCTTTCAACCTTGCAAATGAATCTTTAGCTACTCTTTGTATCTCACCAATCTTTTCATTAAATGCATGTTGTGTCCATGTCAAATGTGGTTGTGTATAAGGTACTAATACCCAATCCATTAAAGGGTATCCTGAACTACCTACAACCCAAACATCTTTCAACAGCCCATTATTTGCCCTTTGAAAAAGTGCTGATTTTTCCAAAACTTGATCATCTGGCATCGAACCGGGCCATCCGATGCACACATCCGTAAACACGCCTCGCGGGTCGACAACGCCTTGAACCGTTATTGAGTAACTAGTCTTTTGGTTACGCTCTGTATGTCTTTTGTTAAAATAAGCAGCTACACTTATTTTTGGAGCAATAATAGGAATGTGAGTTGTGTACATTGATCCAATTACATTCGGGATACCAGAAATCGACACAAATTCATCTTTGATCACTCTAATGGTATCCTCATTAGGCCATTGTAGATACTTTGGCATTAACACATTCTTTATAGCCGAACAAACTTCAAGCACAAGCTTATGACACGTAGAAATGCCTAACCCGAATCGTCTTGAAACAAGACGTAGCGGTTCGCCAGTGGCTAACCGCCATATACAAACCGCGACGCGTTGCCTGACAGGCACAGCGTCGCGCAACATTGTGTTTTCCTTGGCCACAGCTGACGTCAACTCATTACATATCATTTCAAATGTATCTTTCCCCATTCTAAATGCCTTTTTAAATTCCTCTTCCGGGAAATCCGGACTATTGCATTTATCCCACCAATCAGTTGACCTAGTCTTTACCCATAATCTTCTTTGGGGCCCACTAGCACCCCCGGTATTCCCAACAGTACTGGCGCTGGGGGTGTTTTTCTGGACCGAAGTTATATCAGCATCAGCTGATATAACAACGGAAGCGAGCGCTGCATTAGTTGCAGCGCGCGCTTTGCGTTTTCTAACGCGATGCGTTTCGTCGATTACCTCATCGAGTTCCTGTAACTCGAACTCGGTGCGGTAATCCAACATGGCTTTTGTTTTCTTATTATGATTTTCTTGAAACATTACCTTGTCTTGTTCTTGAGCATCATCCCATGTTTGTTTTTCTATTTTGTCTTGTTCTTCAATCAAAAGCAAACTAGTAATAATCTCTTTCAACCCTTTTGTTTTCACTTGCTCTTCCTCTTGTTCTTGTTCTTGTGCTTGCTTCTCTTCATCATTACCACTTGTTGTTGGTTTTGCATCATTCATTTGATCAAATGTTTGTTGTAATAAACTATAGTAATAAGAATAATCACCACTATTCTCTTGTTGTGTATTAGAAGAAGTCATATATATATCTATATATAAAAGTAAGCAAAATTTTGGGAAAGTTAGAAAATGAAAGTAAGGTGTTTGAAAAATTGCCCGAAAGAGATGTGAACACAAGAAATATGAAAGATTAAGACTGAAAATGAAAAGGGGTTTGAAGGGGATTATATATGTTTTATTATATATACTTACAAATGATATGTATATATATATGTAAAGGGTTAAGGTGTGAAATGGAAAAAAGAAAAGTAAGAAAAACAAAAAGACATCTGGTTTAGTGAAAAAGAATAATAACAACAAAAACAACAAGTACCCAATCCCGACATAAGCCGGGCTATGGGGAGGTATGATGTAGACAGACCTTACCCCTACTAGAGAGGCTGCTTCCAGATCCACCCGAAGTGGAAGGGACCTCCGGCTCTGGGTGAAAAATAGGGTTAGATCCACCAGAGTGGAAGCTTAACCGGAATCCTCTCGATCTCAAACTCTCAATCTCAACCTCTCAGTCACAATCTCAGTCTCAGATCTAGATTTGGATCTAGGGAGAATGAGACGTTGGAGAGGAGAGAGGACAGAGAGAAAGAGAGAGCCGTTGAAAAAGAATAATAAGAAGAAGCGAAATTGATGAAGAAGACGTGTGAACACAATATATGTGACGGTACGAAAGGGAAGATTCGAAGTATGTGTCGTATGGCGGTGCAACAACGCGGTTGGATACTTGGGTTTGGTTTTGACTTCCTTGTTTTATTTTGATAAAATAAATGTGTTTTGTCCTTTCTTTTTATTTGATTATTATATTTTAAACAAAATTGTTTTTGGTGTGTTTTGTTTTTGTTATGCTAACCCGTGGTAAAGGGATGTTAGAATGGCAAAGAAAATAAAAACAAATATTTATAAATTTATGCTCTATTAATAAAAATCAAAGAAAGAGAAAAATGAAAATACACAAATATTAATATCATTGGTTCAAATTGTATGTTATGTTAGTTTATAATATTATGTTTGTAAATAATTTATGAATATGACATTTCTCTAGCAAGAATGTGATCGCTAATATATTACTCCTCCGCCCCATATTAAGTGTCCTATTTTGTATTATCTACTTTCTTGATCACAAAATAATAATACTCCCTCCGTCCCATATTAAGTGTCTTATTTTGACTTTTTGAGTCTTTTTCTTTTAACTTTGACCGTAAATATTTTTATTTGTATTATATAACACTTGATATAACATATATGAATTGATTGAGTTTTAAATATATTTTTCATTGATATAACTTTCACCAACTAATAAATAACACAAACAAATATATTTACGGTCAAAGTCGGAAGAAAATGACTTAACCAGTCAAAATAGGACAATTAAAATGGGACGGAGGGAGTATTATATAATACTTTTATAAAATATATAGACGAATTGATTTTAAATATATTTAATAACTTTCATCCACTATTATTTTAATATAAATGAAAATATTTATGGTCAAAGTTAAAAAATAATGTCTAATTCCACGCCTTATGACGAAAGGGAGAGTCCTTACAAATTAAAATTAAAATTGAATATTTAATATAAGATAATTAAAATTGAATATTTAATAGAAGACGGAAGAAGGATTAAAGAGAGGGTAACGCAACAAATATGATAAATGAGAGTAGGGAGAAATAATGAGCCCGCGCTGGAGAGACATAAAGTAAATAAACTTGTTATCGAAAATATTCAAAGGGGTTTAAACTAGAGGTGTTCAAAGTCGAATATTTGAAATATCCGAACTTTTAAAAAATAATATATATTTTCGGATATTGGATGTAGATTTTTCGGATATTTTTGGATATAAAAAAATAATATTGAAATTTTTAAAAAAAATAAGGTTTTGGATATCTGAAATATCCGAAATTTTAAAATCACTATCCGAATCCGAATCCAAAATTTCGGATATCCGACTTTTCGGATAAAATCGGATCGGATTTTCAGATAACGAATTCGGATACGGATAGTCTTGAACCCCAGTTTAAACAAGGTCAAACTGCTAGTTAGGACATTTTTGACTTATGAATTCAAAGTCAAATAACGACTTTATTAGTTGGAAAAAGGATAATAAGATAATATACTACGTAATAAATAGATATTTTAAATATCTTTTATAGTTTTATGTTTGTTCAACATTTATTTTCGACTGGTTAATCATTTTTGTTGATTTTTTAATATTGTTCCTCACAAATACTGCATGTCGATATCACCTGC
Source organism: Erigeron breviscapus (assembly GCA_034093135.1). NCBI lineage: Eukaryota > Viridiplantae > Streptophyta > Magnoliopsida > Asterales > Asteraceae > Erigeron > Erigeron breviscapus. The sequence continues at coordinate 31,839,629 of CM067174.1, forward strand.
GATAATAAATTATTAATCTATGTATAACAGCCATTATCGATATCTATAGTGTTGTTGGGCCATAGATTAGAAGTTTTAAGCTACTGTGAAATAAAATTTGTCAGGTTAAGATATAAAAATAGTTAAATGATGTTAATTTTTAATAACTCAAAATTAAATGTCGTTGTTGTTCTTTTTATCCCTCATAAAATAATTTTCTTTTCTTTTGCTAAACAGAGTAATGTTCTTTTTATATGGTGGGTTAAGATAGTATATTGATTATTTTTTGTAATTTATCACCTATAATCATTGACACTAATTTAAAATATTTAGATAGTCTATGTAAGTCTCAAATTGTATGGATATCCTAAAATACATTTATGTCAATAGCACAGTACCCGCGCAATACGACGATGTTCGTGGCGGCGATGGTGTGGTGGTGGGGGACAACTGTTGGTGGTAGAGGCGGCGTCGAGTGATGTAGATAATTGGTGTAAAATGAATTGATATAAAGAGTTAATGGAGATATTTTAAAAGATAAAGGACTGATAGTGTAATGTATTCATTAAGGTTATTTTAGACATTTCCCCCCATGTAACTTTCAACATGGGTGCCATTCTTTTTATAATATAGTATATATGTATAGATAACAGTGGCTGGAAGCTTCACTGATCTGGTGACTAGTCCAGTTCAGCGAGACGATCTAGATTTTAGTCAAATAAGTAAATAATAATATAAATGTAAGAATTAAATTACTGAAACTATATAATACAATATAATATAAAGTAAATAGTTCTGAAACACTATGTATAATTTTCAAATATATTTTATTAAATATGTTCAATAAAATACAAAGGTTGTCGTGGAATCAATATAAATTTTCAAGTGTAATATTTTAACAACCTTGAAATACAAGTGATTTAAAATATTTAGAAATAATTAAATAGATACAAACACTTAATTGTGAACTGTTCATGCTCGAAAAAAAGATCTTATAGTTAATTTCATAACCTTGCATTATCAAAATTTCGAGCGTTTTGTAAGTGGTGAAATGTCAATTACAAACTAAATATCGATCCAAGATGGCACACAAGGATAACCTTCAACTCCTCAAGCAACCGGGAGTGCATTTTAACTGGCAACTGATTCTTCTCACTATTTCCTACTCAACACAAGGATTGCAACCAAATCACCCCGACCCGCGTACATATTAAAATTGGATTACGGCGGCAGTTATGTTGGACTGGGTCTAAACAAACTACTAAAAGGATTCTTGGTTGGACCGAACACCGACCTAAATCCTTGGATTGTTACAGTTTTTCCACCTGTAAACTGCACACAATTTCAACGCGTTTTCCCCACATGGCCCTTCTTTTATTTCCTTTTTATCCCTCCAACGTCTTCCTCATTAAATGCTTTCGACCCTACCTTTTAAATAATTAAATGAAGTCAAAATTTCTATTCGTTGCAATCGACATATTGCTTAGTTTAGTTTTTTTTTTCTTTTTCTAAAAAGAAAACGACAATGATCAAATAGATACCATCCCAAACCATTTTAAAAGTGAGGAGACCATTCAGAGTAAGGTAGATGCTCTTTTTAGTCAGACCTTTTTACATTCAGTGTTCATTAGACGTTAAATGAATAATAAAGATTATTGGGTTTTGTTAGTAAGTTATCAGTATAAATTATTTAATCCATTAAAATTTGTATTTTCTCATGTAAAATTTCAAGGGATGATATTTGATGTATAAAGTCATAGTTTTTAAGCATGTAATAAGCTACCAATGACGATCTTTAGCGTTGTCATTCTTTTTCCTATTTTTTCTTCATTTTCTAGCTTATTACTTGAATTTTTTCAAAATAATGTATTTATCCTTTAAAAAAATATTCTACTTATTATATATTTTGGATTTAAACCACTGGCTTAAACCCCAGTGGCCAGGGGTCTTTCCTTAAACCGCTTATGCGGGCCCCGGGGGAGTTTACCACAAGGTCTCGGGTTCGAGCCTTGGCGGGTTCTCCTCGATGGTATTTTCCAAAGGAGGTGGTATGGTGCGAAGGCTATGGCTTAGCTACCCTTCATTGAGCGTGAGGACTCAGCCATACGCGTCTGTGAAAGTCACTTGTCAAAAAAATATATTTTGGATTTATAACTAGATTTTAGATTGTGAACTATACGAGATTTTATGACATTATCAATATTAACAACCCCCCCCCCCCCCCCCCCCCCCCCCCCCCCCCCCCCCCCCCCCCGCCCCCACGGGCTTACAATTTTATCAATATTAGTTGTTAATTTATTATATTTTAAAATTTAGTTTAAAATTTTTATTAATAAAAAATTGATCCATATATTAAAATTTTGAACTTTCTATTGAAATATATTTTAAAAATATGTTCATCGAAATTGTCTATTATGACATAATTGATATTTGAATATTACAAAATCGTAATATGTCCATCGAAGTTGTAGACTGTAAAAATTCTTAATGATATTTGAATATTAAAAAATTATAATAGGTTAATGTCATTTTATTTGTTTTATGTTACACATGACGTATTATATTCTTATTTTGCACTATTTGAGATAAAACATATCCTAAATATGTGAATTAGAATATGATAATGTTATAGGTGTTTCCTATAAAGATGATATTTTTACATGTTTTGTCTTTCTTATATGTGTCATGACAATTCTTAAAAAAAAACTTCAAAAAATCTTAATACATTTACATTAAGTATTTAGTTTACTTTTATTTAATTAATTTTGTATTTATGAGATAGAACATAATATTAGGATATACATTAGTTATTATTTTATTGGATATATATTAGCTATTATTCTATTGGATATATATTAACTATTATTCTTTATTTATTATATTAAAAATATTGGTAAAAAGTATAAATTTGTGATAGAAAACAAAAAAGTGTAAATTAAAGTCAAAATTAAAAAAAAAAATTGAACAAAAAAAACTATCATTGGTTAATAAAAAAAAAAAGGAAAGGCAATAATACATTAAATACTATACAATTACTTGATATATTGTACAGTGGAACATATATCACTCAACCATGCACATATCAGGATCCTATAGATTTATAGATCATCTCAAACATGTCAAATAGGTAATTACAAACAAACCAAATACCCATCTAGCTGAGTGCTTATTACAAATACAGATTATCATTGTATTAATATAGCTTTTGTAATCTGAACACAATATCTATTTATACAACTCTAAAAAGAAGACTTTGCATGCCAACCCACCCTGTCATGACTTGTCTAGAATTGACCAGTATTATTGTTCGTTATCATGGGCGTCCAACCTGCTTTGCGTTTTTGACCCGTATTATAAACATACATGTCCTGAACCATTACCCAACCTGCTGGACCTATTCTTTCCGGTAGCTTTAGAGATAAAATGAATGGATAAAAATTTACCTTGTCAGGCGCGAACTTCAACTTGGCAGTAGTCCAGTCGGATAAGCCTTCACCATTGGATGATGCAGGGCGGGTGAACATGGATGCCTTGAACTTTTCTAATCTGGCTAGCACCTACATGAGAAAGATGAGAACAATAAATCAAATGAGTTAGCTTGAGAGAAGCAGTAATGCCACAAAGAAAGTATATTTTACGAGCTACGGATGTATTTAGGCGTATTTAGATGTGTGTTTTGACAATCACTATGTCAAAAATAATTAAATATCGATAATCAGCTCTAACAAAGAACAATGTAAAAGATAGTGATTAGATATGTTTCAAGTATTTGAATTTGTATTAATCGTAAGTTTGAGTGTTTGACAAATCACTATGTCAAAAATAATTAAATATCGATAATCAGCTCTAACAAAGAACAATGTAAAAGATAGTGATTAGATATGTTTCAAGTATTTGAATTTGTATTAATCGTAAGTTTGAGTGTTTGACAAATCACTATGTCAAAAATAATTAAATATCGATAATCAGCTCTAACAAAGAACAATGTAAAAGATAGTGATTAGATATGTTTCAAGTATTTGAATTTGTATTAATCGTAAGTTTGAGTGTTTGACAAATACTATGTCAAAAATAATTAAATATCGATAATCAGCTCTAACAAAGAACAATGTAAAAGATAGTGATTAGATATGTTTCAAGTATTTGAATTTGTATTAATCGTAAGTTTGAGTGTTTGACAAATACTATGTCAAAAATAATTAAATATCGATAATCAGCTCTAACAAAGAACAATGTAAAAGATAGTGATTAGATATGTTTCAAGTATTTGAATTTGTATTAATCGTAAGTTTGAGTGTTTGACAAATACTATGTCAAAAATAATTAAATATCGATAATCAGCTCTAACAAAGAACAATGTAAAAGATAGTGATTAGATATGTTTCAAGTATTTGAATTTGTATTAATCGTAAGTTTGAGTGTTTGACAAATACTAAAAAGTATATCTATTTATACAACTCTAAAAAGAAGACTTTGCATGCCAACCCACCCTGTCATGACTTGTCTAGAATTGACCAGTATTATTGTTCGTTATCATGGGCGTCCAACCTGCTTTGCGTTTTTGACCCGTATTATAAACATACATGTCCTGAACCATTACCCAACCTGCTGGACCTATTCTTTCCGGTAGCTTTAGAGATAAAATGAATGGATAAAAATTTACCTTGTCAGGCGCGAACTTCAACTTGGCAGTAGTCCAGTCGGATAAGCCTTCACCATTGGATGATGCAGGGCGGGTGAACATGGATGCCTTGAACTTTTCTAATCTGGCTAGCACCTACATGAGAAAGATGAGAACAATAAATCAAATGAGTTAGCTTGAGAGAAGCAGTAATGCCACAAAGAAAGTATATTTTACGAGCTACGGATGTATTTAGGCGTATTTAGATGTGTGTTTTGACAATCACTATGTCAAAAATAATTAAATATCGATAATCAGCTCTAACAAAGAACAATGTAAAAGATAGTGATTAGATATGTTTCAAGTATTTGAATTTGTATTAATCGTAAGTTTGAGTGTTTGACAAATACTAAAAAGTTATGGATTTGATACATAAGACATTTTTGTAAAAAGAGAAGTCTTGTTAACTATGAGTGTAAGTATCTTGATAGTGGGACCCGCAGATAATAAGTTTTGTTGGAGCTAGTATGAATTGATTATCCATCTAGAAAGTTTTTCCAAATACTAAAAACATATTTTTTCAATTTCTGTTGTCCAGTACCAGACTTCTTGACACAACAGTTGGATAAACGAAAATCCAAACATCCCCTTAGATAACACCTTACCACACTATTGCACTTGTATTTAATGCAGAAGAATGATGCATACAAACATAAAATAAAGGAAGTAGTAGTAGTGTCATTGCATAACATACATCTTCTTCCTTTCCTTGACGTCTGCGTTTCCTTTGCTTCTGTAACTGTCTTTCTCTTTCATGTTCATTTAAAAGCTGCAAGTCTACATCTGCATTAGCCATTCGCTCGGCTCTCACTTCTGATCCAATTCCTTTTTTCCTCAAAACCAACTTATCCACTTTGGGTCGATCAGGGCTTTCGGCTTTTGACCTTTAAGAGAAAAAAAAAAGAATATTCCAGGATTAAGCAGAGCATTAAGCAGATAAAATGTACAGACGAGAAAAGCAAAAGTTATCTAAAATATATGTGAAAACTTATCCCATTTATATGGGTAGGTTTGGGTTATGTTTTGTCTCTAACAAGTAACATGATCTTATTAACAAAACTCTAGAAAAGAAGTCGGGTCACATGAGTCGAACAGGTCAAACTTGTCGTAAAGTCACCCAAAGTGTGTTTTTAGAGCATACAAACTCCTAAATCCCTCTAAGGGAAAATAAAAAGACTAATAGTGTAATAACAAAGTAATTGAAACAATTTGAATACACTAAGCTTTTTTAAACAAAATAAACATAAAGCTGAACAAAAGTGTTCCTGGTTAACCCTCACTACAAGTCACCTATATTGAGCCATTACCCAGTCTGCCCATTTTGTCACCTCTACCCAAATCCAAGATTGTGGACCATTTATTACCACCAGATATATATTAAGAAAAAAAACACCTCAAGCTTCATTCAAAATTATTTATAATTAGTCATTTAAAATAGATGATACCTTGGTGGAGACTTTTCACGAGTCCTGGGTATTGAACTCTCTGAATATGCAAAAAAAAAAATAAAAAAAATATCGAGTTAGAAATCACAACGCGAGAATATATACAGTATAAAGATGACATCGTATTACTGTTTACCAGAAGATCAAACAAATATATAATGCCTCTATCAAGTGTTTTCAAGACACACATGCAGCTTTTGAGACTTTGTGTAATTAGAATTCTGTAGCCTTATGATGATGATGATTAATACATCATCACCTGAAATTTGATTATATGTTCGTCCTGGCATGTCGTATTTCCATTGATACTATTATCTTATTCATCTCAAGAGCTTATCCCTATCTCCTTGAGATCAACATGCATCCTAATCTTAGCCCATGAAACTACAATGCAAGAAGCATACTCTACCGACCTTCTCATGCTCACTAATAAAATTTATCTAATATCATTTACAAGCAAACATACCAAAAACATTAACCAACCAGATAAAAGTCCCAGCAGTTATTATTTCTAGGCTTCATCATTCCCCTTCACATATGAATTGTTGTGTGACCACGAAGTCCATCTAATTGTACATTTTTTTTATCAATATTTTTCTCAACCTATTATGCAGTGCTTTGTGCATTTTATAAATTCTACAAATTATATAAGCCTCTGTGATTATATATCTATCTTTGTATAAACCTTGGTACTCTTTTCCACGCTTAAAGAGCACTGTGAAGTGAATTTCAGTATTTCAGAATCAAACATTAAAAAGGAAATAAGTGGAGTGATGGCTGGTTATATATTTTTACTGAAGTATGACGAGGAAAATGAGACATTTTGAAACACATTATTAATCGGAAAACTGAGTTCACTTGTAGGTTCAAATTACCTTTATGCACTTTTTGCTTGGATGGCATATCGCCCAGCTCCTTCTTTTTAAGTATCTGTCGACGCATTCGTGCATCAAAGTTTGCCTCGTCATCATCACTGTCACCAGCAGAATCAGCATCTGATTCCTTGGGTAACTCTTCCTTCTTGGAGTTTAAAGCTTCTCTAACACGCATTTGCAAATCTTTTCTTGCTTTATCTTCCTCCGGATTCTGCCACAGTAAATATCAAGTTGTAGATTTAATCTAATGTAAACATATGCATATGACCCAAAAGTAGGTTATTCGAGCAATAATCTTAAACAAAAAACAAAGAATATAAGCCTAAAGCCCTAAACTAATATGCTTCATCTGCTTTCAATAAGTGTTCTTTATCATATTTAAAAATTTTAATATGATCACAATCAACCATCTTTAAATGAGAATCACTAAAATAGTAGTTTTGTTTTACCATAAAACCTAGCAATAATTCAGACCACCACTTTTTTTAGTCCTCGCACACTTCAATATTGTTCAGTATCAGTTTGGAAATTGATTAAATTTTTAAGGTTTGTAATTTTGTATAAACATAATCTGCTTATATCTGATAAAGTAATAGGTCCAATAAAAGTTTCAAACTGGCTAGAACAAAGCTGATTATCCAGGATAAAATTAAGATAATCGAATAGCCCTTCATTAAAATCTAACTTTAAAGAGTTTGACTTCCATGTTACAATTCCTATCTATTTTCTAAAAAAGAATACTCTTTTTGGACTTATCGTGTATTCCGAATTTGCCAAATTGTTAAACAGATAATTTACTTACAACTGAAATAATAAAAACACATCCAAATACTACCTCCTCCAACCAGTTTTACTTCTGCTAATTATCTAGATCAGATGATTATCTTATTACTAAAATGGGATTATTGCTAAGAGCAATCCAAGTTTTTATCCATCCAATTTGGGCCACATTAAAATATCTAGGTCATTATAAGTTATTTTCGTGTCTCATTTGGGCCACATTAAAATATGTACTTTTGAAGAAAATGATGGCTTGTATTTGATAAATATTTTAATAAGGAATGAAAATCATAGACACAAAAGCATTAGATTTACAAATAATAACAATTATAACAAAAGTAATTGATTTAAAAAGTTTGTAACAATTCAAAAGAGACACAAAACGATCTTTTAATGACCTGACTAAATGATAAATACTAGGAAGGTCTGGAAGGCACAAATGGAAAAGTACATTGTTATACTAAGCATAAACCCTACAAAAAATTGAAGCCACATATAAACACATTCCAAACACCGACTCCTTCACCAGTTTTATTTCAGCCGACTATATGTATCAGATTTTTCATATAGTGCCTACAACCTATGTATCAGCATACCATCTTGAAGTCTTAAAATATGGTTCTTAGGGATAACAAATGTGTGTATACTTTGCTTAAAACTCATAAGAGACATTTTTGGGGGAGATTGGTTGTGTTACTATATGCAGATCGAAGAATCTCTACTATTATATATAAGATATGGCTTATGGTCTTAAACTCAGAGAATTTACCATAATGCCCTTATTTTTAACCACGCTACTATCTAATAACACAATTTTAATATATCCATGTGTTTGACAATCTAAGCCAGTGACCGGCGAAGCCGGACGCCAAACACCGTCAATCATTGCCACCATCTTGGTTTGAAATAGCGTGTGGCGACCCATGGCGATAAGGTCCCTGAGGCAACAAGCGTGGTGTTGCGAGCGCGGCGAGCGCAACACGTATTCGCGGCGACAGTATCTACAAATATGCTAATACTCTACATGTAACAATTAAATACCAAAAGATAACATTCCATATCATAAGAAAAGACAATAGTTTGTGATTTCAAATCACCAAATCATAATAGGTTGCGATTCTATGACACCAAATGTATAATAAGTAGAAAACAAACCATAAAAGTAGACTAATAGACTTGAAATTGAAAGTTGAAATCAAAACATAAAGAAAATAAGTGCCTCAAAAGGCTAAACTAGAAGGTTTTTAAGAAACATTAGGTTTTTTATTTTGTTTTAAACCCTGGAAAAAGAAAATGGGCTTTACAAAAATTGGGCTTCTAGATAACAACAAAACAATAGGCCTAAAAAAAGTAAAAACATAACATTGTACATGTAGCGACGCTACGGACGCAACACGCAACGCTCGCCACGGTCCGCTACGGGCATGTAGCGCTCGCAACATGTAACCTGGTCGCCACAACCTTAGCGTTGCGCCCTAGGGTCGCAACCATGGTCACAGAATACGCTCAAAAGTCTGCGTATTGCGTATTGGTACAAAACGTACCGGAACGCAATACGAAAACGTTCCAAACGATGGGGGTACGTCGAACCGAGTCGATATGGTACTGTGAACCGAGTCGGCAGGGTACGGCGAACTGAGTCCAGTTCCAATCGTCGAATTCCGTCTTGCAATCGCCGAATTCAATTCGTTTTCTTTGATTTCAATTCGGTTTTTGGGTGGGAAAAACATATCCCGTGACTTCCAATCTTCCAACAGACTTTTCATTTTCCAAGGTTTTAACTATAACAACTTATTTAGCTTTAAAAACAAAATCAATTTACTTAACAAAATCAACTTATTTGCTCGTCTTGAAGAAATGGTTTGGGAAGACCTTGATGATGAAGGTGTTGACAATGGAAAAGGAAAAAGGCCACGAGTAGATTAGATTTTAGTTGGTGTTTTCTTTCTATTGTATTTCCTAATGTTATGTTTTATCTTTTTATTATGAAGTTTTGTTTACTTGTGCTTTTATTTTTGGTACACTCACCGAATTCATAGTACACCGTACCATTTCGTACCGCTTCGTACCGAAATGAGTATACCCCCTACGTACCGAATTCGTGACAAAGAGCGAATTGCGTACCCGTATTGCGTACCCGTACCGAAGCGTACCACGTTTTATGTGACTATGGTCGCAACACGCAACGCCACGCCTGTTGCACGCTATTTCAAACCAAGGCCACCATGTACTAATTGAAGTTTACAATGAGAACACATCCACCCCACGCGCCGCGCTGGTACGCTTCTAGTAAAATAAGAAACAAGTAACTATACTTACTGATTTATCTTTTGCGTTTTCTTCTTTCAGGAGACGAGGATCATTCAGCACATCATGACTACTTTTTATTTTAGTCTTCACAGTGGCAAGTTCTTTCTCCTCTTCCTGTGCTTCTTCTCCAAACGATAGCAAGTTCAACTTTCTGTATATATAAAAATATAATCACTTTATTTAAAAAGTTAAAACATGAACAATATCTAATCTTATAATTGTTAACCACTTCATATGCAAGATAAATGTATTACTTTGTAGCCTTCTTTTTTGTATCTTTGTTGCCAGCTTCCGTGGTAGTTGATGGCAAAGATTTAGCAGGTGCAACTCTTGGAACAACATCATCAAATGGGTTCCATAAAATCTGAAATTTCGGAAAAAAAACTCAATTATCTCAGTTGCTAACAAAACTGATATTTTTGGGATACAAAGATTATGAAATCATTAGAGAATATGGTTGAGATAAACTTCATGTAAGAATAATAATAATACACAACTCTAGTCATTTACTACCACATGAGAAATCGATAAAAGTTTTCTCTGGAGGTGTACAATGGTCAGGTTGGCCAGGTTGGGTAATCGCTCAAAATGGTCAACAATGATATTAGCATGATTACAAAGAACTAATTATTACAAAAAGTAAATACCTTTCAGATAGACCAATTAAATAGATTATATGAAGTAAAAGCACACTTTAGGTGATTTTTAATCTGATAGGCCCATTCAATCATTTACACTTTTTATGATTTGACCATTTAAAATTTAAATGAACCGTAAATAAGTTACAGCTCAGAATTCCAACCTCTAGGTTATTCTATTGCTATCTGACATATCAAAAAGATAAAATGAAAATATGTAGACATATACCTCGATAGAAAGAATTTTTGGAGGAGATTCCAATGGTCGGTCATCCTTATCCGTTTCAATCTCACCCAAATTTAACAAGTTATATAATGAATCTCCTGTGACCTATAGACCAAATAAAATTCATCAATATCCAAAGAGGGCAGAAGCAAACAATAATTATGCATCCATGAACTTATATTTACCTTGCCAAAAATAGTATGTTTTCTGTCAAGCCAATCACAACGATCTAGGGTTATAAAAAATTGACTTCCGTTTGTATTTGGTGCATTAGAATTTGCACATGCAACTATACCCCGATGATTGAATCTTAAACGTGAATGGAACTCATCACCAAATGTCCCTCCATATATACTTTCACCACCTGAATGTAGAAACAGATTTAGTGACAGTGAAGTAGGACAACCCTAAAATAAGTTGTTAAGGTTGTATCCATACAACAAACACTCATGTATTGCTTTATTGATTTATATGGATACACACTCACACACATAAAAGCATAACGAGAATACAAGCAGTTTGAGGACTAATTCAGGAATGACCTAATGAGTCAAGTTTATTAATTCTAATATGATTTTTGAAAATAAAGGAGTTTGATTTGCAAGTAGAGAATTGAGCCATAATACTAATATCTGAGGCGCTGGCAAGTTTGGATTACCACATCCATATCAACTTTAGGAGTGTTGGGCAATGAATTACAATTAGACTCCATAACTCCAGCAAGATGGATATTTACACCTCTGCGTAGTTAGAACTTAGCGCATTTGGTTTACAATATAATCTCATTTTAAGTTTTGATATCTCATTTGCAAACACATATGGGTGGTATTATATACATATATATATATATATATAGAGAGAGAGAGAGAGAGAGAAAATGGAGTATGTGGTTGTTAGACACCCAAGCTTGGGTGTAGAACCCCTCACATACTAATTTTTTAACATATATATAAATGCTTGGCCCCCATGATTTTTATGGATTAAAAAAACAAGATGTGAGGGGTTCTACACCAAGCTTAGGTGTCTAACAGCCACGTAACCCTAACCTATATATATATAGTGTAAGGTTATTTTAGGAACCCCTAAAAAGGCAGGAACCCTTAGGAACCTTCTTTTATTTAAAATTATTTACTATATGATTGCTTACACATGTTGATATGATTATATAATTGCTTAAACAAGTTCATATGACTATCTATGTACATTTCATCACAATCTATTTCATGAAAAATTTATTTACAAAAAAACTTGCATACATGTGATGGACTTGCATACATGTGATCATAGCAATGTTCGTGCACATGTGATCAAGAATCCATATCCCCACATAATTGTCTAACGGATGATAATCCATGTCTCCATATAATTGTTAAGTTCAAAAGTACACATAAATTATTCAAGAAACAATCAAAAAGCAATCATCATGTAAAGAATAATCATTGGTTGAGCTTGATTTGAAAAGTTCCTAAAGGTTTCTGCTTTTTAGGGGTTCCTAAAATAACTTTTCAATATATATATATATATGTATATGACAGGGTTACCTGACATTGTAATCATCTTTGATTAAAATGTATAGAATATGGACCTTGGGGAGATAAAAATAACATTGGAACAGAAGTTGATTAGTTCGTAATCATAATATTCAACTACTGAAAGTAAGATTGTTAATTTAACAGTAACAATATAACGAACATCAGTTCTTTAACATTTAATGGCACAAAAAGTATCGAAAAGTGATATGAAGACCAATAGTCCAATACTGCATCATTTTAACCAATTCTGAAGATTGATACCTTATCGGATGACTGATTGAACACACTATACCCGTAGTATACCGTGGTATCAAAGCTAAACTCGGCTATCTGTTTAGCCTCTAAGTAGAGTTAAAAGGCAATACAAGATATAGAACTTGACTACAACATAACTAATCTGAGGTTCTAAGCTGTGTATTTTGGGAATGAACTCTCTTGAGGAAGTAACATGTTCCAGTTTTGTCAGGTTTTGTGAAGGCCTTGGGCTTTTTAGCTTAGGGCCTGTTTTAGTTGGCTGTTTAGGAAGCCCATTGGGTTTCCTTGTTCACCAAGCAAGAAACCCTAGACTGTTCTCTATATATATCCTAGCCTATGCATTGTAATTTTTTGTACTGAGCTAATAAAAACCCTAGTTGCAGCCGTGGATTAGTTCACACACATTGTGTGAGATACCACGTTATATTCTCGTGTTCGTTCTTTATTTTTCTGTTTTGCTTCCGCTGTGCAACTTGTTCCTAACAAGTGGTACCAGAGCTTAGGCTGTTTGATTCTGCTTGGGGCTGCTGTAGTTGCGATTAGGGGTTCTTTTTTGCCTCTTGTTCGCTGGTTTTGCTACAGCCGACCAAGATCAGGGCTGCTGTATCGGATCTGTTTTGTGCTGCTGCTATTCACAACTGCTGCCGCTGTTGTTCTGCTGCGATTAGGGTTTTGCTCACCCTTGTTCGCCGCTGTGATCTTCTGTTTACTGCTGCTGTTAGCTACTGCACTGCTGTTTCTTCCTGTCAGATTGTTCTGAAGCTGGTTTGCAGCTGTTGCTGCTGTTCCGCTGCTGTTACATCACCAAAAACTGCCATTGTTGCAGCCAAGTGCTGCTGTCAGCCGCCGCCGAGTGGAACTCAGGTTTAGGGTTACTGTTTTGGGGGTTTTTTGGTGTTGTTGACTGATCGTTTGGAAGATTGTTTGGTTGTTGTTATTGGTTTTTTCTTGTTTGATTCTTGTTGACGGGTGTTAATCAACTAGGTTGAAGCCGGGTAACTTTGGTTGTTTATTTCTTCGTTGTCATTATGCCTGAAGACGGGAAATTTGTGATTGAAAAGTTTGACGGTTGGATTTTAGTTGGTGGAAGATGCAGATTGAAGCATTACTTGGTCAAAAGGATCTGGAAATGGTACTTGGTAAAAAACCGGAGAAGATGAATGAAAAACATAAAGCTCTTTGGGATACAAAGGATAAGAAAGCCAGGGGGTTATTACACTGAGTTTGACGAGAAACATGGCTTACAACATCATGTCTGAAACCACTGCCAGTGGTATGATGTCGGCGTTGTCAAATATGTATGAGAAACCGTCTGCTGCTGCTAATAAGGTATTCCTGATGAGAGAGTTGTTTAATATGAGAATGAAGGAGGGGAGCTCAGTTACCGTGCACATAAACGATCTGAATTCTATTCTGTCCAGATTGTCATCTGTGGGAACGAATTTCGATGAAGAGACCAAGGCTGTACTATTGCTATCTTCACTTGCTATCTTCACTCCTGATAGTTGGTCCGGGACTGTAACTGCTGTTACAAGCTCGGTGGGAACTGACGGGATGACTTTTGAAAAGATTCGCGACTTGGTACTGGGTGAAGACATTCGCCGAAGAAGTGCAAAGGGTGGGTCTTCTTCTGATTTGTTACATGTTGGCAGGAAGAAATAATAGCAGAGATAGTGGGAGCAGCAAGGGTCAGGGCAGGAGCTCGTCTAGGGCTCGTCTGAGTGTGCGATGTTGGGACTGCAACGAGACTGGACATTACAGGAGTCAATGTCCGAAGAAGAATTCTCGGAAAAAGAATTCTGATGGATTGAACACTGCTACAGCAAGCGACTCTGAAGACGATGTCTTGATGATGTGTGTTGAAAGCAGTGTGGATTCATGGGTCATGGATTGTGGTGCATCATTCCATGCTACCCATAGCAATGATTGCATGCAGAATGTTAAAAAAGGCGATTTTGGCAAGGTTAGGCTGGGAAACGGTGAAATTCTTGATGTGACTGGCATGGGGGATTTGGATCTTGTTACTACTTTAGGCACTACTTGGACTTTGTGTAACGTCAGGGTTATTCCGAGGCTTGAAACGAAGTTGATCTCCGTTGGGCAGTTGGATGGACAAGGTTTAGACGTTAAGTTTGGTGGTGGAAAGTGGAAGGTCGTTAAGGGAAATCTCGTGGTGGCTAGGGGTTTCAAGAAAGGGTCATTGTATATGGTGCCCATTGTTTAAAAAAGCGGTTTTGAGGCGCGCCTCGAGACGCGTTTTGAGGCGAGGCGGACATAAAACGCATATGAGGCGGCGCCTCAGGGGGGTCTTTTGACGTACGCCTCTGTTTTGAGGCGAGGCGGACATAAAACGCATATGAGGCGGCGCCTCAGGGGGGTCTTTTGGTACGTACGCCTCTGGTAGGCGAGGCGGTATAAAAGCGCACGAGGCGGTTCTAAGGGCTGAGGCGGTCAACGACCCGAAAAAGATCAAATTGATGAAGATCCAGTCGATTGTTGCCATATTTCTCCTTTCTTGACCAACAGTGGTGGCGGATGATGATGTTTATGTGGTGCCGGCGGTAGTTAGTGGTGATGTCCGGCGGTGGTGGGTGGTGGGTTTTTAAGAAGATGAAAGAAAGAAGAAACAAATAATAATAGATGAGAGAGAGAGAAGAGATGAGAGAGAAAGAGAAGAAGAGAGAGAAAGAGAGAGAGAGAAAGAGAGAGAAAGAGAGAAAGAGAGAGAGAGAGAGAGAGAGAGAGAGAGAGAGAGATAGATAGAGAGAGAGAGAGAGAGAGTGAGTGAGAGTGTGTGTGTGTGCGAGAGAGAGAGAGAGAGAGAGAGAGAGAGAGAGAGAGAGAGAGAGAGAGAGAGAGAGAGAGAGAGAGAGAGAGAGAGAGAGAGAGAGAGAGAGAGAGAGAGAGAGAGAGAGAGAGAGAGAGAGAGAGAGAGAGAGAGAGAGAGAGAGAGAGAGAGAGAGAGAGAGAGAGAGAGAGAGAGAGAGAGAGAGAGAGAGAGAGAGAGAGAGAGAGAGAGAGAGAGAGAGAGAGAGAGAGAGAGAGAGAGAGAGAGAGAGAGAGAGAGAGAGAGAGAGAGAGAGAGAGAGAGAGAGAGAGAGAGAGAGAGAGAGAGAGAGAGAGAGAGAGAGAGAGAGAGAGAGAGAGAGAGAGAGAGAGAGAGAGAGAGAGAGAGAGAGAGAGAGAGAGAGAGAGAGAGAGAGAGAGAGAGAGAGAGAGAGAGAGAGAGAGAGAGAGAGAGAGAGAGAGAGAGAGAGAGAGAGAGAGAGAGAGAGAGAGAGAGAGAGAGAGAGAGAGAGAGAGAGAGAGAGAGAGAGAGAGAGAGAGAGAGAGAGAGAGAGAGAGAGAGAGAGAGAGAGAGAGAGAGAGAGAGAGAGAGAGAGAGAGAGAGAGAGAGAGAGAGAGAGAGAGAGAGAGAGAGAGAGAGAGAGAGAGAGAGAGAGAGAGAGAGAGAGAGAGAGAGAGAGAGAGAGAGAGAGAGAGAGAGAGAGAGAGAGAGAGAGAGAGAGAGAGAGAGAGAGAGAGAGAGAGAGAGAGAGAGAGAGAGAGAGAGAGAGAGAGAGAGAGAGAGAGAGAGAGAGAGAGAGAGAGAGAGAGAGAGAGAGAGAGAGAGAGAGAGAGAGAGAGAGAGAGAGAGAGAGAGAGAGAGAGAGAGAGAGAGAGAGAGAGAGAGAGAGAGAGAGAGAGAGAGAGAGAGAGAGAGAGAGAGAGAGAGAGAGAGAGAGAGAGAGAGAGAGAGAGAGAGAGAGAGAGAGAGAGAGAGAGAGAGAGAGAGAGAGAGAGAGAGAGAGAGAGAGAGAGAGAGAGAGAGAGAGAGAGAGAGAGAGAGAGAGAGAGAGAGAGAGAGAGAGAGAGAGAGAGAGAGAGAGAGAGAGAGAGAGAGAGAGAGAGAGAGAGAGAGAGAGAGAGAGAGAGAGAGAGAGAGAGAGAGAGAGAGAGAGAGAGAGAGAGAGAGAGAGAGAGAGAGAGAGAGAGAGAGAGAGAGAGAGAGAGAGAGAGAGAGAGAGAGAGAGAGAGAGAGAGAGAGACAACAGAGAGAGAGAGAGACAGAGAGAGAGAGAGAGAGAGAGAGAGACAGAGAGAGAGACGCCTTGGAGGCGAAGGGAAAACGCCTCGAGGCTCGTTTCCGTGCATTTAAACCTTGATGGTGCCTGTTCCGTCTGGGAAAGTGACCACCCCTGTTAAGACGAACGCCAAAGTCCAGCTCGCCGATTCGGTAGTTAAACGAGTTCAGTTGACGGTAAAGAACTCTGGGACTCCAGGTAATCCGCTTGAGCGTATTCGGAAGTCTGAACATGTATGGGAGTTTCGTGACAGTGGGAGTAGCTCGACACAGTCTGGAAATCTACGTTGGGTTCGGAAGACTAGGGATCCGAATGAAATTTCTCCTGAGAAGTTACCGTTAGTGGAGAGTGTTCCTATGAGAGTCCCTGTATCTGATGGTTTGAGTCTATGGGAATCAGTTGGGATTGAGGATGAAAAGTCATGGTCTGTTGAGACCGTGTTGGAGTCATCTGAGGCTCCAACGGGGCCCTCTGTTTGCTGACGAGTAGGGGTTGCAACTAGGTGTATAATGGTTTGAAGTTTGGTTTGTTCGTTGAGCTGGACCTGTACTTCTGTTCCGTGTGTTTTGAGATTACTGATTGCTGAAGACTTGGATTGCTGTGTATTTGTTGGTGTCTTGTTTTCTCGCAAGGCCTTCAAGTGGGAGATTGTCAGGTTTTGTGAAGGCCTCGGGCTTTTTAGCTTAGGGCCTGTTTTAGTTGGCTGTTTAGGAAGCCCATTGGGTTTCCTTGTTCACCAAGCAAGAAACCCTAGACTGTTCTCTATATATATCCTAGCCTATGCATTGTAATTTTTTGTACTGAGCTAATAAAAACCCTAGTTGCAGCCGTGGATTAGTTCACACACATTGTGTGAGATACCACGTTATATTCTCGTGTTCGTTCTTTATTTTTCTGTTTTGCTTCCGCTGTGCAACCTGTTCCTAACAAGTTTATGTATTTTCCTATTTCTGCATAAAGTGCTAGAGATACTAAGATGTTGCAGAGAACAACTTTATATGAATTTATCTGACAACTGTAGCCACATCAAATCTATAAATACAATGTTCTTTTATACGGCAAGAGAATATGCAACTTATTTGCCTAGACTAAAGCATTCAGAGGTATAATTAAGAACCTTTCGGATGCCGCTAACGTTCCCAATTGCCCCAGTCACAGAGATGCTTTCCAGTTAAACTTTGTATGCCAGGCTAAGTTAACGCAATCAACCCAATTCAGTTATACCATTATTAAACCATTACTTACATAGCATCGCTAAAGAAAACAGAGAAATTGTTTCCAGTTTTAGATATCTATCTATATCTGTATAATAAAGCAAAAACCAACCCCAATTTAAGATTAAATACGAAAGCTCTACATCAGCCGTTTTCCCAATCCAATATAAAAGGTGAAACATCACCCTGTACCCCCAGCCACCTGAGCAACCAGCCGCCACCCATCGACTGTCCAAAGTTATTTTTTAATCGTTTGATGTTTAACCTAAACTCTTATATTATTAACCATCAAAAACTATATGTTATAACCTCGCGCAAGCAGTATTCTAATTGATAATAATAATAATCTCAATTTCTCAACCCTAATATCGCCACTAAGGAGACAGGCCTAGTAGTCAGGCGTCTAGATGTCCTCAAAACAAGTCTCCGGTTCAAAGTTCATCTTGGGGGCGGCTAGGGCAAACGGTTCGGAAACAGCCACGACACTTTCCTCTTAGACCAACTGCATCTAAGTCGATAGAGTCACCCTCACAGGGTAACCTGAACACGGAAAACCCTAAATTCCGCATTGCAACGATAAGAACAAATTGTTTCCTAGGACCCAATTTCCTAATACTGTGAACTAATTGGAAACAACTGATGTATACTAATAATGTACAATCACAATATATGTATATATATATATATATATATATCATGTATGTATATATCGGAAAAAAGTAACAAAAAGCAGATGAAGAATGAAAAAATTGACCTGTGCCAGTGCCAGTGGGATCACCACCTTGAACCATAAATGACTTAATAATGCGATGAAAGATGGTGCCATCGTAGTAGCCATCGACACACAGCTGAACGAAATTTCTGACGGCTTTTGGGGCTTCTTTCGGCCACAATTCGATGTCGATGGGACCGTAATTGGTGTTCAGTATAACCTTTCCCTTTGTGGGTGGCTCGGATACATATATTGATGACATTCTTCTATTTGTGTTTTGCTTTTGATAAGAAAAAGAAGAAGAAAGTGGGGAGTTTGGGAGTGTTGTTTTTGAAGTGTTTGTGTTAATGTCTCAATGAGAACCCAAATGTATGGGGATGGATCCGAACACCAATTTACTTGCCAAATCAATTTAACAAATTACTCTATCGTTGTACGTGTCTAATGGGGTTTTAATAATTTAGGGCTAACAAGGTCCACCGACAATGAGGCTCATTTTTTTACAAGAGTCCTATTACTATATATATATAAACTAGGTTTTTGGCCCGTGAACTTTTAACCAATAAGTCAATAAAACTCAATATAAAAAAAAAACATTCAGTGAAAAACGAATATAATTTTATATGAAGTTCTTGTAACCTTAAACATATAATGTTAGAGAGAATCAGAAATTTAGGAGAGAAATGATTACACACACAAGACTGATTTGTATTATTACACACAATAGGTATATATACAAGATATTATTGTAACCGTCTCCAACTAACTCTCTTTTCTATTTACACTAATCGTCCCTCATCTTCTATTATTACTAAAGTAGCCCCCTGAACTAATGCTTATGTAACAATACCCTCCTGTTCGAAAAGAATTTTGTCCTCAAAATTTGAAATGAGGAAATCTGCAAATCATGTCATCAAGGAACTCCCAAGTGGCTTCAGTGACTGGCAATTCTTCCCAGTGGACCAGAATCTTTGTTGTGCTCTTGTTGCCCCTCTTGACCAGTGATCTATCAAGGACAACTCTTGGTGTTAGTAAAAACCTTGGTCCTTGAGGAAGAGGAGTGGTCTGTGCAGTTGGTCCTTGAGTTTTCTTCAATAGAGATACATGAAAGGTGTGATGAATTTGAGCTTCTTGTGGTAGATCAAGCTTGTAAGCTACTGCCCCAATCTTTTGCAGGATCAAGAATGGACCAAATAATTTAGGTGAGAGCTTCCAATTGAAATGAGTTTTCATAGTCTTTTAAACAAAAGGGTGAAGTTTAACATACACCCAATCACCAACAGCAAATTCCCTGTCTGATCTATGAGTGTCACTGAACTGTTTCATTCTGTTTCTAGCCATCTGCAAATTACTCTTCAATTTCTGAATCATAACCTCTCTGTCTCTATGAATTTCTTCCACAGCTTGCACACTAGTGTCACCAGGAATATAAGGAATATGCACTGAAGTCTTAATTCCAAATAAAGCCTCAAAAGGACTCATTTGAATGGCTGAATGCCATGTAGTGTTGTACCACCATTGGGCTAGAGGAACCCATTTGACCCAATTAAAAGGAGAATCCATACACATGCACCTCAGATAAGTCTCCAAACACCTATTGAGAACTTCAGTCTGACCATCTGACTGGGGATGATAAGAAGATGACATAGCCAACTCAATTCCCTGCAGCCTCATAAACTCTTTCCAAAAATTGCTAACAAATATTGGGTCTCTATCAGATACTATAGTAATTGGGCTCCCATGGATCTTGTAAATGTTATCCATGAACACTTGGGCCACAGTAGCAGCAGAAAATGGGTGACTGAGTAATATGAAATGGCCATATTTAGTTAACCTATCAACAACCACCAAAACAATATCCTTTCCTTGAACTCTAGGGAGACCAGAAATGAAGTCCATTGAGATATCAATAAATATGGACTTAGGAATAGGAAGTGGTTGTAATAACCCTGGAGAAGCAATGGGCTCATATTCAGCTTTCTGACAAACTGTGAATTCTTTAACAAAAGCCTTCACATCTCTTATGCATTTTTTCCAATAGAAAAAGTCTTTAATCTTTGTCAAAGTTGGGATAATACCTGAATGCCCACCCATTGGAGAAGAATGGTAAGCAGCCATGATAGCCTTCTTGAGAGAATCATTATTTGGAATCATCAGCTTATTTTTCCTCAATAATAACTCTCCATTCCAACTTTTGTTTGGTATCCTGTCTCCTTTTTCTAGATTTTTAATCAATGCTTCAGTGGCTTCATCTTGCTACCATGCTTCTTGAATTTGCTTCCACCCATGAGTTTTGATAGCCACTTTTGTTGCAGAGGGGTCACAATCTTTTGATCCAAGAGGTGTTTCAAACTTTGGTGATCAGTTTTGATCACAAAATGTTTTGAAGCCAAATAGTGGTGCCAATGTTTGACTGCCATGATTAATGCCAATAGTTCCTTTTCATATACAGACCAAGTCTGTTGCCTTGCAGTTAAAGCCTTGCTAATGTATGCAATTGGGTGACCCTGCTGCATAAGAACTGCTCCCATACCTTTACCAGATGCATCAGTTTCCAAAACAAATGTTGCAGAGAAATCTGGTAATTTTAAAACTGGTGGACTACTTAGGGCTATTTTCAGGGTCTCAAATGCTTGAGTTGCATTGTCAGTCCAAATAAACCCATCTTTTTTCAACAAGTCAGTTAATGGTTTTGCCAAAATACCAAAATTCTTGATAAATCTCCTATAATAACCACATAATCCCAAAAAACCCCTTAGCTGCTTGATGTTTGATGGCAGTGGCCACTCCTGAATGGCTCTAAATTTACTGGGGTCAGTGGATACACCTTGTTTGGTAATGATATGACCTAAGTACTCAATCTGTTCAGCTGCAAATGCACAATTTGATTTCTTTGCTTTTAATTCATTTTCCCTCATTAAACTCAAAACTGTTTGTAGATCCTCCATGTGCTGATCCCAGTTCTTACTATATACTAATATATCATCAAAAAATACCAAAGCACATTTACTCAAAACTGGCTTGAAAGCTGTGTTCATCAGGGCCTGGAATGTTGCAGGTGCATTAGTCAACGCAAAAGGTAACACTAAAAACTCAAAATGACCCTCATGTGTCCTAAAGGCAGTCTTATATATGTCAGCTTCATGCATCCTCACCTGGTGATATCCAGACCTTAAATCCAACTTGGAAAAGATAGTGGCACCTTGTAATTCATCCAAAAGTTCCTCTATCAAGGGAATGGGATATACATCCTTAATTGTGGCATCATTCAACCTTCTGTAATCAACACACATACGCCAAGTGCCATCCTTCTTCTTCACTAGTACCACTGGAGCTGCAAATGGGTTGTTGCTATGCCTAACTACCCCACTATCCAATAACTCTTTTGTCATCTGCTCAATTATGTCTTTCTGGGATCTAGGGTATCTATAAGGCTTTAGATTGAGGTCTGCCTTCTCATCCTTCAACTTGATTTGATGATCACAATTCCTTTTTGGTGGTAACCCTTTTGGCAATTCAAAAATATCCTGATATAAATCTAATATTGTATCCAACTCCTTATGCTTCTTACAACCCTGCAACACTGGTTGATGCATACCAGTTTCACTAGACATATCTTGCAGAGTAAAAAGTTCTGCTTGTACTACCCCTTCTTTACCTTCCACCATATGACAAATCTTTTCCATTGAGCATAATTGCACTCCTTGTTGCCCAACTCCTTTCAACTCAAAATTTTGACATCTCACCTCAAATTTCATGGTTAAACTATTAAAATTCCAGATTATATCATTGAGAGTTGCTAACCATTATACTCCCAATACAATGTCATAATTTGTTAACTCAATCAACAGCATGGCAGCTATAAAACTATTACCCTGCATTCCCCATTTAAAATCCTTACACAAGCTCATACAGGCCATTTTTCCTCCATTAGCAACATACACTTTTACATCAGGAATCTGAATAGTAGGACACACTAATTTCATTGCCAAAGATTCATTCATAAAATTGTGTGTTGATCCACTATCTATTAGAATATGCAGCCTTCTAGTGCCTATTGAACCCACTACTGGCATGGTGGAATAAGAAGGAATACCCATATAAACATTCAAAGAAATTTGTGGATCACCCTGAACTAATTCCCTTCCTACTGTGGTGTTCAATTGTCTTTCTATCTCACACACTTCCTCCTCACCATAATCAAGAACTTCTACCAAAAATAACTGCTTCCTCCCTTTGCAAACTCTACTGTGACCATTGGTAAATTTCTCATCACAATAAAAACACTAATTTCTGGCCCTTTTTTCCTCTATTAATTTGATGGTTATTCTTTTTGGCATTATAGCTGTTAGGACCAGTTTTACTGAAAACTGGAGAGTCTCCAGGTGCATCTGTAGACCAGAAGATTTGTCCAGAAATATTAGAAGTCCAGTGGCCAATGTACAATTAGTGCCACTGAAGACTTCATCCAGTTGAGATCTGATCATGAACCTGAAGACATTCCAATTGAAGTCAAAGACAACAAGTGGAAGAAAGAGAATGACCATGGCAGCGAAGCCCAATGGACATTCTGTCCAGATCGAGAACGGGAGATCCATCAGTGTAAAGTACTTACAAAGCTTTACACTGATTACGAGGAAGACCTTTTTACTTTATGTACCTTTAACCGGACAATACACATTGTCTATGTTTAAAGTACAAAAGTGCATAAAGTAGATTGAATAAAGTGACTTTATGTCTTACTTTATCAAGCATGTTCAAGGAATTAAATGCTATTCCTTAAATGCTCTCAACCATATTTGTACGGCCAAAGTTGACATCCCAATGTCAACTTTGCCTATAAATAGAGGTCTTTGCACAACCAAGAAACGACTTTGCATATTCGACATTTGCATACTCTTGGTGAACTTGTGCAATATTCTCGCAATCGCAAAAAAGAACATTTCATAACTTTAAGTGTTTCGATTGTTTAAGAGAATTTCCAAGTATTAGATCAATTGTATTTCATAGGTTGTTAGGATATTTACATTATTGTATTATCTTGGTTCCGCAACAACCTTGTAATTTATTTAACATTAATAAATAAATTACACTTGAAAATTACATATTGTCTCACCAATTTACTTTACAAGTACTTTATATATTGCATTGTCTTTACTTATTACATCTTGTCACCTTAATAAGTAATCTATCCTTAACCTGGTATACTGTTCACTGCAACTGGTCACATCCAGATCAGTGAACATATTGCAAAGTAATCTCACCATTGACATAGAGGTGTCTTCAGTTAGTACCATCTAT
The DNA here is from genome assembly GCA_034093135.1 of Erigeron breviscapus. NCBI lineage: Eukaryota > Viridiplantae > Streptophyta > Magnoliopsida > Asterales > Asteraceae > Erigeron > Erigeron breviscapus. The sequence goes on from CM067174.1 coordinate 31,863,641, forward strand.
TGAGTTGGGACTTACAAGTGATATCAGAGCAGAAGGCTAACATATTTACCTAGATCTGCTTAGATGTCTACTACTGAAGGTGAGAATGGTTTTGGTCTAGATGAAACTAATGCTAATAATCCACCTAATCAAAATGCTAATAACAACCATCCTCCTCCTCCTCCTCCTAATGCCCCTAGCCATGTCCATGTACACTACTCTAACACTCTTGTTCCCAAATTCAATGGAAACAGTGAGGCCTTTGGTACATGGAAGGCCAGAATGCTCTTGCATTTTGGTGGGATAGAGAGGTATATGTTGAAAATCCTCAAGGATGGACCACATATACCCATGTCTCATGGGGTTAGTCCTCTTCTTGATCCTACTGGATCTAGAAGAGGCACTAGAGAAAAGCCTGAAGACCATTGGTCTGATGAGGATCGAAGACTTGTTGATCTGGACACCAGACTCAAGAATATGATCCTTAGGGAAGTTCCTGAAGACCTAATTCCAACACTTGTGTTGTTCCCCGGTGCTAAGGCAATGTGGGATGAATTGGTCCTTCAGTTTGAAGGAGGTGATGACACCATTGTCACCAGAAAAGTTGCCTTGAACAAGAAGTATGAATCCTTCTTTGCTTTACCCAATGAGAGCCTGACTGGTACTTATACCAGATTTACCAGTGTGATTAATCAACTGAGAGGGCTGGGTGTAGAGAAGGATAAGGATATTCTTTTTGAAAATTTTTGTGATATTCTTTCCTCAAAATGGGCAAATATGGTTCTTATCTTAAGACAAGGTAAGACCCTGCACTCCCACACTCTTGCATCTCTTTATGGAGCCTTCAAATTCACTGAAGATAACAATGCACAAAGACTGGTGGCTGATCAGGATGCTTTAAACCATGCCCAGAGTTCCAGAGTTGCTAGTATAACTGAGAAACCTTGTGCTGCTTTAATGTCTGCTGAGAATGTCCAGTCACATTCTATGAAGGAGATGTTGTATAGTTTTCTGAACTCAGGTCTGACAACTGAAATCAGTGATGATTGTGATGAAACTGACAATGATGATCTGGTCGCCATGATTGCATAAACCTTCAATAGGTTCAAGCATAAATCTAATAGATGGGTCCAACAATGCTTCCAGCTCCAACTCTCTGGACAAGACCAATCTTACATGCTATAAGTGTGGCAAGAAAGGTCATTTTATGAAGGAATGTAGATCTAGTCATATGAACAATCAAATTGGTCCCCCTGTCCCTACCAACAATCGGCCTGATGATAGCTATAAAGCTAAATACAAAAAGCTTAAGGCCCAGATTGCTGTTTTGTTTGTTGATAAAAACCAAAATGAATGCATGATTGCAAAAACCACTGACAAATGGGAATACTCTGATGACTCATTAGTTGATGATGAAGAGGAAAGGGACATGTGTTTCATGGCCTTGGAAGAACAACAACAACATGTGGTGAAGGATGATGTTATCACTGGAAGATGGGTGGACATCATTTTAAAGAAGGTATGTGATTATGATAATCAAATGGATACAGAACTGAAGCTGGACCTTGCTGAATCACTTAACAGTGATTTGATTTTTGTGGAAACTGTTAGAACTAACAGTGAAAGATATTTAGAAACAGTTCTAACTGAATTAAACAATTTAAAACCTCATATTTCAAATCTGCAAAGTGTCCAGTTGGCTCTCAAAGAGTTAGTTTTAAAATGTGAAACTCTTAATCTGGAAAACCAAGAGTTGAAAACTGCTTTGGAAAAGGAACAAAAACTGATCAAATCCTGGATGAAATCATCAGGATTAAATTATGATGCTGCCACTAGAACACATGCCCAACAACAAAAGGCATATAACAGTGGTGATGTTGACATGGCAGTCATCATGCCAGAAATCCACAGTTTGCCACAAAGTCTCAAAAAAGAAACCCCATATGATGAGCCTGAGACAATTAAAACTGAATCTGTTGAGACCACCCCATCTGAGGTCAAAACTGGATCTGATCGGGCTAAAGATCCAGTTAAAAAGGTTGCTGGTGATAAACCTTTACCTCAAAAGTCTAAGGATCCCAAGACTCAAAAGACCAAAATTCATGCTGAACCTAAGTCCAAGGTTCAGCTGCCTATTGAAAATAATGTTTTGTCAAAACTGGAAAGTCAACTCCAACAAGTGTCAAGGCAGGTTCAGAGTTGCACTGCCAGAATTAAAAATCTGGAAGGAGCTTCATCTTCTTCAGTTGAAAAACAAAATGTTAAAACCCCTTCAAAACAAAAACAAAATGTTCCATCTGGAACTAAATCTGAAAAGAAAAAGGGGAAGAAGCCTCTCAAACCAATCTTTTTTACTCCTGGACCTGGAGCTGATAAAAATGCTCCAACTCCAGCCTCCAGTTCAATACCACCAGAATCAACTGTGACTTCCCAGGGAGAGTCCAGTGAACCCATCAAGAAAAGATGGGTTCACAAAAAGAACTAATAATTTATGTGGTTGTGCAGAGCGATCGAAAGGAGAACACCTGGTATCTGGACAGCGTAGCTGGCCGGACTATGACCAGATGTAAGCCCCTGCTGGAAGAGTTCACTGTCCAAGATGGACCGGCAGTGACGTTTGGTAATGATGAGAATGGAAAAACTGAAGGATATGGTGTAATCAATAATGGACAAGTCCAGTTCACCAGAGTTGCATTTGTGAATGGTTTAAAATATAACCTGATCAGTGTCAGTCAACTGTGTGATGATGGATATAAGGTACTGTTCGATATTGCTCAAGGCACCATATTTAACAAGGATTGGAAAGTGGTGATGATTGCTCCAAGAAAAGGCAATGTGTACATCATGGATATGGAACCAGCTCCAAAAGAGCAATGTTTCTATACCAAGGCTGATGGGGATACCAACTGGTTATGGCACAAAAGGTTATCCGATCTCAATTTCAAAAATATCAACAAGTTGTCTAGAAAACAACTGGCTGATGGGATACCTCCAGTTTCCTTTAAAAAGGAAAAGCCATGTCCAGGGTGTGAGATGGGCAAGCAGAAAAGAGCCAGTTTCAAGACCAGGCAAAACTTTAGCATCACTGAACCTCTTCACATGCTTCATATGGATCTATTTGGTCAAGTGAATGTTCAAACTAGAGCTGGAAAGAAGTATACTCTAGTTGTGGTTGATGAATACACCAGATTCTGTTGGGTGGTATTCCTCATATCCAAAAGTGATGCAGCTGCTGAAATCATCTCTCTCATCAAGAGAATTGAACTCAAATATACTCGAAAAGTTTGTCAGTTAAGAAGTGATAATGGAACAGAATTTCAAAACAAGACCCTTGAATCATTCTGTACTGACACTGGCATCTCCCAGAACTTCTCATCAGCACACTCTCCAGAGCAAAATGGAGTTGTGGAAAAAAAGAATCATACACTGATAGAAGCTGCCAGAAGTATGCTATCTGAATCTGGTCTTCCCACCAGTTTTTGGGCTGAAGCAGTGGCAACAGCTTGTCACTCCCAAAACCGGTCAGTCTACATCAAAAGACACAAGAAGTCTGCCTATGAAGTCCTTAGGAATCGCAAACCAAATATTGGATATTTTCATGTATTTGGTTGTCCAGTTTATATCTTAAACGATTCCAGTCAGCTAGGGAAATTTGATTCAAAAGCTGATGAAGGTGTTTTCTTAGGATATTCAAATATTCAAAAAGCTTTTAGAGTTTATAATTATAGACTCCAAAAGGTTCACGAGACAATTCATGTCACATTTGATGAATCTAATGATGCAATTAATAAAAGACCAAGCCTTGATACTTCTCCAGTTATTCCATTGAATTTTGGTGAAACTGACCAAGTTCATCAGTCAGTAGTTTCACCAGAAGATGTTTCCAGTCACTCAGAACTGGAACCAATACAAACGAAGAAATCCTCCAGTGACACTTCATTTTATCCCTCCATCAGTTTCAATTTACCACAGAAACTGGTGATTGGATCAGATGTAAGTGTCACTCCAATATCAGCACCAGTTTAAACTCCAACTTCTCCAGTTCTTCAAGAAATGCCTTTAACTGAAGAATTTCATGATGCCAATCGTGGCCTCATTGACTCTGATGAGGATATTGAAGTAGTTTGGGGTGATCCTCCTCCAGAAGCAACAACTGAAGAGGATCACCAGGTGACTTGCACTGATATTGTTGTTCACCATCCTAGTCAATACACTAAATGGACAAGAGCACATCCAATTGAATAGATTGTTGGAAATCCAAGTAGTGGGGTTCAGACTAGAAGAGCCACAAGTGAGCAATGCTTGAACGTCACCTTCTTATCACTGATTGAACCAAAGAAGATTAACGAGGCTATGGCAGACCCAAGCTGGGTAGAAGCTATGCAAGAAGAACTTATCCAGTTTGAAAGGAACAATGTATGGGAACTGATGTGCAGAGAATGTGAACTTAAATTCCTAACAAGCTTTAAATTTATAATTTACAAGGTTAACTTCTCTACTACACTCACTCACGGGCAGTGGACCCGTTCGTTTGTAGTATAGTAAATAGGTAAGACCAGGATCGTTCGCAGAGACTATGTCTAAGAAAGTAGCTAGGTGTAATTCTAGGATTTGGGGGTTTGTCACGATTCAAATAAAACTAAAATGATAAAAACATTAATTGATTAATCTAGCAAAACAATAATAATTAAAACATTGCATCTACTTGGAACAGTTCACATGCCATGATCATTTGGAAAACAGTTTAGATATGTTGAACAACTCTTCTCACGTTCGGATTCTCGTTAGATTCACCAAACTACTTAGTAGAGCTGTCGTTAGACTCACACTACCCTATAAACAGATTCTCGTTAGATTCACTGTTATGCATTAAGACCTGAGTTTTGTAACTATGACTTAATCTTTTATGTAAGTCAAGATTCTTCTAGGGTTCTAAAAGTCACTTGACACTAATTATTTTAGTCACCCGGATCCGGTTTCTGTTCGCCAGATCAACTAAAATAATTTAATAAAACACATGTTCAGTTGAGTCAAATTATTAATTAACCATCCCCCGCTCAGTTATAAGTCAAGAGACCACATTAATTATAGACCGATTAATGTTTCGCAAAACAAATTAAATGACTCTAAGGCCTTAGCGCAAACTCGACCCAAACAAATCAGTAAAATAAGTTTGTATATGAAAACTAATAACATTTGTCTGACTCAATAACCATGGATCTGCGACAAGCATAGAAACGGTTCAACAATCTAATATAGAAAACTATCACGACATGATCACATTATCCAAATAGATGCAAAACTACTTAGCTACTCATGGCAAAACAAATAACCCTAACAATTATTAATATAAATAAATCCATAAAAATAATTGTCAAACAAATAGTCTTGCAATTGTAACCCTAATAACAATAATAAAAGTAAAAGAGAGATCAAACTAATAATAGGGATATCGAAGTCACGCAGTCCGTATCCTTCTTGGCCGCTCCTTCGAACCTCACACCCAAAACCCTAATTAATTTGACCTAATAATTATTTGTTGAATGATAATTGTTGTTGAGATCTTCCGGATGATATGGAGGTGTTACGAGGGTTTGGATCTGATGAAAATACCCTAGAACATCCCCCAAAGTCGTCTGGAGGAAGCAAGCTACGGCTCTTAGGGTTTAGGGGGGTATTTATAGGTTTAAGGCAAAACCCTAGCTGGCCGACCTACTCCCAGCGGAGCTGGTGAAGTCTCAGCGGCGCTGGTGAGCTTCAGGATGACTTCCAGCGACGCTAGAGTGAAATGAGCGGCGCTGGAGGTTTTAGGTTCAACACAAAAGTTATAGATCTTTCTCTCTCCTTTCCGTGGATAGCTTACTCGTCAGAAACGGAGTCCGTATGAAGAAGTTATGCCTAAAATACTAACATGTGGTCGTATGCTTCATGTTGGCCTCAAATTCTTCATGTTCCGCTTGCTAGTCTTCGTCCAAAAGTCTTGTGGCTTCGTGTTAAGTTGAGTAGAGACGTTTGCCTTCACTTGCACGCCTTGTGAACCTATCGTAACATGTCATCCAATTAAGTACCAAAAGTTCACATTTCTAAACTCATTTAAGCATCAAAACACGGCCTAATGATATGGGAAATAATCACAAAATGGACGCTCATCATATACCCCCACACTTAAGTCTTTGCTTGTCCTCAAGCAAATAGTCCAAGAAAATAATACAATGATGAGAGGACAACTTAAGTGTTCAAGTTATTCTACTTTATAAACATTTGTGACGATGTACCCCTTCGAGTTGCTATACGAAGGAAACATAACGAAGGATATCTACGAAGGACATAACCCCGAAAGCGGTCAACTCGATCGAACAAGCAAAAGGATTAACACAAATCCTTTCTAAAGATAAATACAATATTTGCCTAGTCCGGAATATTCTAGGATAACCTCCTAAGGAAACTAGATCGGATAAACATGGCAATAAGAGTTTGATTAAAAGAAGGAAAGAGGAAAACCCTAACCTTCCCCTCCAAGAAACCTCCTCCTATAAAAGGAGGAGGATTTCTCCACATTTGACAACATCATCATACGTACGATATCAAATATCGACTCACACACAAACCATATGATCACTGATCGACTAGAACCCTAACTAAAGTCGAACACGATTCGACAACTATTCAATCACCCTTCGTTGGCGTAAAGGAACACCGTTCCTACCTTCGGGGAATCGCCAACAAACCCTGAAAAACCCTTTAGGGTTCTTTCCATAAAACATCTTTTCCATCCACAATCCTATTCACAAGGCTTACGCGGTTCGGTGCACAATCAATTTGAAAGATTAGTCATGCAAAATGATTTGAGAAAGCTTTTGACAAAATCAGTAAGCTATAGCTAGAGGCAAGATAATCAGTCAATCAAAACTAAAAGTTAACCTTATATTCGTGTTAATACCTCTAAAACCTTTCTATAATTCCATATGTCTTATAGCTCAATCTTACTACCTTTTGCTGACTAGTTAAGCACTTAATTAAAGTTTGTATAGCAATCAGATCTACTAGCTACTAGCAAGGCATTTATATTTCATCGTTTGTGTACTTGTGAGTCACTACTTAGACATACTCTCACACTACAGTCATGCTCACTAGCTAAACACTAAAGCAGTTATACGATATTATCATCTTTAATAGTTGAGACATCGGTGACAGGTCGGTGGTTCCCCACTCGCAGAGCGACATAACTCAACTAATGGTTAGAGTTTATACCTTACATCAAGACAGCGGTGACAGGTCGGTGGTTCCCCACGCGCAAAGCGATATAACTTGATGTGTATAAATTTTACTCATTAATAGTTCTTTGAACTCTTTTATTAATCTACTGATTGTCTTTCTTAAGATTTTCTACATTATTCATGCAATAGACATTATCAGAGACCCCAGATGACTCATACACTTACTCCGCATGCAACTAGTTCACAATCAATAGTGTAAGAATTAAGGCGAACCATACGTCTAAACTAGTTCCTACACAAGCACGTATATAATTAAGTCCAATTAATACACCTATACTAATGACTAGATAGCTCTAATTGCTAGGCATATTAAAGTCTGGTTAAATATGCTATGACAAACATAATCGCATTCAGTTCCAGTCTAAGCTCTAATCCATTTGGAAAAAATGAACAGCCACAAATCTATAGTTAAACTAACAGTTCAAACTAACCGTTTATCTACCAAAGCTAATGTTGCTTAGTTATCGTCATCTTTTGTCTACTTGCAAAGCTTATTTCTCAAAATGTTTTTCATACACAAGAAAAATTTTAATTTTGCATGAATTAAGTAGTAGAAAACTTATGATTATTCAAACAATTAAACCACGGGTTTTTCCTATTCCATCCCCCACACTTAAATTGTACAATGTCCTCGTTGTACTAAACATGACATAAAAGAAAGGGTAATAGGAAAAACACGATAAGATAAAGGATTAACGAAACTTCCCGGGCTTAAATTGCATGAATGTTGAAGATGGCATGTGTGGAGCGACTTGAATGATATTGATCTTCAAACATTTGAGTCCTCTCCATTTGATGGCGATCCATTGATGCTTCTCCATCTTCTTCTCTTTTTGGTATTTTTTGATTTTTTGATTTTTTTGGATTTTTGGGTTTTTCTAATTTTTTTGGTTTTTTTGGTGATCTCGATGTGCTAACGGAGGTTTGAGCGGCTCTTCATAAGTGTTGGGTGATTGAGAGGGGTTAGGAATGTGTTTACAAGGTTTAAAATGAAGTTTGAACTGCCACTGGACCTCTGAGCGGCGTTGGTGAAAGGCTGAGCGGCGCTGGAAGAACTGCAGCTGCTCTGAGCGGCGCTCAAGTGGTCCCAGCGGAGCTGGTGGGTCCTAGAGCTCAAAATCAAAGTTGTGGCTCTCTCTTTCTTGGTTCCGTGGCCTGGCCACTCGTCGAAAACGGACATCGGATGAAAAAGTTATGGTCAAAATACCAAGACATCGCCAAACTCTTCATATCAATCATTTCTCCTCCGTCTTGAGTGTTGAATCTCGAACCGATGCTTCTCCAAACCGTCACTACACCTTCTTGAGCTCGTGTAACCTTGTTCCTTGATGTTCTCCTCCTCACCACTTGCAATGATCTACCAAGCTCATGATTAACCTGTCATCTGCACATCTAAATCAAAATATCAAAAATGAAAAACACGATTACTGCTTGTTCAACCGAAATAGAACAAGAAGTAATATTATTACTAAACAAAATAACCTAATGCATTAAAAATAAAACACATACATGGGTTACCTCCCAAGAAGCGCTAAATTTAACGAGTCTTTAGTCGGACTCATTCCCCAAACTTACCATGGCGGGGTCTTAAACGCCCCCACACTTAAAGTGTCGGGAGGTTGACGCGAATAAGGTGAATAAAATGTGAATCTAATCTTGACCATTACCCAATCCATTTTGTTCACCTTAACGAAATTCATTTTTAAGATGTAAAAATTATTCATTTTCTTTACAAAACTCATCTTAAAAATCCAGCCTTTCATCCTAACATATATAATTTCAAAAATACCCTTATGACAAGGAACTTTTAAGTATTTCATGTTAAGGCTTATGTCCGTTCATTCCAAAGGGTCGGGAGCTAAAGGGTCCGGGGCTAGTTTCAAAAATATCAAGTAGTGCATGTAATTACTACTAGCCCTAATATTATCTAACTTAATGCAACTAAAACTTGAATAACAATGAGTTAGAGTAAAAGAGCTCCCTGGATAACCCGACTTGGGTTGCACATGATGTTGTCCCGTGTCCTCGACCTCAGCTATCAATAGAGCCGTATGCCTTTTATCCGGCTTCTTCTTCCGTGCCATGATCTTTTTGAAAGATATCGGCGGCATTGGCACTCCTGCATACAAATCAAAGGAAAGCATTTCAATGAATAATAAATCAATTAGGTTCGAATGCTTACTTGTTTCACGCTCCATTTGTTGTAAAAAAATGATCTGGATCTGATTGGACTTCCATTTCGGGGTCAAAACAAACTCAGAACGCGAATCTGTCTGAAACGGGGCTGCCAGCGGTGCTGGTTGTTGATCTGGTGCCACCAGCGGCGCTGGTGGTCTCCCTAGTGGCGCTTGTTCCTGTCTGGGCCAGGTTCCTGTTCTTCGATCTTCTTCTTGATCTTTAATCCTTCAATCTTCGGGACCTGCCAATTATTCTCAGGTAAAAATGTAAAATCAAAGAATGGTTTTGAGAACTTACCTGAATGAGTGAATATAGGATTCACTTTGTCTTGAGTCGGCGGTATTATAGACTCCCCCACACTTAAAGTGTTGGGAGGTCTAAACTTAAAGAGTGAGAAATCCTCGAGACGGACATTGGACTTCTCCCAACTGACTTCTTCTCGTTCTTCCTTATGAGCTTCAATGTCGGGTGGCACCTTCCTAATGGTGGATACAACCTTGGTTTCCATGGTCGGGGTCGTCACTAACTCTTCATCCCATATGATCTCAAGCTCGTTTTCCCATTCGGCTTCATCCTAAACTACTCACATTTTCCCTCTAATTCCACATCAACACGGTCACTACAATTCTCCTTACTCGACTCGTGCGGTTCCGGATGTGGTATGTTATAATCGTCCCCATTTAAATCTTCTTGGTCTCCTCGCCTTGGGGTTGAATCTTCTTGCTTCATCTTGACTTCTTCTACACTCTCATCCTCCTCTTCTTCAAGTGCCTCTTTGTTTGTTGGGGATTCTTCACCCGTTGCATCGTTTACGTAAATTCCTACAAAATCATAAAAAGAAGAAACTCTCTTTTCATAAATTTGATAGGATCTGGGCACTTTCCTTCGCTTGATTCGGCCTCAAGTAGATTGATTTCTCGATTATAGGCGCGTTGGGCGTCGTCGGCATTCAACGGTTGAGCAATGAACGAATCTTCGCGCGAACTGGGACTGCAGGGGCCACCAGCGGCGCTGGGAGTCTCCTAGCGGCGCTGGATATTCCCAGCGGCGCTGGCTCTTCTGAAACAGCTTCTGATTTATCGATTTCTTCCATTTCTTCTTCGTTTGACTCCCGTATGACCTGCACTTCTCCATCAGTTGACGAAACGATATCCACATCAACAAGCTTCCTCTTGTTTGGTTCCGGATGTGGTGATTCACTTTGATTCAACTCCTCTTGTTTCGGGATTACATGCTCTTGTTCCTCCTCGACTCCTTGAAAGATCGTCCCCTCCTCGGTGCTTGAAGTAGCCTTATCTTGATTGGTTTTGCATTTACTAGCGATTTGGGCTTCGTTGGCACCTTCAAAATGAGCTAAAATTGATAAATCGCGAGAATCCGAGTTGCTGTCGGGGCTCCCAACAGAGCTGGGAGTCTCCCAGCGGCGCTGGTGGTCACCAGCGGCGCTGGCCTGAAGGACCAGCGGCGCTGGAGGCTCCGAAACGTTGTCAGATTTCTCGATTTTGCTTGTTTCGCCTTGCTCTTGCTTCTTTTTGACCGGGACTGCATCAATGGTTGAGGAAAGGTTTTCCACATCAGCAAGATGAATCTTGCTTGGTTCCGGATGTGATATTTCATCTCCATCTCCATCTCCATCTTTGGGGGGTGACTGACAAACTTGCAATTCCTTTTGAACCCGCGAAACCGATTTAGTAGCACTTGGAATAAACTCAGAATTAGATACAACCTAATTGGGATGTGGACCATCATCATATATGATCGTGCAGCCAAGAAAATCCTTGAGGGTTTGGCAACGCTCCTGTGATTTTTCCTTCCCCGCTTGACTATATTCCTCCAAGAAAGCGTAGGCCTCTTCTAATGAATTGAGGGGAAAGTGACGACCACAAGCAATGTCTACAGCCTTCATACTTGGAACCTGCAGTCCTACATAAAACCAAATTGCAGACATGCACTCAATATTCTGTTTCCTTTCCCAATAAGACTCTGGCGGTCCAAGTTCCCAAAATGCTTTAACCAACTCTTTCATTCTTCTCCAAGCGTCTACCCATGTTTCACCTTCCTGTTGCTTGAACTCCGTAATCTCATCCATGTAAGGATTATAATATTCGTCATCGGATTCAGGGACTTCAAACTCCATGAGTGATGCTTAATCCTGCAAAACAGACACTAATTATCCCCGTGAAAAGCACTAATTTTTGATAAAAATAAAAAGACAAAAATGAAAAGACAAAAACTAAAACTAACCTAGACTAATAAAAGACAAATATTTTTGGATTTTTCAAAATTTTCAAATTTTTATGGTTTTTATAATAATGAAAATGAAATGAGCACCTAAACTAGACTAACTAAAGAAAAATTAAACTAATCCTAAAAAGACTAAAACTAACTTTCCCGCGTAAACACGAAAAAGTAGAATTACCCTAACCTAACTAAATTCCTAAGCCAATAGTCCCCGGCAGCGGCACCAAAAACTTGATGGGCAGAGAATGTGAACTTAAATTCCTAACAAGTTTTAAATTTATAATTTACAAGGTTAACTTCTCTACTACACCACTCACGGGCAGTGGACCCGTTCGTTTGTAGTATAGTAAATAGGTAAGACCAGGATCGTTCGCAGGGACTATGTCTAAGAAAGTAGCTAGGTGTAATTCTAGGATTTGGGGGTTTGTCACGATTCAAATAAAACTAAAATAATAAAAACATTAATTGATTAATCTAGCAAAAGAATAATAATTAAAACATTGCATCTACTTGGAACAGGTTAAAATGCCATGATCATTTGGAAAACAGTTTAGATATGTTGAACAACTCTTCTCACGTTCGGATTCTCGTTAGATTCACCAAACTACTTAGTAGAGCTGTCGTTAGACTCACACTACCCTATAAACAGATTCTCGTTAGATTCACTGTTATGCATTAAGACCTGAGTTTTGTAACTATGACTTAATCTTTTATGTAAGTCAAGATTCTTCTAGGGTTCTAAAAGTCACTTGACACTAATTATTTTAGTCACCCGGATCCGGTTTCTGTTCGCCAGATCAGCTAAAATAATTTAATAAAACACATGTTCAGTTGAGTCAAATTATTAATTAACCATCCCCGCTCAGTTATAAGTCAAGAGACCACATTAATTATAGACCGATTAATGTTTCACAAAACAAATTAAATGACTCTAAGGCCTTAGCGCAAACTCGACCCAAACAAATCAGTAAAATAAGTTTGTATATGAAAACTAATAACATTTGTCTGACTCAATAACCATGGATCTGCGACAAGCATAGAAACGGTTCAACAATCTAATATAGAAAACTATCACGACATGATCACATTATCCAAATAGATGCAAAACTACTTAGCTACTCATGGCAAAACAAATAACCCTAACAATTATTAATATAAATAAATCCATAAAAATAATTGTCAAACAAATAGTCTTGCAATTGTAACCCTAATAACAATAATAAAAGTAAAAGAGAGATCAAACTAATAATAGGGATATCGAAGTCATGCAGTCCGTATCCTTCTTGGCCGCTCCTTCAAACCTCACACCTAAAACCCTAATTAATTTGACCTAATAATTATTTGTTGAATGATAATTGTTGTTGAGAATTGATGCTTGATCTTCCGGATGATATGAGGTGTTACGAGGGTTTGGATCTGATGAAAATACCCTAGAACAACCCCCAAAGTCGTCTGGAGGAAGCAAGCTGCGGCTCTTAGGGTTTAGGGGGGTATTTATAGGTTTAAGGCAAAACCCTAGCTGGCCGACTTACTCCCAGCGGCGCTGGTGAGCTTCAGGATGACTTCCAGCGGCGCTAGAGTGAAATGAGCGGTGCTGGTGGCTTCAGGTTCAACACGAAAGTTGTAGATCTTTCTCTCTCCTTTCCGTGGATAGCTTACTCGTCAGAAACGGAGTCCGTATGAAGAAGTTATGCCCAAAATACTAACACGTGGTCGTATGCTTCATGTTGGCCTCAAATTCTTCATGTTCTGCTTGCTAGTCTTCGTCCAAAAGTCTTGTGGCTTCGTGTTAAGTTGAGTAGAGATGTTTGCCTTCACTTGCACGCCTTGTGAACCTATCATAACATGTCATCCAATTAAGTACCAAAAGTTCACATTTCTAAACTCATTTAAGCATCAAAACACGATTTAAGCATCAAAACACGGCCTAATGATATGGGAAATAATCACAAAATGGACGCTCATCAGGAACTTGTTCCTTGTCCACCAGGGTTGAAGAAAGAACCCATTGGTACAAGATGGGTCTACCGAAATAAGATGGATGAAGATGGCAATGTTGTAAGAAACAAAGCCAGATTAGTTGCCAAGGGTTATTGTCAAGCAGAGGGCGTTGAGTTTGATGAGACTTTTGCTCCAGTTGCTAGACTTAAAGCCATCAGAATTTTCTTGGCTTATGCAGCCCATCTGCATTCAAGGTCTACCAGATGGATGTCAAAAGTGCATTCCTTAATGGAACATTGGAAGAGGTAGTGTATGTTAAGCAGACTCCAGGCTTCATTAATGAGAAGCATCCTCACTGGGTATATAGACTGAACAAAGCTTTGTATGGTCTTAGACAAGCCCCAAGAGCCTGGTTTGACACTTTAACTAAACATCTTCTCAAAAATGGCTTTATAAGAGGTGCAAAAGATAATACCTTGTTTATCTTGAGAGAAAAAGGTAATATCTTACTGGTACAAATTTATGTTGATGACATTATATTTGGGTCAATTGATGATGCAATGTGTAAAAGTTTTTCTAAAATCATGTCATCTGAGTATGAAATGAGTTTAATGGGTGAATTAACATTTTTCTTGGGTCTTCAGATTAAACAAACTGAAAATGGTATTTTCATAAACCAAGAAAAATATGTCAGAGATTTGTTGAGAAAATACAAATGTGATTCAATCCCTTCAAAGACTACACCAATTGCAGCACCTTTAAATTTGGATTCTAACCCAAATGGCAAACCAGTGAACACAACTGAGTATAGAGGAATGGTTGGTTCACTGATGTACTTAACTGCCAGTCGACCATATATAATGTTTGCAACATGTATATGTGCCAGATTTCAGGCTAACCCAAAAGAATCACATTTGCATGCTGTTAAGCGCATCTTCAGATACCTTAAAGGGTATCCTAGCCTTGGTCTTTGGTATCCCAAAGGCTCAGGGTTAGATCTAATGGGTTATTCAGATTCAGATCATGCAGGTTGTAAGATAGATAGAAAATCCACAACTGGAGGTTGTCATTTCCTTGGAGGAAAACTGGTGAGTTGGACCAGTAAGAAGCAGACGTCTGTCTCTATGTCCACTGCTAAGGCAGAGTACATTTCTGCGGCCAGTTGTTGCGCCCAGATTCTCTGGATCAAGAAGCATTTATTAGATTACGATCTAAAATACAAAAGAACACCAATCTTTTGTGACAACACCAGTGCAATTGCTATATCTCACAACCCGATGATGCACTCAAAGACAAAGCATATTGACATCAGGTATCATTTCATTCGTGATCATGTTATGAAAGGAGACATTGAAATTCATTTCATCCCCACTGACAAACAGCTCGCTGATGTTTTTACAAAACCTCTTGATGAGAAAACTTTTAAACATCTCATCAGTGAACTGGGAAAGTTAAATCCTTAAAACTGGAGACTTTGTTATGAACGCATCAGTGACACAAATGAAGTTCTCCAGTTGAGGAGACCCATACAATCTTTGCTCGCCAGTCTATCGAACGCCTTTGTGATACTATCCTGGCACAAATTGATTTATGGATCATCATCTTAGGGGGAAAGACTCAAAAATTGAAACTGGGAATCTCTCCAGTTGGAAACTGGCACTGGACTAATCCTCCAGTGTACATGTTTGGTCTTGTCTTAAAACTGGTGGTCAACCAGATTTCATAACGTTATAAAATACTTGGTCAATATTTGTGACACGTGATGGTACTCAAGTGTATTTTCCTACTTGCAACCGTCGCATGACGTGTCAAAGACTTTTTTGTAAAAAGATGCACTTTTTATGGGGATCGTGGAAAGTTAGTGGGCGCGTGGGAATACCAGCCGTCGTAGCATTTAATCCTGCCAAGTTGGCATTAAATATTTTTAAATTTCAAATTTTCAATAAATCAAAATTCAATTTGTTTTAGAAAATTTGGGGATTAAAATATTTCAGTATTTACTTTGGGATACCTACCTCCCTATAAATACCTCCACAATAAATCATTTTAGCCTTTACTTCTTCACATTTTTTCATTTACTTCCCAATCATCAAGATCGCTTCATCTCTCTCTTTTCTCAATAAATCAAAAACCCTAATTCCAAAATTCTCAATTTCAATTTCATATCTTCATAAAATGGCTCCTAAATCTTCTCATAGCAGAGACACAAACCTGCTCACTGTCCCATATAATCCATCTCCAGATGTCAAACAGGCATCTGGTGCCCCATAAAACCCTGCCAATATAAAATTGAATCCAAATAATCCATTGGCAAGTTTGCAAGGGACTCAGGCAGCAGATTCCCTTATTGGAAGAATCCAAATATTTCTCCATGATTCTCCAATCGGTGAGACCTTTTCCCTTAACCTACGCAGGTTATATCATGATTACTTGTGTGAGTTTTGGTACACAACCCAACTCTCCGACGACTGTTCATCTATCACCTTCACACTAAAAAACGGAACAGTCGAGTGTACCATTACTGCTGAAACATTGAGGAATGCCTTACACCTCAACTACTGGAGACAAAGTGAATCTCCACTTGTAATATCCCAAAATATTAATTTCAGACAGGTCCTCCTTGATATGGGACACAAGGAGTGCCGAGAAAATGGGGTATTGAAAACCAAAGGACCCATGACAATGAAAAGCCTGACACCATCTTGGAAGTATTTCTTTATCCATCTAGTGGAGAGCATGGGTGGGAGTTCTGGTGGTCTATACCAGATTAACTCCTCACAGGCAGAAATGGCTTACTGCCTGTGGAATGGACTCAGAGTAGATTTTGCTGATATCTTATATAGATGCCTGGTTCAAAAACTGAAGGGCTCCAAGGGACTATGCATCCCTTTCTCCAGGTATTTATCTCTCTGTTTTCTACAGATTCTGGGCAGTGATGATTACAAAAACACACAATCACTGTACACTGTCCCAGAACTGTTAAGAAATCTTGACTCCCTCGTATCTGTAGATGGGGAGGTTGAGATTCCTCAAAGAATGTTGTTGGCATTCAGTAAAACCGATGCACCAATACCAGGTGAGTCGGAAAGACAACTGGGCGGGCCTCAAAACAATGAGGGACCCACCAGTTCGTCTGCTGGATAAGTGACAGTTGTTGAACCCGAACAACAGTCTAACCCTTCCAGCTCCAGAGTGTCAGCCCCTTCAACTGTCACTGGAGACCTCCCAACAGGTCTTCAAGGTGCACCAAAGGCAAAAAGATCTCGACGTCTTAGGAATCAGTCAGGACTTGCCACTGACAGTAGAAACCCAACCAGCCTTCCAGCTTCCTCCCAACAGGATGCTGGAGATAGTCAAAGGGATGAACCGCAAGCAACCACTCTCAAAACTTCTTTAGGAGAGGGTGGTGAAGAGAATACTGGGCTCGCCCAACCCAGAATAGAGTCCATGTCAGCACTTAACTTGCAGAGCCATACTTCTGACACTTCTATTGCACGAACTGATGATGTCTCTGGCCAGTCACAACTGGAGACTGAAGTTCCAATCTCTTCGGCCAATGCTGTTATGATTGAGGATAGAGCAATCGTAACTGAGGCAATTCCAGTGACCTCTATTCCTGGCGATGACGTCACCACAACTGAGCTAACAACTGATGCAACCATCCAGGAAACTGGGGAAGTTCATCAGGAGATTGGACCCCAGGTTCAGCCATCTGACTCATTCATGAATCTGGGCATGAATGTTGATGAATTCCAGATAGAGTCTTCGGATTCTGAAGGAACTGCTTCAGATACAGAGATACTTGATTCTTTTGTACAAAATCAAGGCCCTTCATCTCTTATCTCACCCCCAAATCAAACAATTTCAATTTCATCATCTGTACTCCCATTCTCAGATATACCACCACCAGCATCTCAAATATCTCAACTTTTTATGTCTAGAAATAGACATATGCCACCACCGCTGCCGTTGGACACACCTGAGCATTCTCAGCATGTCCAACACATTGATCTCTTTATACGTCATTCTTCTTTCCCAACTCCTGGTTCTATTTCTCTTGCCGCTGGTCAGTCAACTGGCGAGGTTTCCCTTAATGTGCCTCCTCCAGTTGCTCCAGCAGTATCTGTTGCTGGTCCAATGACGCGCCCTCCTCAGTCACTGGAATCTCAATTCGTCGCCTTCCAAACCAACATCCAAAACCTTATTCAAAGAGTGGAGGATGTTAATAAGACAATTGAGAAGAATGCCAAGTCCATCTCCAGATACAACAAGGATACCCTTACCAATCAAAAGGTTGTTGATCTGGGGATTAATAAATTTGCTGCTAATGAAGACTTAGTATTCCAGAAGCTCAATGAGTTGGTTAGAAGCTGCAACACTTTAACAGCTTCATTAAAAGAAGCTTTTGACCTTCTTCAGACGAAAGTCTCCACTTCTATCTCCAACTTGCTGGGTACAACGTGTAGATCATTAGAGGTTGATTTGAAGGAGATAGAAAGGCAGGTAAAGGAAATATTGGAAAAACCTGGCCTTAATGTGGTTGAGCTTGGTGAACAGATGGCCACTTCAGTTGGCCAGAAGATCAAAGATGTCTTGGCTGCCAGAGAAGAAGAACTGGTTAAAAAGGTGATGTCTAAGATCACCAAGATTGCACCTCCCCAGGTTGATCTGTCTCCACTTACTCTTGAGATCAACCATTTGAGGGGCAGTATTAATGCTCTGAACACCCAAGTGTCTTCCCACACTACATCAATAGATAAACTGGTAACTGAAGTGGGCAAGCTGAAAGAAAAGGAGGTTGAAAGAGAACAAGTTGGTTCGACTGCTGGTCTCTCTCCAGATGATGCCAAAATATTACAAGCATTAAAGACTGATCAGGAACAAGTTGCTGCCAATGTGCTGACCCAGTCGAGAGAGACCAATCATCTCTGGAGATCATTCAGAATGATGTGCACTATCTTTAAGGAGTGCAAGGACATGCAGTCGTGGCAGAGTCTAAGCAAATTGCCAAGTAGTAATTCTGATTGGGAGGCAATTCGCGCTAGCTTAGACGCTGCCAAGGGGGAAAGGTCAGTAGCAGTCCTTGCACCTGGTCAGAATGAAAGACAAGTGATTGTTGTTGCACCTGGTTAAAATGAAAGGCAAGTGGTTGTTGCTGCTGGTACTGAAGCCAGTCAGCTGGAAGCTGCCAGTACTGATGCTGGTCAGCATATAATTGAACAATTTGAGGATGTGGTTGATAGGGGGAATCTAGCCACTGATGCACAAGCAAAAGCAACTGGTACTGATGCCAGTGTGCTAGAAACTGGTAACATCGATAGACTTCCTCCAGTGTCTGAAAGTGAAAGTAGAAGACTGGCAGCTATTGGCGACTCCTTTAAAGAAAAGAGAAAGCAAAGAAAAGAAGATCAAAGGGTTGCCAGGGCTCAAATTTCGGATTTGGGTGCCTTAGATGCTAGTGATGCTGCTTTATTGGGCATTACACTGGAGCAGTATGTTAGTGTAAAAAATGATCAAAGGATAATGGGGTTGTTATGGGAATGTTGGACATTCAGCTTGGCTGAGATTATCCAGATGATGAAGTCAAATTCGATGCCAGGACAATAAATGTATCAGTGTAGAAGGCTAGAGAAATGAGGGCATCTGGTATTGAAAGGTAAAGCTAAATCCACCCAAGTTCAAAGGTAAAGCTAAACCACTGCCAAGAGATGTAGACCTAAGGACTTGGGTGCAACCAACTGATCCAACTACTGAAGATATTCGAGCTGCTGTGCAAAGACTGAGCACTGGCCAGATTAAACTGGCAAATGAATCTGAAGCCAGGGCATACTTAAGTGATCTGTTGCAGCGTAGATACAACCCTGGCAAAATCATCGATGTCAAAGTAACAATAAAGCCAGGGACACAATTCTTCAATGTTGGGGTTAAGTACTTTAATGGACCAATGTGCTATACAGAAGATCCAGATATACATAGGTATGGCCATGTTGAGCATGTTGAGATGCTGAATTTGTTGGAGGCTAGGCGCGAGAAGAGCAAAATGGAAAGGGGTTGGATTCACATTCTCCAGAATCTTATCAAATTTAAAGAGAGTGTGGAATCAAGACTGGGCATTGATACTGAAGATTCCCTTCCAATCTCTTCAGTTGCCAAAAGAAGGAGAACAGGCGAAGGGCCATCTGATTAGTTCTACTTCTTGTTATCTGCTTGTATTTTTGTTTTTCAATCTTGTAACTTATGTAAGTTTCAATTCATGTATATACAAGTTGCCAGATTGTAACCACAAGATAGATGACAGATTAAATCTAACAAACTCAAAAGAAAAACCCAAGGCATTTAATGATCTATAAAAATGCCTTGGAAAACTAGATAGATATGAGTCCCAAACTCGATAGATGGTTTAACCCAGAAGTGTAAAATACAACAAGTCTAATAAGCACTATATTGGACTAGTATTACTTGAATATAAATGCAAGTATATAAACAAAGTAATACACGACTTAAAGTAAAGGTGTAACACAATGTAATTTTTCAAGTGTATTTTATTTATGATGTTAAATAAAATACAAGGTTGTGCCGAATCAAGATAATACAAATATGTAAGTATCCTAACAACCTATGAATTACAAATGATCTATATTTGCCAAATAAACTCTTTGGATCGAGATACTTAAAGTTGTGAAGTATCCCTGTTACGATCGAGAGTATTTAGACAAATTCACCTTTAATTTCTAAAAGTAATTTTAACAAGGAAATGACTTTGTATTTATAGGCAAACAAATTCACCAGTGAATTTGTGCCGTACAAATATGGTTGCACGCATTTAATGAACCGACAAGGTCATTAAATGCATTGGTTAAAGTACAAGGATAAAGTCACATCAATATGACTTTATTCTTTTAACCAACCACCTTTACACACGTAAGTACTTTAGTAAAGAACAAGTGGAATGTTCTTTGGAATGTGTGTAAAGGCAAAAAGTCAACTCCTCGTAATCAGCGTTCAGACTTGTAAGGTCTAGAACACTGAGAAACCTCTAGTCGTAGATCTGGTAAGACTTCCAGTGGACTCCGCCATTTGTCCGTCTTCTTTATTCTAACTTCAGTCTTTGACTTCAGTGAGAATGTCTTCAGTAGAATAGATCTGGACTGGGGTGAAGTCCAGTGAGCTAATCTGGAGGATTCCAGATTTACTTATACAAGTATTTTGCTCACTGGTCTTCCATTATTTCTGGACAAATCTTCAGTGTCACTTCAGTATTCAAGTCTGGAGTGGGTCCAGTAAATATTATTTCTGGACAAGTCTTCAGAGACATTCCAGTCTTCAAGTCTGGAGCGAGTCCAGTAAATCTGGACCTAACAAATTCCCCTATTTGTTCAGAAATAATGCAAGGTTTTTCAAGTTTCTATCTATACAACTTTGTATGCTTGAAAAACACTTGTTTTGACTTAGTCTAAAAAATTTAAGTTTACTGGAGAACACTTTATAGATCAATAGTGTTTCAGTTTCATCTTTTAGTTCTAACTTAGACTAAATCTGATCACTTACTTTGTGAATCAAAATATGTAACTATATTTACAGCCATCAACAGAAAATAAGTTACAATTTTGGGAAATTAAATACAATTACAAGTAAATGATAAAAGAGTCAGGCCCTTCTCTTCGACGTCTGTCCTGGAGCATCTTCAGAAGCCTTTCTCTTTGGAGATGGAGAGGATGGTACAGACTCTGGTGGTTTCATGCCTATTGCAACTTCCATCTGTTGCTTTCTCTTCCATACCTTCTCAATCCTCTTCAAAAATGCTTTAACATCAGTAGACAAATCAGTCTTCCCCCTGAACGTTAAGGCTATCTCCTTCAGTTCAGTCCATCCAAAAGCTTGGACTGAAGCACTCTTCCTTTCATCAGTAAAGTTACCCTCCCAGGTCAACTTTACTTCAAACCTGCTCATGCCTTCATGATTTTCAGCTAATTTAATCTCTGCACCTATGATCCTTCTGGCATCAGCCCTGAATTTCAACATATCTTCATACTTACCTTTTTGCTTTGCCATCTGGATCATGTATTCAGTTTCCCTGGATACCTTCTGCTGTTCGATGGCAGACTGGAGTTCTTCACGATTGATTCTTTGTGAAGTATCCAAGGGAATGAAGGTGCTCAAATCAGCATCTCTGATTTCTTTTAACTGTTTGGCAGTGAGCTTAGGTAAGCCCTTTATCTTCTTTCTGTACTCTATCTCCAGAGCACCAGCATTCTTTCTGATCTTTTTTTGGAGGTTCACCAGTTCCTCCGTCCTTTGTCTGATCAGTTCAACTACACTGACACCATACGTTACAGCATCATACGTTTGTTCTTCTTCAGAGTACCTGGAGCGAATGTATACGTCATCCAATGCATCCAGACATTGATGAACTCTGGGGTCTTCCTTCATTCTTTTATAAACATCAATATGTATGCCCAACCTACCAGCATTGTAAGAATCAAGAGTCCCCATGTTTGCCATCTCCCTTTTGTGGGCCAGCAGTTCATCCTTTTGATTTTTCTTAAAAATTTCTATCATAATGCATTCTTGCTCCAGTCTCTTTGAGGTGTCTTCATCAGTAGTTGGAAATTCTGATGATCTCCCAGCAGTTTCACTTTCTTCTCCAGATACCATATGTTCCTTTCCTTTTACTGACTTTAAAGTGGATGTGATATCTGGAAATGCTTCAAACTGGGGCTCACTGGCATCAGTACGAGTAGCCTCTTCAACCTGCACAATGGCTTCAGTGCCAAGTGCTTTCTACGCTTCTTGTGCACTGGCATCAGTACTAGTCACTTCTTCTTGTTGCACAATGGCTTCAGAGCCAAAGGCCTTTTCAATTGCACTTACAACCACTTCTTTCTTTTTCTTTATCAATCCTTCTGGAACAGACTCAGTGGCAACAGACTTTTCAACAACCTGCGCTTCAGACTTTTCCCCCTTGGAATGTCCACCAGTTTGAGACTTGTGGGCACTCCATAATTGTTCAAGCATGTATCTGTCTGTAGCACCAAATGTCCTTCCTGCCACTGGAGTTGTGATATTCACAGTCTTCCTTAGCTCAGTCACTTCCTTCTTAATTATTTGAACTTCTGAAGACAAGTGTTTTGGTATTTCATTTTCAATCATCTTCACCACCTGTGGCAACAACCCATCTTGAATGGTTCTAAGAACAGACCCATAAATTTCTTCAGTAATTTCTTTCAACATGCCATGTCTGAACTTCTTAGCACACTCATCACTGATAGTGCTAACAACAACATTCTGATCAAGTGTTGGCCTGCTTTCCAAATTACTTATCCTGGTGATTAACCTCTGAACTTCATCTGTCAGACCTGCCAGTGGTTGAACAACTTCAGCTTTCACTGCAGTCTGAACAGATTTCACCAACCTTGCCTCTAATCCCTGGACTGCCACTTTGATATTTTCAGAATTTTTATTTGTGGCCAGAACCAGTTCGTTCATCTTCTCAAATACCAGCTTCTCATTCCCAGCAAAAATATTCATTTCAGATGCAAGATTGTTTGATAATAAAGATTTAAAATCAGAAACAACCTGGGATGAAGACTAGAGTGATCTCTCCAGGTCCGCCACCTTACTTAAAAGGCCTTGGACCTCGGCTGAAGAAGAGGTAGAGAGACCACTGGGAGGTGCCAGTTCAGAAGCCAACCTGGTCACCAAAGGTACTTGTGCCTGGACCTCTTCAGTGGAAGTTTCAATTGTTACAACAGTGGAGTCCAGTCCACGGTGTTCAGGAAAATTAATTGGAGTTTCAAGTGGTGGGGGTTGATTTTGTGAAATTTGAAGTGTGGGTGGATTGAAATATGGAGTGTTTTGTGGAATTGAAAGTGGTGGTGGTGGTGGTGGCATTTCAGTAGAGATAAGTGGTTGGGTGACTGAAGCAATAACAGATGTGACAACATTTTCTACTTCTTCACCCAGAAAGTTCATGTTAACATCAAACATGTTACCTTCAGACATTGGGGAATCTACCTCATCCCAATCTGGAGCCGTCCCAACTGTCTGATCAACCACTTCTCTGTTTAAATCTATCTGAGCATCTTGCTTACCAGTCACCTGCTCATCAATCTGTACAATATTTTCTTCCTGCTTAAAAATAGGAGACCCATCTATATTCATGACATCACCTGGATGGATCGATTCGGCTCTATCTGGATTGACCTAAACTCCATCTTTTCTAAGACATCTGGAAGTTCTGGGTCGAGTAACATTTGCAGTCTGTTGAACCTCAAGAGCCACCTGGGTCACTGGTTGTACAATTTCAGCACTGAGGACTCCAGAGGGTCCTTCACCAATCTGGTTCCATCCTGGAGCCTCTTCCTGTTCATCTGATGATGATGCATCAAGTGCATCATTTCTGAAATGGTTCAGCATATTTACAGGAATTTCAACCTCGCCGGCTCTTGATTTTAATGAGCTTAACTCCCTCAGATATTCGCACACAGAAAAATGATTTGTGTCGAAATCATACTCAACACCTAGAGCTCTATGAAAAACAAGTGACAGAAAACGAATATAAGGAATATGCGGTTTTCTACCTTTCACCTTTAGACGATCTACCAGATCATCAAAGAAGATCTGAGCAAAATCTACTCTATATCCAAACCATAGACAGTAGGCAATCTGGAGTTGCATTTGATTAATCTGGTCTAACCCTCCAGAACTGCCACCTAAACACTCAACCAGATGAGTGAAGAAGTATCTCCATGAGTCTGATAACTTGCTCATGTAGATGGTGCCTTTCCTTGATAGCTGGCCATGCTCATCCAGTATATCAGTGTGTCCCATCAATCTACACACATCCCTGTAATTAAGACCAGTAGGGAGAGTAATTGCCATCTCATTTTCAGCCAGATAATTCAAATGAAGAATATCTCTAAGAGAATCGGCAGTGAGAGTAAAGGCCCTGGTGCCTTGTTGCAATGTGTAGTTGATGGATTGAGTATTTTCAACATACACTGCAGTATACCAAAATTCACATAGGTAATCATGATACATTTTGCCTGGATTACGAGTAAGAGCACCATAGAGTGGACAACTGAGGAAAAAGGCATTCAGTCGTCCGATGAGAGAGGTGGGAGCATGAGTGGTGCTAGTGAGTCTAGCCATCCAATTGTTCATGTTTATTCTGATGGCCTTTGCCTCTAAGGTAATATGAGGTGCCTTTACAACATTGGCAATGGGAGCATATTCAGCAGCAAGCAGATTTTTGGGTGAGTTTGATTGTCTTGGTGCCATTGAATATGATAGATAGATGAAAAAGAAACTGAATTTAGGGTTTATGAAGATTTGATGAATTGAATATGAGAGAGATTTATGATTGGAAATTGAATGAAAAAGAAACTGAATTTAGGGTTTATGAAGATTTGATGAATTGAATATGAGAGAGATTTATGATTGGAAATTGAATGAAAAAGAAACTGAATTTAGGGTTTATGAAGATTTGATGAATTGAATATGAGAGAGATTTATGATTGGAAATTGAATGAAAAAGAAACTGAATTTAGGGTTTATGAAGATTTGATGAATTGAATATGAGAGAGATTTATGATTGGAAATTGAATGAAAAAGAAACTGAATTTAGGGTTTATGAAGATTTGATGAATTGAATATGAGAGAGATTTATGATTGGAAATTGAATGAAAAAGAAACTGAATTTAGGGTTTATGAAGATTTGATGAATTGAATATGAGAGAGATTTATGATTGGAAATTGAATGAAAAAGAAACTGAATTTAGGGTTTATGAAGATTTGATGAATTGAATATGAGAGAGATTTATGATTGGAAATTGAATGAAAAAGAAACTGAATTTAGGGTTTATGAAGATTTGATGAATTGAATATGAGAGAGATTTATGATTGGAAATTGAATGAAAAAGAAACTGAATTTAGGGTTTATGAAGATTTGATGAATTGAATATGAGAGAGATTTATGATTGGAAATTGAATGAAAAAGAAACTGAATTTAGGGTTTATGAAGATTTGATGAATTGAATATGAGAGAGATTTATGATTGGAAATTGAATGAAAAAGAAACTGAATTTAGGGTTTATGAAGATTTGATGAATTGAATATGAGAGAGATTTATGATTGGAAATTGAATGAAAAAGAAACTGAATTTAGGGTTTATGAAGATTTGATGAATTGAATATGAGAGAGATTTATGATTGGAAATTGAATGAAAAAGAAATAAATGAAGTTCAATATTGCCTTTCACAATATTATCACGAATAAAATGATACCTGAGATCAATGTGCTTCGTCTTTGAGTGCATGACTGGATTATTCGAGATAGCAATGGCACTGGTATTATCACAAAAGATTGGGGTCTTTGAATACTTAGTACCATAATCAAGCAACTGGTTCTTCATCCAGAGTATCTGAGCACAACAACTGGCTGCAGACACGTATTCAGCTTCAGCAGTGGACAATGAAACTGAAGTTTGCTTCTTACTGGTCCAGCTGACCAGTTTGCCACCAAGGAAATGACATCCACCACTAGTGGATTTCCTGTCTATCTTACAACCTGCATGATCTGAATCTGAATAACCCATTAGATCCATGCCTGAGCCTTTGGGATACTAAAGACCCAAACTGGGGACACCCTTAAGGTATTTCAGTATGCGCTTTACAACAAGCATATGAGATTCTTTTGGATTAGACTGATATCTGGCACATAAACATGTAGAAAACATAATATCTGGTCTACTGGCAGATAAATACATCAGTGAACCAACCATGCCTCTGTAGACAGTGGTGTTCACTGGTTTACCATCTGGATCGGAGTCCAGTGTTAATGGTGCAGAAATTGGAGTGGGTTTAGATGGTGAAGAGTTCATATCATATTTCTTTAAAAGATCTCTAACATATTTTTCCTGATTAATAAAAATACCATCATTTATTTGAAAATTTTACATGCCACGTAGGATAATAAGATAAATATCAAGATAAATATCTTTTCAAAGATTTTGCATACGTGGCACACACAATGACCAAGTATTAAAAAGTATTATGACTGACATACCAGTGCATCTGGAGGTTGACTGGACACTCCAGTAAAGTACCAATGATAACCATTTTGAAAGAGACTGGTAACCTCAAACATGCACTTCAACTAATACATACAAGTGAGAGGGACACATTTACAAGGAGACAAAAGTCACCTCAAACATGCACGTCAACTAATACAGCGTGAGAGGGACACATTTACAAGGTACCAGTGATATTTTCCAGAAAATTTTGTCCAGTGAGAAAATAAATTAATAAATTCCCCCTGAAAATAAAACATTTTTAAGGACAAAAATATATCTTTCAGTCTTCCCCCTGGAATGTTGATCCAGAAATCTATTAATGCCAAGATAGTACACAAAGGCGTTTAATATCTAAGCAGTTATAGATTTATAAATCTATTAAATCAAGGATCCCCAGTAGTACACAAAGGCGTTCAATACCAAGGTTCCAGATTAGGGTTTAACATTCCCAACTCACCAACAAGATATTCAAAAGTTTTAACATCCAGAGGTTTGGTAAAAATGTCAGCGAGTTGTTTGTCAGTGGGAATAAAATGAAGTTCAATATTGCCTTTCACAATATTATCACGAATAAAATGATACCTAAGATCAATGTGCTTTGTCTTTGAGTGCATGACTGGATTATTCGAGATAACAATGGCACTGGTATTATCACAAAAGATTGGGGTCTTTGAATACTTAGTACCATAATCAAGCAACTGGTTCTTCATCCAGAGTATCTGAGCACAACAACTGGCTGCAGACACGTATTCAGCTTCAGCAGTGGACAATGAAACTGAAGTTTGCTTCTTACTGGTCCAGCTGACCAGTTTGCCACCAAGGAAATGACATCCACCACTAGTGGATTTCCTGTCTATCTTACAACCTGCATGATCTGAATCTGAATAACCCATTAGATCCATGCCTGAGCCTTTGGGATACTAAAGACCCAAACTGGGGACACCCTTAAGGTATTTCAGTATGCGCTTTACAACAAGCATATGAGATTCTTTTGGATTAGACTGATATCTGGCACATAAACATGTAGAAAACATAATATCTGGTCTACTGGCAGATAAATACATCAGTGAACCAACCATGCCTCTGTAGACAGTGGTGTTCACTGGTTTACCATCTGGATGGGAGTCCAGTGTTAATGGTGCAGAAATTGGAGTGGGTTTAGATGGTGAAGAGTTCATATCATATTTCTTTAAAAGATCTCTAACATATTTTTCCTGATTAATAAAAATACCATCTCTGGTCTGTTTAATCTGGAGTCCAAGAAATATGTTAATTCACCCATTAAACTCATTTCATATTCAGTCGACATTATTTTCGAAAATTTCTTGCACATTTTATCATCAGTAGACCCAAAAATAATATCATCAACATAAATTTGTACCATCAGAAGATTACCTTTTTCATGAAGAATAAATAAGGTATTGTCAATTGCACCTCTTTTGAAACCATTTTTCAATAAATGTTTAGTCAGAGTATCATACCAGGCACGTGGGGCTTGTCTGAGGCCATAAAGTGCTTTGTCCAGACGATATACCCAATGTGGATACTTTTCATCAACGAAACCTGGTGGCTGTCTGACATAAACTTCTTCTTCAAGTTTTCCATTCAAAAATGCACTTTTAACGTCCATCTGGTAGACCTTGAATTGATGATGAGCAGCAAATGCTAAGAATATTCTGATCACTTCAAGTCTAGCCACTGGAGCAAATGATTCATCAAAATCGACATCTGACTGGCAGTACCCTTGTGCTACCAGTCTGGCCTTGTTTTTGATTACGTGGCCATCTTCATCTACCTTGTTCCTGAAGACCCATCGGGTTCCAATTGGTTCTTTCTTTCCAACTGGAAAAGGAACCAGGTACCAAACCTTGTTCCTTTCAAACTGGTGAAGCTCTTCTTGCATAGCTATCACCCAGCTTGGATCTTCCATAGCCTCGTCAATCTTCTTTGGTTCTATCAGTGATAAGAAACTGACATATAAGCATTGATTACTGGAGGCTCTTCTGGTCAGAACCCCTCTACTGTAGTCACCTATGATCTGATCGATAGGGTTAGCTTTTGTCCATCTGGAGTATTGACCAGGATTCTTACTGACAACAATATCAGTGCAATAGTTCAGTTGAGTCTCCTCTGGTGTTGCTTCAGGAGGAGGATCTTGCCAGACTACTTCAACATCTTTATCTGAGTCATTTAAATCACGATTTGCATCATGAAATTCTTCATTTGAAGGCATTTCTTGAAGTACTGGTTCAGTTTCAACTGGGACTGATACTGGGGGAGTAGTACGAACATCTGATCCAATAATAATTTCAGTGGGTAGCTTGAAAATAATTGAAGGATAGAATGGAGTACCACTGGAGGGTTTCTTAGTCTGAACAGGTTCCAGATCAGGATGACTGGAAACTTCTTCAGGTGAATCTTTATTGTAGTTGATAGGATCAGATTCACAGAAGACAATTGGAGTTACTGGGGGAGTATCAAGGGTTGGCTTTTTATTGATTGCAGCATTTGATTCATCAAATGTGACATGAATTGACTCATGGACCTTCTCCAGTCTCTTGTTATAGACTCTGAAGGCCTTGCGAATGGCTGAATATCCTAAAAATATCCTTCATCAGCTTTGGCATCAAATTTTCCTAACTGACTGGAGTCGTTCAGGATGTAAACTGGACATCCAAAAACGTGAAAATAACCAATATTTGGTTTTCTATTTCTTAATACTTCATAGGCTGTCTTCTTGTGTCGCTTCACATACACTGATCGATTCTGGGTGTGGCAAGCAGTAGCAATTTCTTCAGCCCAGAAACTGGTAGGAAGACCAGATTCAGCAAGCATACTCCTGGCAGCTTCTATCAGCGT
The DNA here is from genome assembly GCA_034093135.1 of Erigeron breviscapus. NCBI lineage: Eukaryota > Viridiplantae > Streptophyta > Magnoliopsida > Asterales > Asteraceae > Erigeron > Erigeron breviscapus. The sequence continues at coordinate 31,893,188 of CM067174.1, forward strand.
TCGATTCTTCCTTTCCACCACTCCATTCTGTTCTGGAGACCGGGCTGATGAGAAATTCTGGGAGATGCCAGTGTCAGTACAGAATGACTCCAGAGTTGCATTCTGGAATTCTTTTCCATTGTCACTTCTTAACTGACACACCTTTCGACTGTACTTGAGCTTAATTTGCTTGATAAGATTGATGATTTCAGCAGCAGCTTCATTTTTAGACCTGAGAAAGATCACCCAACAATATCTGGAGAATTCATCTACGATCACCAGGGTATCTTTTACTAGCACGAGTCTGAACATTCACTGGACCAAAGAGGTCCATATGAAGCATATGAAGTGGTTCAGATATGCTGAAATTTTGTCTGGTCTTGAAACTGGTACGTTTCTGCTTACCCATCTCACATCCTGGACATGGCCTTTCCTTTTGGAAGGAAATTGAAGGTATCTCATCTGCCAGTTGTTTTCTAGACAACTTGTTAATATTTTTGAAATTTAAATGGGATAACCTTTTATGCCATAACCAGTTTGTGTCTTCATCAGCTTGAGTATAGAAACACTGCTCTGAAGAAGAGCTTTCCATATCCATCACATACACATTCCCTCTTCTGGGAGCAATCAATACTACCTTCCAGTCCTTGTTGAATACAATGCCACAGAGCAATATTGAATAGAACTTGATAGCCATCATCACACAATTGACTGACACTGATCAGGTTATATTTCAAACCATTCACAAATGCAACTCGTCTGAATTTGACTTGTCCATTGTTCAGAACACCATACCCCTCAGTTTTTCCAAACCATCATTTCCAAAAGTAATGGAGGGTCCATCAGAAATGATGAATTCCTCCAGCAGGGTCTTACATCCGGTCATCGTCCTGCCAGCTGCACTGTCAAGATACCAGATATATTTCTTTCGATCGCCCTGCACATCCACCAGATATATCAATTAGATTTTGGAACCCATCGACTGATGGGTTCACTGGACCCTCCCTTATAGGTCCCTGGAGGTATCTGGTTGAGTTCACTTTCTTCAACAGTAGTCTTAGTTGAAAAGACCACTGGGGTTGATAGTTTTGAAACCTTTTTCTTTTTAGATTTATAGCTATCATCAGGCTTTTTATTAGAAGTAAATGGACCAGGCTTAGATAAAAACTGACTGGACTTGCAATCTTCATGAAATGACCTTTTCTGCCACACTTAAAGCATGTCAGATTGGTCTTATCAGTAGAAGAACTGGATGCAAATTGTCCAGATGGCCTATTTGCTCTTGCTTTGAAACGGTTAAACGTTTTAGCAATCATTGCAACCAGGTCATCATTTTCAGATTCATCACAGTCTGGAGAGATAAGACTTGATTCTCCAGATTCCATAAATTTAGACACCATCTTCTTCATAGAAAATACATTCTCAGAAGATATTAGTGATGTACCTTGTGGTTCAGTATGACTAACCACACTGGAACTACTGGAGGCATGGTTATAGGCATTTTGTTCTGCCACAACTCTCTGAGCTTGATTTTCTTCAGTGTATCTGAAAGCTCCATATAAAGTTGAAAGAGTGTGAGTGTGCAGAGTTTTACCTTGTCTTAAGACCAGGATCATGTGAGACCATTTGGTGGGTAAAATATCACAAAATTTCTTCAGAAGTATATCCTTGTCTTTCTCAACCCCCAGCCCTCTCAACTGGTTACTGATACTCATAAATCTGGTGTAAGTACCAGTGAGTGACTCATTGCGCTGAGCAAAAAATGACTCATACCTCTTGTTTAAGGAGACCTTTCTGGTGACAATGGTGTCATCTCCTCCTTCATACTGGTTCACTAGTTCATCCCACATGGTTTTAGCACTGGGAAAAAGAACTAGTGTGGGAATTAGGGTTTCTGGAACAGCCCCGAGGATCATGTTTTTGAGAAGGGTATCTAGATTTACCAATCTCCTCTCCTCTTCAGACCAATGTTCCTCCCTCTTTTCCCTGCCTCTTCTAGATCCAGTTGGATCAAGAAGAGCATTGAGAGGTGATGTGGGGACATAAGGTCCTTCATTTAAGATTTTCATCATGTTTCTCTAAATTCCAGTGATATGCAATATCATCCTAGCCTTCCACGTACCAAATTCATCACTATTCCCACTGAATTTAGGAACAGGATTGTTTGAGTAGTGCACATGCACATGTGGAGAAGCAGGAGTAGGATGAGGAGGTGGTGGATTAGTGTTATTAACAGGTGGTTCATTATTTTGATCATTAATATTAGGATCAGGACCATGATTAAAACTTCCTTGTGTATTTTCTGGGGGGGCCATCAAAGAAACAGATCTAGGCAAGTTTGTTTAGCCTTCTGCTCTGATACCAATTATGAGTCCCAAACTCGATAGATGGTTTAACCCATAAGTGTAAAATACAACAAGTCTAATAAGCACTAGATTGGACTAGTATTACTTGAATATAAATGCAAGTATATAAACAAAGTAATACACGACTTAAAGTAAAGGTGGAACACAATGTAATTTTTCAAGTGTATTTTATGTATGATGTTAAATAAAATACAAGGTTGTGCGGAATCAAGATAATACAAATATGTAAGTATCCTAACAACCTATGAATTACAAATGATCTATATTTGCCAAATAAACTCTTTGGATCGAGATACTTAAAGTTGTGAAGTATCCCTGTTACGATTGAGAGTATTTAGACAAATTCACCTTTAATTTCTAAAAGTAATTTTAACAAGGAAATGACTTTGTATTTATAGGCAAACAAATTCACCAGTGAATTTGTGCCGTACAAATATGGTTGCATGCATTTAATGAACCGACAAGGTCATTAAATGCATTGGTTAAAGTACAAAGATAAAGTCACATCAATATGACTTTATTCTTTTAACCAACCACCTTTACACACGTAAGTACTTTAGTAAAGAACAAGTGGAATATTCTTTGCAAAGTGTGTAAAGGCAAAAAGTCAATTCCTCGTAATCAGTGTTCAGACTTGTAAGGTCTAGAATACTGACAAACCTCCAGTCGTAGATCTGGTAAGACTTCCAGTGGACTCCGCCATTTGTCAGTCTTCTTTATTCTAACTTCAGTCTTTGACTTCAGTGAGAATGTCTTCAGTAGAATAGATCTGGACTGGGGTGAAGTCCAGTGAGCTAATCTGGAGGATTCCAGATTTTCCTATACAAGTATTTTGCTCACTGGTCTTCCATTATTTATGGACAAATCTTCAGTGTCGCTCCAGTATTCAAGTCTGGAGTGGGTCCAGTAAATATTATTTCTGGACAAGTCTTCAGAGACATTCCAGTCTTCAAGTCTGGAGCGAGTCCAGTAAATCTGGACCTAACAATAGATTTAGTCAAACAAGTCTTTCAAGTTCATACTTGTATAGAAACAAAACTTGAAAAGACTCGCAATATTCCAGGACAAATAGGGGGAATTTGTTAGGACCAGTTTTACTGAAAACTGGATAGTCTGCAGGTGCATCTGGAGACCAGAAGATTTGTCCAGAAATATTAGAAGTCCAGTGGCCAATGTACAATTAATGCCACTGAAGACTTCCTCCAGTTGAGATCTGATCATGAACCTGAAGACATTCCAATTGAAGTCGAAGACAACAAGTGGAAGAAAGAGAATGACCATGGCAGCGAAGCCCAATGGACATTCTGTCCAGATCGAGAACTGGAGATCCATCAGTGTAAAGTACTTACAAAGCTTTACACTGATTACGAGGAAGACCTTTTTACTTTATGTACCTTTAACCGGACAATACACATTGTCTATGTTTAAAGTACAAAAGTGCATAAAGTAGGTTGAATAAAGTGACTTTATGTCTTACTTTATCAAGCATGTTCAAGGAATTAAATGCTATTCCTTAAATGCTCTCAACCATATTTGTACGGCCAAAGTTGACATCCTAATGTCAACTTTGCCTATAAATAGAGGTCTTTGCACAACCAAGAAACAACTTTGCATATTCGACATCTGCATACTCTTGGTGAACTTGTGCAATATTCTCTCAATCGCAAGAAGGAACATTTCATAACTTTAAGTGTTTCGATTGTTTAAGAGAATTTCCAAGTATTAGATCAAATTTATTTCATAGGTTGTTAGGATATTTACATTATTGTATTATCTTGGTTCCGCAACAACCTTGTAATTTATTTAACATTAATAAATAAATTACACTTGAAAACTACATATTGTCTCACCAATTTACTTTACAAGTACTTTATATATTGCATTGTCTTTACTTATTACATCTTGTCACCTTAATAAGTAATCTATCCTTAACCTGGTATACTGTTCACTGCAACTGGTCACATCCAGATCAGTGAACATATTGCAAAGTAATCTCACCATTGACATAGAGGTGTCTTCAGTTAGTACCATCTATTGAGTTGGGACTTACAATAACACTTGTGTTTGATGGGTTGGGTAACAAAGGTTTCTTAGCCACACTAGTTAGAGTATTAGTTTTAGTATATGATGGTTTGTAACCAGAACGAGAACTAGCAGTCCCCCAAGATTTGTACCCCAATGTCTTATTAGCCTGATTCTGCATTCTTGCCAAAGAGTATGTTTCCCTAAGAGTCTTTGGTTTGAACAACCTAATGTGACACTTAATCTCTGGTTTTAACCCTTCAATAAACATACTCACAGTGTATTCTTCAGGAAATTTTACTTTATTTAACAATAAATCGAAAGCATCACGGTAATCATCTAACTCACCACTTTGTGTCAATGCTTTCAGTTCCCCCAATTCATCTTCTACTAGTGTTTGTGCAAATCTTGCTGAAATGGATTTCTCATATTCATCCCAAGAAATCTCCTGCATTGTTTTCCCACTGGACTGAACATAAGCCAAATGCCAAGCCAATGTCCTTCCTTCCAAATGAGCTGCTGCATATCTCATCTTGTAATTTTTAGGAGTTTCATCTATTTCAAAGAAGTGTTTGCATTTGTACAACCACCCTTCCACGTCACCCCCTTCGAATTTTGGAAAGTCCACCTTTGTAAGGCGGTTATTGTTCCAACGGCCACCGGAATTGTTATCGCCACCTTGCACCACCGCCCTCTGGTTCTCCAATCTTGAAAAATTGGCTTCCCAATGCTTCTGCATCTCTGTAAACATGTTCTTTAAGGCCAATAACCCTTCATGTGTTGTATTTGCGAACTGATCAACCCTAGAAACATCTTTGGTTAATCTTTCAACTTCTTGATTGCCTTGATTGCGTGTCGTCATTGTCTTTGATTTGTAGGTTTCAATCGTCGCCGGTGATAATGACGGATACTGCTCCTCGTATGAAGCAGAATTCCGGTCAAAACTTGGGAAATCTATGATTCCGATGATCGCCGGTGCTGAATCTTGCAGGAATTACTGGAATTGATAACCAGGAGCGTCGCCGGAGAAGAACCCGCCGGTTGGCTCTGATGCCAATTTGTTAGAGAGAATCAGAAATTTAGGAGAGAAATGATTACACACACAAGACTGGTTTGTATTATTACACACAATATGTATATATACAAGATATTATTGTAACCGTCTCCAACTAACTCTCTTTTCTATTTACACTAATCGTCCCTCATCTTCTATTATTACTAAAGTAGCCCCCTGAACTAATGCTTATGTAACAATACCCATGACGATTCGGGTATGGTTGTTACATCTATTAGTAAAAGAGACAGTTACACCACACACCTTATGGTTGCAACAATATTCACATTCGTTAGTAAGAGATACCTTATTAATTTATATTAAAAGTTATATATTCATATATGTAATTAACAAAGCTCATTTTAAATTCTAACACTCATTTAAAAATTAAAATTATATAACTTAACCCACATAAAGAACCCTACCTACATATCTTTTGTGGATGAATGAAAAAAAAGGTTATTCAACGTGTTATCATGGAACTGCTAGTCAAGCCATTGTGACACTGTCACTTCACTATATGTGTTTCTTTTTTCCTTTTTACAAGGCAAATTGTCACTTTTCTCTTTATTGTAAACAATATAATTATCATTAGACAATATATATACCTTTTATCGTTAATTATAAAAGCAATAGTATAGCACTTTGTTGTTTGTCGTTTTTTAAAGGCTTATTTATGTTATTTTGAACCTATCAGATTTTATTTATGTATTTATGTTTTATATATTGTATTTTATTTATTGAAGTTTAACTTATAACTTTATCTCAAACTATAATCGCCTCAAAATTTAATATTTAATTGTTTGTTCATTTAGTATAATTTTTTTTTACCTAGCCTATGAACTTTTTTTCTCGACCTAAGTCCATAAATCCTTAGAGCATCCACAATGGTTATTTTTTAAAAGCTTTTTATCAAAGACTTATTACTAAAATGTTTTTCATAAAGCTTTTCCTCCAATGGTAAAACATCAAAAAAAAGTCTTTGAAACATTTTTTAGTAATATAGTTTAGAAGAAAGAGAGTGTTTGTCTCCTCAAATGACTTGAAATTCATCAAGTCATTGTATAAAAAGTCTTTACTCCAATGGATCAAAGCTTTTTTTAAAGCTTGATGTAATAGTAAAAAGCTTTTATCAACCTCTCCATTGGAGATGCTCTTAAAGACAGACCTGTTTATGAATATAATAATATATATATGGAAATGGAATATGTGGTTATCATGTACCTAAGTTAGGTATAGAAACTCTCACATGCTAATTTTTTTAATCCATAAAATGAGGGGCCAATTATTTATTCATTATACAATAAATATTAAAATATTGGTATGTGAGGGGTTCTATACCTAAGCCTAGGTACATGATAGCCACATATTCACTTTTCCATATATATATATAGGTTTTAGGTAAAATAAAACAAGTATTAAAGTAAAACAAATAAAACAATAGGTTTCTCTTTACTGAAAATCACCGTGCATCATGAAAATCATCGTGCATCAATTGCTTCGTGAATCTTCGTGCATCAATTTAACCATGATCTAAGGGTCAAGATCTTGTCCTATTTGTTTTACTTTAATACTTGTTTTACAATACCCAACCCATATATATATATTATATATATATATATATATCATATATTATAATATTATATATTTTCATCTATGTATATTCTAACATATATATATATATAATATATATATATATATATAAGAAAATGATTAAGAATTTGTTGTCAAAAAATTAACTTAAAAATACTGAAATAAAAAGATATAGATTGCAAAAGAAGAGTAATGAGGGTGATAATAAATATTATTATGACATAACTATAGACTTGAAAAGTTCCAACATGACATAAAAAAAAATTGTATGCACATTGGACATTTGTAATTGAAAGTATGGAATAATTATTACTTGCGGAATAAAAAAAAACAAACAAAATACAATTCAGATCAATTGGCTTGTGTTACTCGTTTGCATAGTAAAGGGTCGGGTTCGAGTCCCGCTTTATTGTTTTATTTAATTAATAGAGATGATATCAATACAATATGCATAGGTGGCAGGTTACGTGTCAAACTCTGAGAGACCTACAACATAAGAACGCCACGTAGGAAAAAGATGACGTGGCGATACCGGAGGCATGCCACAAACCCTAATTATATACAACACAAACCCTCAACCAATTCGATCCATAATCTTTAATTTCATAAAAATCAATTTTTGACCTAATTATATTTAGCATAAACCCTAATTTCCATCAATTGGTCGATTGTTCTGGTTAAACTGAATTTCTACCTTTGTTAAGCATAATTAGACATGCTTAAACATAACCCATTCCTTAATTTCGATCCATATCAATGATTAAGTGAAAAACCCGGAATTTGACCCGTTTTGTTCATAAATCCCTAAATACGACCCATAAAGGTTTTGATTCGATTTTTGACTCAAAAATACTCGTATATGATTAGAAATAAGTTTACAAATATAAAATGATAATGTTGAGACAAGTTTAACTTACCGAAAACTTCAAGCAAGCTTTAAATCCGAATTTAACCCGAAAATGGAGATTCCTTGAAATCAAAGCTTCCAACTTTTGATATGATGATTATATGATGATATTGATTATTATTCTAGTATTAATTTAACTTGAAACACATTTAATGAAAACAAGAATTTAGTGAGGGAGTGTAAGTATTTGATATGAATGAGAGGGAGAGAGATAGATAAGATAGTAAATGAATGGATAAATGGGTGGAAGACTTGGATGGGGGTTGAGTGGGTATTGGATAGGGTTGGGTCATGGGTGGTGGTTCATGGGGCATGGGTCGACCCATGGATCACCCGATTACGTTTCTAGTCACATTACGTCATAAAACCGATAATTACGACCACATAGCCTCGTCTAGCATGAATACACGTTTCTAATTCATAAATAAATAAATGAATTATTTAAATTAACTAGAACAATTTATCATTTAGCACGTTCGAGTCAACGGGTCAACATAGTTAAATTACGTTTAATTACGTTAATTACAAGTCAAAAATTCACAAATGTTACATCATTCCCCCGTTAAAGGAATTTCGTCCCGAAATTCAATTCTAACTAGTCTCGTCAAATAAAGGGGGACACTCGGCTTTCATAGAATCCTCACGTTCCCAAGTAAGGTTCGGGCCCACGTATCGCTTTACATCTCACCTTAACGATCGTTTACTAAGTATTCTTTAGCTTTTTAGTTGCCGATTTAAGATCTCTATCGGCTCTTCCACGGATTTCAACATTTTATCGACACGAATTTCTTCAAGAGGCACGTGAAGTGTTGGATATGCCAAGCACTTCCGGAGATTATAAATATGGAAGTCATTATGAACCCCACTCAAATCTTGAGGGAGCTCCACTCGATACGCTACCAGACCAACACGTTCAAAGATTTTTAAATGGACCAATATACCTTGGCTCTAATTTACCACGTTTTACAAATCGAACCACGCCTTTCCACGGGGAAACTTTTAACAAAACAAAATCACCCACTTTGAATTCAAGGGGTCGTTGTTACACGTTTGCATACTTTAATTGTCGTCCCCGAGCCACTCTCAAATTCTTCTTTGATTTGTGAGATCGCCTTGGTCGTTTCAATAACAAATTTCGGGCCCAAAGAGTTGGCTTTCACCAACTTCCGTCCAAGCTAACGGTGACCTACATTTTTTTCCCATACAAAGCTTTTAATGGAGCCATTGGATACTAGCGTGATAGCTATTACTACCATGAGAAAATTCGACTAACGGTAAATGCACGTCCCAATGGCCACGAAACATTGATGGCACAAACTCCTAATATATCATCAAACGTTTGAATCGTTCTTTCTCTTTGACCATCGGTTTGCGGATGGAACGCCGTACTCACATCGAGTTGAGTACCCATCGCTTTTTGGAACGCCTTCCAAAACTTTGAAGTAAATCGGGTATCCCGATTGGTTATGACGGAAATCGGCACTCCAAGTTTGGATACTACTTCTTTGAGGTACAACGTGCCATGGTGTCAAATTTATCATATTCCCGGGTGGCTAAGAAGTGAGCCGACTTAGTCAACCGGTCAACCATCACCCAAAATGGTGTTCCGACCACTACTCCTTCTAGGTAACTTCGTGATGAAGTTCATATTAATTCGTTCCCATTTCCACTGTGACGTTACCGGTTGAACTAGCAAACCGGGGGGGTTCCTTGTGGTCGGCTTTTACTTGTAAACACGTGATGCATTCACTAACGTATCTCGCAATGTCTCTCTTCATTCCCGGCCACCAATTCAAGTCTCCCAAATCAAAATACATCTTGTCGGACCCAGGTTAAACCGAGTATGCCGACTTGTGAGCTTCGTTCGTCAATCTCAACCGCCATCCGTCAAGAACGGGAATCCACAATCGTTCAACAAAGTATAACCCGTCATCATTCTATCTATCAAATTGTTATTCTAAGCCGTGTAATGCTTCAATGATGGAGTCGCGAACACTCCTATCGAATAGTCTTTCTCGTTGAATCAGTAGAGTCAAGGGTTGGGCAATCTTGGAAAAGCCCTAAGTGAAACGTCTATAATAACCCGCCAAACCAAGAAATTAGCGAACTTCGGTTGGCGTCTCGGGTCGTCTCTAAGTCTTCACCACTTCAATCTTACTTGGATCCACATGAATTCCTTCCTTGCTCACTGTTAGGACCAGTTCACCTGGAACTGGCCAGTCACCAGTTCACACTGACCAGTTCACCAGTTGCATCTGGTGACCCAGTAAACTGGTGACCAAGATGATTTGTCGAGAAATATATTGAAGTCCAGTTGCACCGTACAGTCAACGCAACTGAAGACTTCCTCCAGTTGAGAACTGACCAAGTTGAAGAAGCATTCCAGTTGAAGTCGAAGACAACAAATGGAAGATAGAGAATGGCAATGGCAGCGAAGCCCAGTTGGCATTCTAGTCAGTTACAAACTGGAGACCATCAGTGGAAAGCCCTTACAAAGCTTTACACTGATTACGAGGAATTGACTTGTGTGCTTTATGTACATTTACCCGGATAATAAGCCTTATCTTATTATTTAAGTATTAAAAGGTACATAAAGGTGGTTATGTAAAGTCACTTTAACATGCGACTTTACAATGCTTTTTAAGGAATTAAATGCTATTCCTTAAATGCTCCAACCACATTTGTACGGCTAAAGTTAACATCCCAATGTTAACTTTGCCTATAAATACAAGTCATTGCACAACCAAGAATATCAAGTATTCAGAATACAAAGTATTCGTGCTCTCAAGTTAAATACTTCACACTTTGCAAACCTGCAATATTCTTGGTGAACTTGTGCAATATTCTCTCAATCGCTAAAAGGAACATTTCACTACTTTAAGTGTTTCGATTGTTGAAGAGAAATTCCGAGTATAGATCAATTGTATTTCATAGGTTGTTAGGATATTACATTCGTGTATTATCTTGGTTCCGCATCAACCTTGTAATTTGTTTAATATCAATAAATAAATTACACATTGAAAACTACATATTGTCTCATCAAGATTGTTTACAAGTTATTTGTATTATTGCATTGTTCTTTACTTATTGTCTTTTATATAAGTAATCTATCTAGAACTTGGTATATACCTCTGCAACTGGTCGTCTCCAGTTCAGTAAGTATATTGCAAAGTAACTCCACCATCGACATAGAGGTGTCTTCAGTAGTACCATCTAACAAGTTGGGACTTACACTCACCACATGACCAAGAAAGTGGACCTCTTCGAGCCAACATTCACATTTGAAGAATTTAGCATAAAGTTTCTCTTTCCGAAGCAACTCTAAGGCTTTCGTCAAGGGTTCCGCGTGATCTTCTTTTGCCTTGGAATAGATAAGAATGTCATCAATGAAGGCAGTGATAAACTTATCCATGTAGGGCCGACACAACCGGTTCATCAAGTCCATGAACACCGCCGGCGCATTGGTCAACCCAAAGGCATACCCGTAAATTCAAAGTGTCCATAACGGGTTCGAAAGGCCGTCTTGGGAATATCATCTTCACAGACACGCAAATGGTAGTAACCCGACCGCAAATCGATCTTGGAAAAGTAACGAGCACATTGAAGCTGATCAATTAAGTCGTCAATTCTTGGAAGGGGATAACGATTCTTCAACGTGAGTTTGTTTAATTCTCTATAATCGATACACATTCGGATGGAGCCGTCCTTCTTCTTGACAAATAGATTCGGTGCGTCCCACAGTGATTGACTAGGGCGGATAAAACCCTTTTCTTGAAGTTCTTTGGGTTGGGCGGCCAACTCTTGCATTTCGGTCATGGCTAAGCGATATGGTGCTTTGGCCACGGAAGAAGCGTTAGGAATAAGATCAATTCAGAAATCAAGTTGACGAGACGGGGGCAATCCCGGTAGGTCATCCGGAAATACGTCCATGAATCCATTAACCACGGGCACGACTTTTAATTCGACTTATGTGACATTGACATTATATACTTTTCCTTCCCACTGCTCGGTCGTCTCGCCTTGAACCACTAACTCTTCATCGTCTTCTAACGGAATTCTCGCTACCCGACTACTACAATCTATAACCGCATTCATTGCCGACATCCAGACCACACCTAGAACCCATCAAAGCTACTGATATCGAAAGGAACTAGATTTTTGAGAAACAGATGGTCACTTAACTCTAAAGTACATTCACGAACAACTTGGTCAATTTTCGTTAACTCGCCATTTACCATTTCAAGTTCAAAGTAATACGACAACGGAATAAGACTAGTATCAATCAAAGGCACGAAATCATGGGTAACAAGACTAAAATCGGCACCGGAGTCAAATAATACGGTGGCATATTGATTGTTGAGAAGAAAAGTATTTGCAACGACGTTTAGGATCAACACGAATCTCGGCCGCAATCACTGTAAAGGTTCTTCCATGGGAAGTAAGTTGTTGTGGGGCTTGTTGTTTTTTTTTTTTTTTTTTTTTTTTTTTTTTTTTTTTTTTTTTTTTTTTTTTTTTTTTTTTTTTTTTTTTTTTTTTTTTTTTTTTTTTTTTTTTTTTTTTTTTTTTTTTTTTTTTTTTTTTTTTTTTTTTTTTTTTTTTTTTTTTTTTTTTTTTTTTTTTTTTTTTTTTTTTTTTTTTTTTTTTTTTTTTTTTTTTTTTTTTTTTTTTTTTTTTTTTTTTTTTTTTTTTTTTTTTTTTTTTTTTTTTTTTTTTTTTTTTTTTTTTTTTTTTTTTTTTTTTTTTTTTTTTTTTTTTTTTTTTTTTTTTTTTTTTTTTTTTTTTTTTACTTATTGTCTTTTATATAAGTAATCTATCTAGAACTTGGTATATACCTCTGCAACTGGTCGTCTCCAGTTCAGTAAGTATATTGCAAAGTAACTCCACCATCGACATAGAGGTGTCTTCAGTAGTACCATCTAACAAGTTGGGACTTACACTCACCACATGACCAAGAAAGTGGACCTCTTCGAGCCAACATTCACATTTGAAGAATTTAGCATAAAGTTTCTCTTTCCGAAGCAACTCTAAGGCTTTCGTCAAGGGTTCCGCGTGATCTTCTTTTGCCTTGGAATAGATAAGAATGTCATCAATGAAGGCAGTGATAAACTTATCCATGTAGGGCCGACACAACCGGTTCATCAAGTCCATGAACACCGCCGGCGCATTGGTCAACCCAAAGGCATACCCGTAAATTCAAAGTGTCCATAACGGGTTCGAAAGGCCGTCTTGGGAATATCATCTTCACAGACACGCAAATGGTAGTAACCCGACCGCAAATCGATCTTGGAAAAGTAACGAGCACATTGAAGCTGATCAATTAAGTCGTCAATTCTTGGAAGGGGATAACGATTCTTCAACGTGAGTTTGTTTAATTCTCTATAATCGATACACATTCGGATGGAGCCGTCCTTCTTCTTGACAAATAGATTCGGTGCGTCCCACAGTGATTGACTAGGGCGGATAAAACCCTTTTCTTGAAGTTCTTTGGGTTGGGCGGCCAACTCTTGCATTTCGGTCATGGCTAAGCGATATGGTGCTTTGGCCACGGAAGAAGCGTTAGGAATAAGATCAATTCAGAAATCAAGTTGACGAGACGGGGGCAATCCCGGTAGGTCATCCGGAAATACGTCCATGAATCCATTAACCACGGGCACGACTTTTAATTCGACTTATGTGACATTGACATTATATACTTTTCCTTCCCACTGCTCGGTCGTCTCGCCTTGAACCACTAACTCTTCATCGTCTTCTAACGGAATTCTCGCTACCCGACTACTACAATCTATAACCGCATTCATTGCCGACATCCAGACCACACCTAGAACCCATCAAAGCTACTGATATCGAAAGGAACTAGATTTTTGAGAAACAGATGGTCACTTAACTCTAAAGTACATTCACGAACAACTTGGTCAATTTTCGTTAACTCGCCATTTACCATTTCAAGTTCAAAGTAATACGACAACGGAATAAGACTAGTATCAATCAAAGGCACGAAATCATGGGTAACAAGACTAAAATCGGCACCGGAGTCAAATAATACGGTGGCATATTGATTGTTGAGAAGAAAAGTATTTGCAACGACGTTTAGGATCAACACGAATCTCGGCCGCAATCACTGTAAAGGTTCTTCCATGGGAAGTAAGTTGTTGTGGGGCTTGTTGTTGGCCGATAAGGTTGGGGCACTTATTTCGGTGGTGCTCATGACTACCACACTCATAACAAGTACCTCGGGCCGTCGGGGGATTTCGAGCATTGATCGGAATGGCATTCAAAGGAAGACACGACGATTGATGGTACACCTTTTGATGTTTAACCCACTTGATTCTCTCACGTCTTTCACGATTACCACGGCCTCCACGACCACCTCTACTTCTTTGATTTCCTTGATCAACCGGTTTCTCTTACTCGTCTTGGCGCCTATAATTCATGTTAGCTCTCCATGGTCTATCCATCTTTCCTCGAACACACGTGTTGGATTTCCATGTTAATCCTCACAATTCACACACGAACATTCGCAATCAACCGCCACAAAACGGACAATCCAAAATTAAACGATCCTAAGCCTTTACAAGGACACGTATTTCTACGGGGATATTATCATGGCAATAAACTATGCTATCAACATCTAATTCGCATTCTAACCAATCACACAATTCCAGTTCAACCACAACTGAATTATACAAAGCAACATTCAAGTTCAAATATAACGAGGCAAAGCATCATCATTTTCATTCAATTCTAAATCAATTCCACGATTTCAAACCATTGCATACAGATATATAAAGGGGTTAAGTCACTAACAAGGCGGGTAAAGCATAGTACGAATCTTAACTTCAACATTCAATACATTAAAGGTGTATGTATACAGGGTGTACCAGCGGCTAACCCTCCACACTGTTAATATATTGAATGGATGTCGGGACTCGGTTCCGTTATGCCCTCTAAGTATTGGTCGGGTATGTATACAGGGTGTACCAGCGGCTAACCCTCCACCTAACCAACACTCATCAAGCATACCGGGTTACCTACTATACTTTATCCACAATGCGCAATCCACGAGGTCATTAACTTTATATGACATAGGATAACCATAGATTTGTTGATCAGGCGCCTCCAGGGTTACCGAGTGTCATACTCCATTAATGCCATCATTTCACTTTGCTAGGGTTAAACAATAAAACTATAAGAATATACGTTAACGTTCATTCGACAAGTCACGGTGTATCCCGACACTAACACAAACGTCAATCAAGTCATCACATAACAATCAAGTCATCAAGTCATGAAAAAAACAACCTACGAACTCCGTTTAAACAAGTTTTATGCATCATACAATTACGTCACACATAACAATCAAGTCATCCATAACAATCAAGTCATCCATAACAATCAAGTCATCCATAACAATCAAGTCATCCATAACAATCAAGTCATCCATAACAATCAAGTCATCCATAACAATCAAGTCATCCATAACAATCAAGTCATCCATAACAATCAAGTCATCCATAACAATCAAGTCATCCATAACAATCAAGTCATCCATAACAATCAAGTCATCCATAACAATCAAGTCATCCATAACAATCAAGTCATCCATAACAATCAAGTCATCCATAACAATCAAGTCATCCATAACAATCAAGTCATCCATAACAATCAAGTCATCCATAACAATCAAGTCATCCATAACAATCAAGTCATCCATAACAATCAAGTCATCCATAACAATCAAGTCATCCATAACAATCAAGTCATCCATAACAATCAAGTCATCCATAACAATCAAGTCATCCATAACAATCAAGTCATCCATAACAATCAAGTCATCCATAACAATCAAGTCATCCATAACAATCAAGTCATCCATAACAATCAAGTCATCCATAACAATCAAGTCATCCATAACAATCAAGTCATCCATAACAATCAAGTCATCCATAACAATCAAGTCATCCATAACAATCAAGTCATCCATAACAATCAAGTCATCCATAACAATCAAGTCATCCATAACAATCAAGTCATCCATAACAATCAAGTCATCCATAACAATCAAGTCATCCATAACAATCAAGTCATCCATAACAATCAAGTCATCCATAACAATCAAGTCATCCATAACAATCAAGTCATCCATAACAATCAAGTCATCCATAACAATCAAGTCATCCATAACAATCAAGTCATCCATAACAATCAAGTCATCCATAACAATCAAGTCATCCATAACAATCAAGTCATCCATAACAATCAAGTCATCCATAACAATCAAGTCATCCATAACAATCAAGTCATCCATAACAATCAAGTCATCCATAACAATCAAGTCATCCATAACAATCAAGTCATCCATAACAATCAAGTCATCCATAACAATCAAGTCATCCATAACAATCAAGTCATCCATAACAATCAAGTCATCCATAACAATCAAGTCATCCATAACAATCAAGTCATCCATAACAATCAAGTCATCCATAACAATCAAGTCATCCATAACAATCAAGTCATCCATAACAATCAAGTCATCCATAACAATCAAGTCATCCATAACAATCAAGTCATCCATAACAATCAAGTCATCCATAACAATCAAGTCATCCATAACAATCAAGTCATCCATAACAATCAAGTCATCCATAACAATCAAGTCATCCATAACAATCAAGTCATCCATAACAATCAAGTCATCCATAACAATCAAGTCATCCATAACAATCAAGTCATCCATAACAATCAAGTCATCCATAACAATCAAGTCATCCATAACAATCAAGTCATCCATAACAATCAAGTCATCCATAACAATCAAGTCATCCATAACAATCAAGTCATCCATAACAATCAAGTCATCCATAACAATCAAGTCATCCATAACAATCAAGTCATCCATAACAATCAAGTCATCCATGTATGTACAACTCATCCTAACACAAGTCATCATACAATCGAATACATAATCAAACGAGCGATAAGTCAAAACGTCAACCGAACAATCAATCAATCAATCAACAATCAAACAAGTATGTACACTTTTCAGCCCGAATCTCGATTGAGTAGGGATGGGTTTACAAAACTCACCTTTGCCTTGCACCGTCGAGTTACAATTAAATTATAAGTATTCAATGGATTATCATTGCCCCGGATTCTTCAACGTTCACGACCTATCAACATGTTTGTACAACATTCGTATTAATATAAATGTGTCTATTTAAGCTTATACTATATATGAAATCCTGACTCATGACTATTCGTTACGTTTATATAATTCGCGTCTCAAAATAAGTACTTTCGTTATATGCATTTATTTATATATTTATGTGTATGTACGAGTATATGTATACTTATATATATATACATATATATATATATATATATATATGATTTATATCATTTATATATATATAGGCTTTGTTTGAACTATCGATTTAGACCCACGAAACAGCTCGAAATAGGCACCAATGGATCAGTGAAACGACCCAAAAGAAAGCCCAACCCATACCTAGAAGTGTGGCCCCACAGCTAGAAAGATCAGAAAATTGAAGTTATATAAAGCAGCGTAAGGGGAGCCACAAGTAGCGTAAGGTACGGTGGTATGCTTTTGTTCTAGCGTAAGGTACAGTGTAGGGCGGCGTAGGGGATGGTGGTTGCTTAGGGGTTGGCGTACATTACGGTGCCCACCACCGTAACTTACGGTGGCTGGGATTAAAAGCTTTTGGCGTCTGGTTTCAGAAAATGGGGCGTAGACAGGGGGGTTTTGGCGTAATGTCCAATTGAAGGAAGCAGGGCACCGTAAGCTACGGTCATAGGACTGTAGGCTACGCTGAACAGGGCAGGTTTGGCGTAAAATACGCTGGAGATGGCGTATGGTACGGTGGTTCGGGGTCTAGGGTTTTCTGGGCAGTAGAAAGGGGAAGAACACACAGTTGACTTTTAAAGTCAACTTTGACTTTCAACTTCAAAACCCTAATTTGAGCAATTACGACCGATTGGTGATAGATTGAAGCTGTTTTGGTGTAATGAGGGCCGAGATGGACATATACAACACAAACCCTCAACCAATTCGATCCATAATCTTTAATTTCATAAAAATCAATTTTTGACCTAATTATATTTAGCATAAACCCTAATTTCCATCAATTGGTCGATTGTTCTGGTTAAACTGAATTTCTACCTTTGTTAAGCATAATTAGACATGCTTAAACATAACCCATTCCTTAATTTCGATCCATATCAATGATTAAGTGAAAAACCCGGAATTTGACTCGTTTTGTTCATAAATCCCTAAATACGACCCATAAAGGTTTTGATTCGATTTTTGACTCAAAAATACTCGTATATGATTAGAAATAAGTTTACAAATATAAAATGATGATGTTGAGACAAGTTTAACTTACCGAAAACTTCAAGCAAGCTTTAAATCCGAATTTAACCCGAAAATGGAGATTCCTTGAAATCAAAGCTTCCAACTTTTGATATGATGATTATATGATGATATTGATTATTATTCTAGTATTAATTTAGCTTGAAACACATTTAATGAAAACAAGAATTTAGTGAGGGAGTGTAAGTATTTGATATGAATGAGAGGGAGAGAGATAGATAAGATAGTAAATGAATGGATAAATGGGTGGAAGACTTGGATGGGGGTTGAGTGGGTATTGGATAGGGTTGGGTCATGGGTGGTGGTTCATGGGGCATGGGTCGACCCATGGATCACCCGATTACGTTTCTAGTCAAATTAAACGTCACATTACGTCATAAAACCGATAATTACGACCACATAGCATCGTCTAGCATGAATACACGTCTCTAATTCATAAATAAATAAATGAATTATTTAAATTAACTAGAACAATTTATCATTTAGCACGTTCGAGTCAACGGGTCAACATAGTTAAATTACGTTTAATTACGTTAATTACAAGTAAAAATTCACAAATGTTACATCTTAACCCAACACATGTTAACCATAATCTACGACTCCGTGTTGTGCATGTATGGACTGTTTCGGATTGGAACAACCCGAAGAAAATTAAAACATTCGAGATGGTCTTTGTTGATGAATTGATATGTATTTTTATAATTTTTAAAAGTTTCTACTATATCTGCATATTTGTTTTTGGGTTTTTTCCTAAACATGTTGCATATTTGTTTTTGGGCTTCTTTTCTTTCTTTGGACACACATATATATATATATAACCTAAGAAAAAGGTAGATATATTAGTTACAACATTATATATATATATATATATATATATATATATATATATATATATAGATTTTAGGTAAAATAAAACAAGTATTAAAATAAAACAAATATATATATATATATATATATATATATATATATATATATATATATATATATATATATATATATATATATATATATATATATATATATATATATATATATATATATATATATATATATATATATATATATATATATATATATATATATATATATATATATATATATATATATATATATATATATATATATATATATATATATATATATATATATATATATATATATATATATATATATATATATATATATATATACCCGTCCAATGGACGGGGCTAAAGACTTATATATAGAGATTTGGAATTTGGGAGTTTATGCCCACTTTTTTTTTTTTAAATTGCAATAATGGTCCCACTTTGTTTTTTTTTCGTTTTCTTTTTCTTTTTAGTTTATGTTTTCTTTCACTTGCAATAATGGTCCCTATCCATATTCTGTACACCATTCGGATTTTACCATGTCGCATCCTTTTCAAATTTTCAACTAGAGGTTAATTATTGGTTTTTTACACAATTTTTCCTTTAGGGTTTCCAACCAATATATTGCGACTTTCGTCCATCATACACCCTCATCTATTATTCGGATTTTGCCATATCGCATTCCGTTTAAAATTTCAACTACGGGTTAGTTATTGTTCTTTTGTACATTTTTTTTCTTTGGGGTTTCCAACTAATATATTACCACTTTTTCGTGTCCATATTCTGTACACTATTCGGATTTTACCATATTTCATCCTTTTCAAATTTTCAACCAGAGGTTAATTATTGTTTTTTACACAATTTTTCCTTTAGGGTTTCCAACCAATATATTGCGACTTTCGTCCATGATACACCCTCATCTACTATTCGGATTTTGCCATATCGCATTCCGTTTGGAATTTCAACTACGGGTTAGTTATTGGTTTTTTGCACATTTTTTTTCCTTTGGGGTTTCCAACTAATATATTGCAACTTTTTCGTGTCCATATTCTGTACACTATTCGGATTTTACCATATCGCATCCTTTTCAAATTTTCAACTAGAGGTTAATTATTGATTTTTTACACAATTTTTCCTTCATGGTTTCCAACCAATATATTGTGACTTTTTTGTGGCCATCTATTATGTATCACTATTCGGTCTTTTTTCACATTTTTCTCCTTTTTGAATTAATATATTGAAACCAAAATTTTTAGCTAACATATAAGTGACATATCATTAGTAACAAAGCATAATCACAATATTTGAAACCTCGCAACGCTCAGAATGAAGCTAATGTGGTTTTGCCTTTTAATAAATATATATTTAAAACAAACCTATCAATGACTAATACTTTTAATTAAGCCATTGAAGGTTCTACAAAATATACTACTAAATTAACAACCGTTTCAACATGACAACTCAAGCCCCGCAATGCGGGAACACTTTACTAGTTTTAACTATAACAATCCTAAAACTTTTAATTTATATATACATATACATTTTACTATCCCAAAACTAATTAATATATCACATTATTTTCACTTAATAATTTAACCATTGTTTGAGATAAACAAGACTCAATCAAGCCAACCTATTTATATACTCAAGTGCTAACAGGTTTAAGATGTTGGTTCATGAGAATTATATTGATTACAAACTCGGTAAACACGTACACCACCTTAAAGTGTAAGATTCTTTGGATAAAATAAAAGTCCTTGAAAGGATTTGATGCACAATACATGCCTATACGAAAAGGATATATGTTGTGCACAGAAAGAAGAAAGCATAAAGTGTGACAGAATTAATGCTCAACAAAAGATAAATTGCCTAGAGAGAAAAGCATCTAAAAAATATTTATCAGTTACTTTGAACTATATATACTTCTTCTGTAGCTATCAAGTGATACTGTATTACTATATTTAATCAACAATTTTATACAATATTTCTAAAACGATTTTTGAAGTATGATCTCTAATCAAACATTTGGCGGGCTATAGGGATGGGATTAATTATACGTTTATATATGTTTTTGGAATCTTATGAATGAACTACTCAGGTGTTCGTGGTATGTAAAGAGCTTTCCAAATCCCGTTTATTGGATGTACCTGACCAATAAAAAACTTTCAAACTGACAACGTGACATTAGACGTACGTGATAACTTATATATTTGTTACATATACTCGGGTATATTAATTAAATCGACGTTTGAAAGTTCATTGGATACAATGAACATCTGAATAGTTAATTACACAACATAAAAGTTGGTGTATATTCATTACACTTTCGAGAACTTAAACCCTAATAATTTTAATTCTTAACTTCAAAATATATGTATGTTGTAACATAACAAAGTAATTGGTTTTACTTTTAAAAGAAACAATGACAGTGGCAAAAATTTTCATACAAATTTTGGGATCCTTCTTCAACCTACCATATTCTTTTAGCTGCTCATCAAACTATATAGTTTAATACTTGAAATGAGTTCTGACTTATGAAAGGATTGTTCACAAGTCATCTGGTTCTCTATTGCCTATATAATATAATGGTGATACTCATCACTTATTAAAAAATTGTCTTTATCTCTAAAAAGACATTTAAAGTTTATAAACAAATTACAACATTCAGAATACAATACATGTTATACAAGTCTTTAGAAAAAGGGGATTAACAAACTTCAATATGTAAACAAATTACCTTCTAAAGTTGAAAGCTTCTTTATGAAAAAGCTACACTACATGAACCCTTAATTTGTGACTATATAATGTCACCAAGCAAGTCAAGTACCACGAATTTCTTAACACATTACACACCACCACTATAACTCTCTAGATACCTACTAAAGTACTTCAATATCAATCAATATTAATATTAATATATGGAACAACTCCATACTTTTGCCTTATGTTTCTTCTTCATATACATATTTGATCTAGGAGTGACACCATCACCAACAGCAGATGCAAATACACTTTGTATAAGTGAATGTGGCACTTGCCCTATGATATGTTCCCCACCACCATCCCCGGTGGAGTCAAAGTCCCCACCCGTGGAGACTAAGCCACCACGTGAGGGGACAATAATGCCACCACAAGAGGGGAAGACAAAGCCACCACCGTCCCAAACACCTGTTGACTCATCAAGCCAACCTATTTATATACTCAAGTGCTAACAGGTTTAAGATGTTGGTTCATGAGAATTATATTGATTACAAACTCGGTAAACACGTACACCACCTTAAAGTGTAAGATTCTTTGGATAAAATAAAAGTCCTTGAAAGGATTTGATGCACAATACATGCCTATACGAAAAGGATATATGTTGTGCACAGAAAGAAGAAAGCATAAAGTGTGACAGAATTAATGCTCAACAAAAGATAAATTGCCTAGAGAGAAAAGCATCTAAAAAATATTTATCAGTTACTTTGAACTATATATACTTCTTCTGTAGCTATCAAGTGATACTGTATTACTATATTTAATCAACAATTTTATACAATATTTCTAAAACGATTTTTGAAGTATGATCTCTAATCAAACATTTGGCGGGCTATAGGGATGGGATTAATTATACGTTTATATATGTTTTTGGAATCTTATGAATGAACTACTCAGGTGTTCGTGGTATGTAAAGAGCTTTCCAAATCCCGTTTATTGGATGTACCTGACCAATAAAAAACTTTCAAACTGACAACGTGACATTAGACGTACGTGATAACTTATATATTTGTTACATATACTCGGGTATATTAATTAAATCGACGTTTGAAAGTTCATTGGATACAATGAACATCTGAATAGTTAATTACACAACATAAAAGTTGGTGTATATTCATTACACTTTCGAGAACTTAAACCCTAATAATTTTAATTCTTAACTTCAAAATATATGTATGTTGTAACATAACAAAGTAATTGGTTTTACTTTTAAAAGAAACAATGACAGTGGCAAAAATTTTCATACAAATTTTGGGATCCTTCTTCAACCTACCATATTCTTTTAGCTGCTCATCAAACTATATAGTTTAATACTTGAAATGAGTTCTGACTTATGAAAGGATTGTTCACAAGTCATCTGGTTCTCTATTGCCTATATAATATAATGGTGATACTCATCACTTATTAAAAAATTGTCTTTATCTCTAAAAAGACATTTAAAGTTTATAAACAAATTACAACATTCAGAATACAATACATGTTATACAAGTCTTTAGAAAAAGGGGATTAACAAACTTCAATATGTAAACAAATTACCTTCTAAAGTTGAAAGCTTCTTTATGAAAAAGCTACACTACATGAACCCTTAATTTGTGACTATATAATGTCACCAAGCAAGTCAAGTACCACGAATTTCTTAACACATTACACACCACCACTATAACTCTCTAGATACCTACTAAAGTACTTCAATATCAATCAATATTAATATTAATATATGGAACAACTCCATACTTTTGCCTTATGTTTCTTCTTCATATACATATTTGATCTAGGAGTGACACCATCACCAACAGCAGATGCAAATACACTTTGTATAAGTGAATGTGGCACTTGCCCTATGATATGTTCCCCACCACCATCCCCGGTGGAGTCAAAGTCCCCACCCGTGGAGACTAAGCCACCACGTGAGGGGACAATAATGCCACCACAAGAGGGGAAGACAAAGCCACCACCGTCCCAAACACCTGTTGACTCATCAGAGCCACCACCGTATCTAACTCCTATATATCACCCGATTCCACCAGAATCTATTTCACAACCACCACCCCGGCAACGGCCAACTAAGTCATGTCCGCCACCATCTTACATTACAATGGGCACCAATGCACCACCTCCTCCGCCCAAATTGGTTGTTGTCCCTTCAACTCAGCTTCCACCCGGTGATCAAGGCATTGGACAAAAGAATTACTCATACCCTTATTACTATTTCTATGCTTCAAAGGGTGTAACTTTTTCTTTTGAGTATACTAGTTCTCTTATGTTTTTCGTAACTGTTTATTTCATTTTTTTCTTTATAGGGTGATCATCTACAACAAGGAAGCATGACTTTTACATTTTGTTTTCCAAAAAAATGTATTTGATTTTTTTGTAATTATTTGTAAGGCTTTTCAGCTTTATTTAATATATATACAATTACTACTACAAAATTTTGAGTGGTCTCTCTATATATACAACCGGTCTCTATAATTAGGCCTAAATGGATCCGCCATATATTAAGCATAGAGACTTAATTATATTTATATGATAAAACGTGTAATTAAGATATATAATAGATATTATTCTATTGATTATATATTAGCTAATATTCTATTGGATATATATATAAGTTATTATGCATTATCTATTATATTGGAATTAATGGTTAAAGAGTGTAAATTTGTGATTAAAAATAAAACTAATAGTTATAACTAGATTTTAGACCCGTGTCAAATACACAGGTTTACATTGTTATAAAGATTAGAGTATTATCAAAGTTTAACTATATGCAAGCTAGAAAGTGTTATTAAATCAAAAGAAAAATAGTCAAAAAATAATCCTGAAAGATGTTAAGAACGTAATTAAAAATAAACATAATAGTTATAACTAGATTTTAGACCCGTGTCAAATACACAGGTTTACATTGTTATAAAGATTAGAGTATTATCAAAGTTTAACTATATGCAAGCTAGAAAGTGTTATTAAATCAAAAGAAAAATAGTCAAAAAATAATCCTGAAAGATGTTAAGAACGTAATTAAAAATAAATATTAAAAAAAAGATCTATATAAAAGCTGAGTAATGTAAAAATAAAACTAATAGTTATAACTAGATTTTAGACCCGTGTCAAATACACAGGTTTACATTGTTATAAAGATTAGAGTATTATCAAAGTTTAACTATATGCAAGCTAGAAAGTGTTATTAAATCAAAAGAAAAATAGTCAAAAAATAATCCTGAAAGATGTTAAGAACGTAATTAAAAATAAACATAGATGTTTCATCCAAAAAGTTAAGCTTACATGCATGTTTAGCTACCATAAACATTGAGTGGGTGGATTTTACTTGAAAGTTTGAGATTAATGGGAATGCTCATTCTTCAAGTAGATGTCCAAAATTCAGAATTAAAAATTTACAGTCAATTTTTAAGATAAATACATGTTATGAATAATATATTAATGGAAGTGGATTACCTGTTCATCTACCAATACTTCAAAAAAGGATAATAGTACAAATACTTTTAAAAATCTTAATATATTTACATTAGATTTTATTTATTTTTTAGTAATTAATTTTATATTTATATGATAAAACGTATAATTAAGATATATAATAGCTATTATTCTATTGATTATATATTAGCTAATATTCTATTGGATATATATATAAGTTATTATGCATTATCTATTATATTGGAATTAATGGTTAAAGAGTGTAAATTTGTGATTAAAAATAAAAAGTGTAGATTAAAATAATTATAAATTAAGTATTTAGTGAGGGTAAAAAGTGTAAAATTAGTGAGATTTTTTCTACAAACATTAATATAAATATAATATACTAATATATTTGGATAATGATTATTAGGATTTTTAATTTATAATTAAATTAATAATGACATCATCAATTCCAATTTGATAAAATCGAGAGCTATGATTGGTTAATAAACTATTAGGTCAGTTGTCTTTTAGTATATATAATATAAAGATACTTAATAATAATAATAATAATAATAATAATAATAATAATAATAATAATAATAATAATAATAAAGATAAAGATATCATTAAACGATAATAATAATAATAATAATAATAATAATAATAATAATAATAATAATAATAATAATAATAATAATAATAATAATGATCATTCTGATTCTGAATAATAATAATAATAATAATAATAATAATAATAATAATAATAATAATAATAATAATAATAATAATAATAATAATAATAATAATAATAATAATAATAATAATAATAATAATAATAATAATAATAATAATAATAATAATAATAATAATAATAATAATAATAATAATAATAATAATAATAATAATAATAATAATAATAATAATAATAATAATAATAATAATAATAATAATAATAATAATAATAATAATAATAATAATAATAATAATAATAATAATAATAATAATAATAATAATAATAATAATAATAATAATAATAATAATAATAATAATAATAATAATAATAATAATAATAATAATAATAATAATAATAATAATAATAATAATAATAATAATAATAATAATAATAATAATAATAATAATAATAATAATAATAATAATAATAATAATAATAATAATAATAATAATAATAATAATAATAATAATAATAATAATAATAATAATAATAATAATAATAATAATAATAATAATAATAATAATAATAATAATAATAATAATAATAATAATAATAATAATAATAATAATAATAATAATAATAATAATAATAATAATAATAATAATAATAATAATAATAATAATAATAATAATAATAATAATAATAATAATAATAATAATAATAATAATAATAATAATAATAATAATAATAATAATAATAATAATAATAATAATAATAATAATAATAATAATAATAATAATAATAATAATAATAATAATAATAATAATAATAATAATAATAATAATCAATCAATACATAAAAAATAATAATAATAATAATAATAATAATAATAATAATAATAATAATAATAATAATAATACATTATTATATACACTTTCTGTCTCATTATAAATGTCATAACTTAACTTGTTAAATTTTTCAATTTCAACTTTGACCGTTAATAGTTTTAGTTGTTTTATATAAAACTTGATGTAAAATATATGAATGGATTGAGTTTTAAATGTATTTTCATTAATATAGTTACATGTAACACCCCAAGCCGAGGCTCGAAATATTACGGAAATCATATAGCACAAGGTGGGATTAATGTAGAACATGATCTAAATGCAAACAAAGGATTCTGTGAATCCATACAATGCGAATAACAAGTATCAGAATACATAAGGAGCAAGTCACCATCGAGGTTTTACAAAAGAATATTAAGAGACGGCTATCGATCCTAAGTATAATGCAAAAGAAGGCAAATGGATCCTTGATCCATATAAGTCCAAAGTCCGGGTTCAACAACAAGCAAACAATCAAACTCCACGTCCTGGATTAACCTGATTACCTGAAAAGTGTACTAAGCATAGTCAACACAAGGTTGGTGAGTTCGTAGTAATGGTCCACAAGGAACCATCGTCAATAATCACGATACAAGAATAGAGGCGTAATACAACTTACTTTGTGCCCCTATGTAACACAATAACGTCCACGACAGGATTACACAATCATAAGTCAATGTGTAATAAATATGCACAAATGATATAAAAATCAATACAAGTGCCAAATGCATAAACAAGCCATCATGTCTATCTTATGCGTGAGCTTCAAGTCACCTATGCAACGATACCCGCCTGTCATCGCAATGCACCAGGCTGTATCTCATAAATCATCGAGATATATATGTCCATATACTCGGAAACGTCCGCATCGAGATATATATGTCTATATACTCGGAAACGTCCCCAACATCCATCAATAAGTGTATACATCTATACACTTGGGTGTTGGTATCCTCACAGTAGGATGCGCTGTTATCACAATGCATGTCTAACTCAATCATATATGCATCAATTACAAATAAACGATCATCAATCATCAATCTCAATTCATTAGTCATAAACCATCAATCACAATTCAACAATCATAATCCATCAATCACAACCAAACTATACTATACGTACACACACTTAGGAGGATTCTACTTTCTTCGAGTCCTAGATGCTTATGTATAGGGTCACCCGCAGCCTTCCCACCACATCTAAAACTCATTGAAGGCAAAACCGACTTCCATGTATGTACGTCTACCCTAATGATAATAAATACTTAATAAACATAACCAAATCAAATCAAACTTATAACTAACTCATCAGTCCAACATTCAAATCAATCAATCAACCAACAAAGCAGTAAACACACGTTTGTACACTTTCAGCCCGAATCTCAAAGGAGTAGGGAGTTACGGAACTCACCTTGATTGGCAAAAACGGATAATATCGAGTTAAGATGAGATTATAAACGTTCAACGAGCTCCACGTGTTTCAAAACCTATAAATATATATCACATACACATTACAATTTGATTATACTTTAGTTAGGTTTCTAACAGCGACTTAAGACGTTGCCCGACGACCGGGACTCAATAAGGTCATTAGAGAAGCTAAGAGATGACCCAAGTGAAAGCCCGACACGACCCAAGGACAAAAGTACCCTAACTAGTTTTAAACAGAAAAACTGAAAATCTAAGCCACAGTGTCAGACGGTGGCCTAGAAAAGCTAGAAAAGCTTTACGGTGGCAAGACGGTGGGCACCTCTGTTTTACGGTGTGCAAGACGGTGAAACTCACAAATCCAGACCACAGTGTGGGACGGTGGTCCTGGGCGTGCGGGACGGTGGCCAAAAATCTGGGCACACCAGCATGAACAAACTAAACTAAACACGACCCAAACACCCCAAAACTAACCCATAACTCATTTTTGACACCCAAAATCGACCAAAGAACCTTTCCAACTCATTTTCAAGCATAAATACACATACCCAATCCAAGATTTCATTCCAAAACATCATCAAATCTTCCAAATCAATCAACCCTAACCAAAACCCTAATTTGACCCAAATTCCATTTTGAATCCGATTTAAGACTTGTAGGTTCTTGAAATGACTAGAAACATGTAAAAAAACATAATTAGATGCAAATGGGATGAATTTGACTTACCAAATCTTCTTCTTGAGCTCAAACTCGAAATTAGCCAAAATGGGTAAAAACCTTGCACTATGAAATCCAAGCTTGTAATATGGTGAAGATGAGAATAAGATGATGATGATCTTGTATTGATTCTTGATTCAAAATCTCTAAGGATGCAGGAGAAATTTGAGAGAAAAGAAGGAGATGAGATATTTGTGTGATCTTTAACTTCACTAAAGAATGAAAGAAGAAAGGTAGGAGGGAAGAGGGGGAGGGTTGGTTAAATGAATGGTCCAGGAGGGTGAAGGGTGGCCTTTGGGTCGTGGGTTTTGCCCATGGGTCGACCCGTTTCTATTTTTAAGCTAATTCGCATATCGTTTTACATTTATTCCCGATTAAAACATATTATCGACCCGACGAACATACCACATAGTCATTTAATCACCAAAACGACCCAATTATTTCATTAACTTAAATTGTTAGTCAAATTACACGTAAAATCAACGAGTCAAAACTCACGGATGTTACATTATTCCCCCGTTGAAAGACTTTCGTCCCGAAATTCCACAAAACACTAATTACCAAATAAATGCGGATACTTAGACTTCATATGGTCCTCACGCTCCCAAGTGAACTCGGCTCCACGTCTAGCATTCCATCTAACCTTAACAATCGTGTAGCGCTTGTTCTTGAGCTTCTTGACTTCACGGTCCAAAATCTCTACCGACTCTTCAATAAAATTCAGATTCGAATCAACTCTAATCTCATCCATGGGCACATGATGCGTAGGGTCCGCCAAATACTTGCGTAGGTTGCAAATATGAAACACATCATGTACACCGCTAAGTTCTTGCGGTAATTCTAATCGATAAGCAACTTTTCCAACCCGTTCAAGGATCTTGGAAGGGCAAATATACCTCGGCCCGAGTTTTCCTCGCTTCACGAATCGGATGACGCCTTTCCACGGTGATACTTTCAAAAGTACTAAATCACCCACTTCAAACTCTAACGGTCTCCGCCTCACATCGGCATACTTCTTTCGTAGCATGCGAGCTAGTTGGACTATTCTCTTAGCTTGAGAAGTTGTTCTTGTCATTCCAATTACTATTCCTGGCCCGCTACTTTGGTTTTCTTCGATTCTTGGTTCATCTAGTGGAGAGTAACATCTCTACTACTCAGTGCTTCGGTCGGTGACATTCGAATACTCGCGTAACACCCGTCATTGCACAAGATTTCCGTCAGGGTCATAAGCACATTCTCTTCACATGTGATCAAGTCTCAAGTCGGTTTGAGTACCCGTTGCTCATTGGATGGCTCCCTGAATTGGAGTTAAGCGACTTTCTTTATCTGAAATGATAGAAATCGAATCTTCATGCACCTAACCCATTTCTTCTACATACTAATGTGCCAAGTTGTCAAATTTTACCGGTTTCGTCGTATCGTGATCACTTCTTGTCGTCGACGACTTCATGGCGAAGTCCATTACAATTTGTTTTCCTTCAAATCTCTCTCCCGGTCTTTCACTACACGCTTATTCACATCTCAGAAGTCTATAAGGGTTTTGACTACACGCGCGATGTTAGGAAGTTAAGCATATACGAAATTTAAGTTATCGAGATGGGACAAGCCCGGTAAGTCGTCCGGAAAAGCCTCGGGAGACTCAAGATTAACAGAGACGACGTTAGTTTTTAGATTCTTGAGACGGTAGCTCTAAGGACGCTTGAGTTTGAAGACTTACATGGGACCCTAAGAACCTTACCGTTACACAAAGACGTTTTTAGTTAACTCTTTACCACTACCACTAACCGTATTTATCACCGTCATTCAATCCATACTTGCCAAAAATTTCAAAGTTCCAAATTTCCAGGAGCATAGGGCTATTGAAGAGCTTAATATCATTTAAAGTCAACCATCATTACCAGGTAATTCAACTAGACCTATCTAGCACATCACAAACCATTTAAAGGATCGAGATCCAGATCTAAGCCTACGGATGTTTGCTAATGAAGGAAGTCTAGTAAGAGAAAGTAAGACTATAACCGGTCCTAGAATCGAATAACATTGAGTTGTAGTGGTCGAAGAGAAAGGAAAGTACCTATCGCCGCTTCCGGGTCGTTGCGGGCTTCATTAGCATCTCCCGCCAAGGTTCGTCCTCGAGGTTGCACCTGACGGCTTGGTTCGTCGTGGTCTTGGGTAGGAATGGAAACTTGAAGTTGATTATGAGAAGTCGCTACTTGGGCTTGTGGTTCGATCCATCTTGAACAAGCATTTCTATAGTGGTCGGGGCTACCACACACAAAACAAACACCCTGTTGGCTCCGAGGGTGGTTGGCTTGGGGATAAATGATTTGAAGAGGTGTTACATTCAATGGTGCCGCTTTCGGTGCTTTACAATTCCTAGCTACGTGCCCGCGCCGATTACAATTAAAGCAAGTCCCACATTGGTTAGTGGGAGAGTGGTGAAGATTACACCTTCCACATAAGGGGTGAGGTCCCAAGTAAGTTTTCCTTGCCGGCTCCGCCACTTCAACTTGTTGTCCAACCCATTGCGGACAATTATTTCTGTAGTGTGTATGACTACCACATTCAAAACACTCGCCTCTTTGTTGATTACCTTGAGGAGGGACGGCTCGAACAGGAGTCACGTTCATTGGGTCCGTTCTCGGAGCTCTACAATCTCTTGTCAAATGTCCAAGTCGATTACAATTGAGGCAGGCCCCACATTGGGTATTAGTGGGATGATGCTTGTTACAATTGTTACAAAAAGGATGAGGTCCCACATAAGGCCTCCTCGCCAGTCCCATCGCCGCCCTGAATCTACCCTTATTATGACCATTGGGGTCAAACCTACTCGCCTTCCTTGCCTCACTAGATTCTCCAATTCCTTTCCTTTTCAATGAGGCTTTACTTAACATCTTCTCATCGCCCATATTTACTCTAGCTTCACGGGTTTCATTGCTTCTTTGGAGACTTGACGTGACTTGGGCTACGATAGTAGGTATGGCGTTTGCCACTGCTTGGGCAATCACGGTTGCCAAATCCGGCTCATCGCTATGGCTAGTCGCATTCCTTCTTGGTCCCACCATTTTCTACAAGGTAAGTAACGCGTTGACCCGAAAGTTAGCCTCACAATGCTCACATATTAGTCACACAAGTAGTTAATGCTCTCATACTGACATAACATACTCATTTCATATCATTAAGCTAAGGCAAGAGTGCTAGAATCCTATGGGATTGTTACTTATCATATTATCATGTCAAGTTCACTACATTCCGCCCCGCCCCCCCCCCCCCCCCCCCCCCCCCCCCCCCCCCCCCCCCCCCCCCCCCCCCCCCCCCCCCCCCCCCCCCCCCCCCCCCCCCCCCCCCCCCCCCCCCCCCCCCCCCCCCCCCCCCCCCCCCCCCCCCCCCCCCCCCCCCCCCCCCCCCCCCCCCCCCCCCCCCCCCCCCCCCCCCCCCCCCCCCCCCCCCCCCCCCCCCCCCCCCCCCCCCCCCCCCCCCCCCCCCCCCCCCCCCCCCCCCCCCCCCCCCCCCCCCCCCCCCCCCCCCCCCCCCCCCCCCCCCCCCCCCCCCCCCCCCCCCCCCCCCCCCCCCCCCCCCCCCCCCCCCCCCCCCCCCCCCCCCCCCCCCCCCCCCCCCCCCCCCCCCCCCCCCCCCCCCCCCCCCCCCCCCCCCCCCCCCCCCCCCCCCCCCCCCCCCCCCCCCCCCCCCCCCCCCCCCCCCCCCCCCCCCCCCCCCCCCCCCCCCCCCCCCCCCCCCCCCCCCCCCCCCCCCCCCCCCCCCCCCCCCCCCCCCCCCCCCCCCCCCCCCCCCCCCCCCCCCCCCCCCCCCCCCCCCCCCCCCCCCCCCCCCCCCCCCCCCCCCCCCCCCCCCCCCCCCCCCCCCCCCCCCCCCCCCCCCCCCCCCCCCCCCCCCCCCCCCCCCCCCCCCCCCCCCCCCCCCCCCCCCCCCCCCCCCCCCCCCCCCCCCCCCCCCCCCCCCCCCCCCCCCCCCCCCCCCCCCCCCCCCCCCCCCCCCCCCCCCCCCCCCCCCCCCCCCCCCCCCCCCCCCCCCCCCCCCCCCCCCCCCCCCCCCCCCCCCCCCCCCCCCCCCCCCCCCCCCCCCCCCCCCCCCCCCCCCCCCCCCCCCCCCCCCCCCCCCCCCCCCCCCCCCCCCCCCCCCCCCCCCCCCCCCCCCCCCCCCCCCCCCCCCCCCCCCCCCCCCCCCCCCCCCCCCCCCCCCCCCCCCCCCCCCCCCCCCCCCCCCCCCCCCCCCCCCCCCCCCCCCCCCCCCCCCCCCCCCCCCCCCCCCCCCCCCCCCCCCCCCCCCCCCCCCCCCCCCCCCCCCCCCCCCCCCCCCCCCCCCCCCCCCCCCCCCCCCCCCCCCCCCCCCCCCCCCCCCCCCCCCCCCCCCCCCCCCCCCCCCCCCCCCCCCCCCCCCCCCCCCCCCCCCCCCCCCCCCCCCCCCCCCCCCCCCCCCCCCCCCCCCCCCCCCCCCCCCCCCCCCCCCCCCCCCCCCCCCCCCCCCCCCCCCCCCCCCCCCCCCCCCCCCCCCCCCCCCCCCCCCCCCCCCCCCCCCCCCCCCCCCCCCCCCCCCCCCCCCCCCCCCCCCCCCCCCCCCCCCCCCCCCCCCCCCCCCCCCCCCCCCCCCCCCCCCCCCCCCCCCCCCCCCCCCCCCCCCCCCCCCCCCCCCCCCCCCCCCCCCCCCCCCCCCCCCCCCCCCCCCCCCCCCCCCCCCCCCCCCCCCCCCCCCCATACATACATACACATCACACATGCATAACATATATGTTACTAAATCATACTAGTCAACATGTCATTCCACTACCAAATCCAATAATAGTAATAGTTCTAGAGTTTATGACCCGGGGGTTAGCTTCACAATTGCTCTCATGTTGGCCGCACTAGTAGTTAGTACTTTCATGCCAACACACTACACATGTTTAATGTCTTTACACTAAGGCCAACACATAAATGTTGTCAAGTAATTGTCATATATCGTGCTATCATCCCAACATATCATACGTGTTTCATATCACTACGCTAAGGACAACATATCAAAGTTCTCAAGTAATTGTTATCTATCATGTTCTCGTGCCAAGTTCACAACAATTGTCTACCATCAAAACCAAATACTCGTATTCAACACATCTCATTACAAGCAACTAAACAAGTCAACTAACACGAGTGGTTTAAAGTATAATCCGAATTCGATATGCTCTCTAGTTATTGACCGGGTATGTATACAGGGTGTACCAATGGCTAACCCTCCACCTAATCAACTTCCATTAAGCATATCGGTTCCTTATTATACTCTAAGCCATGCATGTGCAATCCATGATGTTATTAACTTGTTATAATATTGGGTGACCATAAAAGAGTTGATCGGGTTCTTTTAGGGTTGCCACAATATTATACTAAGTTAATAACATAACTTCATTTTGCTCTAAATCATCCAACTAGCATCAATTAATAGTAACAATCCACATCAACGACAATCAAATTCAGTCAATGCACACATTAACCACATTGTACTCATTTCACACTCATCACGTTGAATTCAAGCCATCACATAAGTGGTCTTAACAACGAACTCACACGGGGATTCACATAATTCATATTGCACACGAATTTCCTAACCATGCATGCTATATGAAGAGTTTTAATTTAAGCCGTAGTCTAGGTCAAACCGCCTAATTCTCTACGACCACGCATGGGCCACCATTCTGTAACACCCCAAGCCGAGGCTCAAAATATTACGGAAATCATATAGCACAAGGTGGGATTAATGTAGAACATGATCTAAATGCAAACAAAGGATTCTGTGAATCCATACAATGCGAATAACAAGTATCAGAATACATAAGGAGCAAGTCACCATCGAGGTTTTACAAAAGAATATTAAGAGACGGCTATCGATCCTAAGTATAATGCAAAAGTAGGCAAATGGATCCTTGATCCATATAAGTCCAAAGTCCGGGTTCAACAGTAAGCAAACAATCAAACTCCACATCCTGGATTAACCTGATTACCTGAAAAGTGTACTAAGCATAGTCAACACAAGGTTGGTGAGTTCGTAGTAATGGTCCACAAGGAACCATCGTCAATAATCACGATACAAGAATAGAGGCGTAATACAACTTACTTTGTGCCCCTATGTAACACAATAACGTCCACGACAGGATTACACAATCATAAGTCAATGTGTAATAAATATGCACAAATGATATAAAAATCAATACAAGTGCCAAATGCATAAACAAGCCATCATGCCTATCTTATGCGTGAGCTTCAAGTCACCTATGCAACGATACCCGCCTGTCATCGCAATGCACCAGGCTGTATCTCATAAATCATCGAGATATATATATCTATATACTCGGAAACGTCCGCATCGAGATATATATGTCTATATATCGGAAATATATATATATATATATATATATACATATATATATATAACATCATGATATGATAATATATATATATATATATATATATATATATATATATATATATATATATATATATAT
The DNA here is from genome assembly GCA_034093135.1 of Erigeron breviscapus. Classification (NCBI taxonomy): domain Eukaryota; kingdom Viridiplantae; phylum Streptophyta; class Magnoliopsida; order Asterales; family Asteraceae; genus Erigeron; species Erigeron breviscapus. Next base: position 31,928,709 of record CM067174.1, read on the forward strand.
ATATATATATATATATATATATATATATATATATATATATATATATATATATATATATATATATATATATATATATATATATATATATATATATATATATATATATATATATATATATATATATATATATATATATATATATATATATATATATATATATATATATATATATATATATATATATATATATATATATATATATATATATATATATATATATATATATATATATATATATATATATATATATATATATATATATATATATATATATATATATATATATATATATATATATATATATATATATATATATATATATATATATATATATATATATATATATATATATATATATATATATATATATATATATATATATATATATATATATATATATATATATATATATATATATATATATATATATATATATATATATATATATATATATATATATATATATATATATATATATATATATATATATATATATATATATATATATATATATATATATATATATATATATATATATATATATATATATATATATATATATATATATATATATATATATATATATATATATATATATATATATATATATATATATATATATATATATATATATATATATATATATATATATATATATATATATATATATATATATATATATATATATATATATATATATATATATATATATATATATATATATATATATATATATATATATATATATATATATATATATATATATATATATATATATATATATATATATATATATATATATATATATATATATATATATATATATATATATATATATATATATATATATATATATATATATATATATATATATATATATATATATATATATATATATATATATATATATATATATATATATATATATATATATATATATATATATATATATATATATATATATATATATATATATATATATATATATATATATATATATATATATATATATATATATATATATATATATATATATATATATATATATATATATATATATATATATATATATATATATATATATATATATATATATATATATATATATATATATATATATATATATATATATATATATATATATATATATATATATATATATATATATATATATATATATATATATATATATATATATATATATATATATATATATATATATATATATATATATATATATATATATATATATATATATATATATATATATATATATATATATATATTGAAGGCAAAACCGACTTCCATGTATGTACGTCTACCCTAATGATAATAAATACTTAATAAACATAACCAAATCAAATCAAACTTATAACTAACTCATCAGTCCAACATTCAAATCAATCAATCAACCAACAAAGCAGTAAACACACGTTTGTACACTTTCAGCCCGAATCTCAAAGGAGTAGGGAGTTACGGAACTCACCTTGATTGGCAAAAACGGATAATATCGAGTTAAGATGAGATTATAAACGTTCAACGAGCTCCACGTGTTTCAAAACCTATAAATATATATCACATACACATTACAATTTGATTATACTTTAGTTAGGTTTCTAACAGCGACTTTAGACGTTGCCCGACGACCGGGACTCAATAAGGTCATTAGAGAAGCTAAGAGATGACCCAAGTGAAAGCCCGACACGACCCAAGGACAAAAGTACCCTAACTAGTTTTAAACAGAAAAACTGAAAATCTAAGCCACAGTGTCAGACGGTGGCTCCACAGTGTCAGACGGTGGCCTAGAAAAGCTAGAAAAGCTTTACGGTGGCAAGACGGTGGGCACCTCTGTTTTACGGTGTGCAAGACGGTGAAACTCACAAATCCAGACCACAGTGTGGGACGGTGGTCCTGGGCGTGCGGGACGGTGGCCAAAAATCTGGGCACACCAGCATGAACAAACTAAACTAAACACGACCCAAACACCCCAAAACTAACCCATAACTCATTTTTGACACCCAAAATCGACCAAGGAACCTTTCCAACTCATTTTCAAGCATAAATACACATACCCAATCCAAGATTTCATTCCAAAACATCATCAAATCTTCCAAATCAATCAACCCTAACCAAAACCCTAATTTGACCCAAATTCCATTTTGAATCCGATTTAAGACTTGTAGGTTCTTGAAATGACTAGAAACATGTAAAAAAACATAATTAGATGCAAATGGGATGAATTTGACTTACCAAATCTTCTTCTTGAGCTCAAACTCGAAATTAGCCAAAATGGGTAAAAACCTTGCACTATGAAATCCAAGCTTGTAATATGGTGAAGATGAGAATAAGATGATGATGATCTTGTATTGATTCTTGATTCAAAATCTCTAAGGATGCAGGAGAAATTTGAGAGAAAAGAAGGAGATGAGATATTTGTGTGATCTTTAACTTCACTAAAGAATGAAAGAAGAAAGGTAGGAGGGAAGAGGGGGAGGGTTGGTTAAATGAATGGTCCAGGAGGGTGAAGGGTGGCCTTTGGGTCGTGGGTTTTGCCCATGGGTCGACCCGTTTCTATTTTTAAGCTAATTCGCATATCGTTTTACATTTATTCCCGATTAAAACATATTATCGACCCGACGAACATACCACATAGTCATTTAATCACCAAAACGACTCAATTATTTCATTAACTTAAATTGTTAGTCAAATTACACGTAAAGTCAACGGGTCAAAACTCACGGATGTTACATTACATACTTACATCAAACATTATATAATACTTGATGTAAAATATATGAATGGATTGAGTTTTAAATGTTTGGCCCATGAAGCCAATGTCATTCCAATAGAAGATATAAGTATTCATCCGAATAAGAGAATGATTGTTGAGCCGATAGAGATACTTGATCGAAAGCAAAAGAAGCTTCGTAAGAAGTTGATTGATTTTGTACTTCTAAAATGGAATCACACACGAGGAAAAAGCTTGACATGAGAAACGGAATCGATGATGATGGAGCATATATTACCCTCACTTGTTCGAGGCAGATGTGATTCCTATGACATATTCCTCTTGGGGTTGGGGGGGGGGGGGTAATTGTAACATCCTAAATCTTTTTACTTTGATTGTTGACCTATTGTTAGTCTCGGGGTAATTGTAACATCCCGAATCTTTTTACTTTGATTGTTGACCTATTGTTAGTCTCTGTTGTTTCTGTTAGGTGATATGCGTGACATATGTGTTTAATATATGAAATGTGTGATTATTGATTAATGTGTAATGTGTAACATCCGTGAATCTTGACCCATTGACTTTACGTGTAATATGACTAACAATTTAAGTTAACGAATTATTTAGGTCGTTTTATGAATTGAATGACAATGTGTTATATTCGGGTCGATGATATGTTTTGATCGGTGTTTAAATGTCTAACGATTGTATTTTGGCTTGAGAAGAGAAACGGGTCGGCCCGTGGGTCACCCACGACCCATCAGCCCCTTTGACCCATTTCTCCCCCCCCCCTTATCCTTTCCCTTGCCTTTCATTCTCTTATCTATCTATCTTTCTCATTTCTCTCAATTAAAAAGGCAAGACCATTTCATTCTTCTTCTATCTATCATCTACTTAGTGTTTAGAAAGGATATAACACTAGAATCATCGCCATCTATACCACATTATCGTCTTATTGAAGAATCAAAGGTGGAAGTTCTTGCATTTTACCCTTTTGACCTAATTTCGGGTTGAAGCTCAAGAAGGAAGTTTTGGTGAGTCTAATTCATCCCATTTACTTCTATTTATGTTAGTTACTCATTTCTAGTCATCTCGTATATTTACAAGTCTTAAATCGGGTCGAAATGGAATTAGGGTTAAATTAGGGTTTCGGTTTGGGTTGAATGATTTGGAAGTGTTCTTGATGTTTTGGAATGGAAATTTGTAATGGGTTATGTGTATTTATGTTTAATGGCACTTAGTTAAGCTTCAAAATGAGTTTCAAGCTCTTACAAATCGTTTTGGTTGCTTTGGGTCGAGTTTTGGGGGTTTTGGTTCGTTTTCTGCACTTAGGGCTGCTGGTGCTGGTGCTGGGAATTGTCCCACTGCGGCGCAGTGGAGGGGCCTAGTCCCACTGCGGCGTAGTGGATTACCACTGCCCATTCTGCTTGTTTTGGCCCACTGCGGCGCAGTGGCTTGGCTTTGCCCCACTGCGGCGCAGTGGATTCATTTTGGGCATTCGCGCGCGTCAGTTTTCAAACGTTAATAACTTTTGATCCGTAAGTCCAAATAAGTCATATGACCTATCGTTGGAATCGTAAGAGAGTCTAGTTTCACGTACTAACCTTCATTTTGTATGAATCTTCGTGCATTTCTAAAAATTTCTAGTCAAAGTGTTATGTTTCACACTCGGTAATGTTAAGAAAGTAATTGTGGGTTCGTGACTCAACTTAAACCTAAGAAACCAACTTGTTTATGATTATAAAGTTGACAGTATGATATATGGCATGCTTTGATAGGTTGTGAACACGTGGGGCCCAATACTCGCTATTAATCTTTCATTTACTCGACTTAAGCTTATTTGCCGATCAAGGTGAGTTTCGTAGCTCCCTACTCAATAGAGATTCGGGCTAAAAAGTGTACATATACGTGTTGGTTGGATTGTTTGGTTGATTTGATTGACTGTCTAGTTAATTTCTGATTAATTGTTGATTGACAGATAGTTTTGATTGATTGTGTGATAATTTACGAATGTGATTGTGTTATTGTAAGGTATTAGGATAGAAGTACATATATGGAGGTCGGTTTTACTTTCAAAGAGTCTTAGATGTGGTGGGAAGGCTGCGGGTGACCCTATACATAAGCATCTAGAACTTGATGAAAGTAAAATCCTCCAAAGTATATGTACGCGTTGTTTAGAAAAAGCGATAAATTCAGGAATTATGGTTGGAATGAACATGTACGTCTCGTTATACTTGATTTGTGTGATACGCACTCAAGCATACCTTTATCGTTGTATTGACGAACTTATGAATTAATGTTTGACGATTGAATGATTGATTGAGCGATGAAATAATGGGTTATTGGTTACGTTTAATTGATCTTAGTAAGGGATTGTGACATATTATTATTATGGTTATTGTTATTATTATTATTACTGCTAGGATAGACGTGCATACATGGAAGTCGGTTATGCCTTCATTGGGTTCTAGATGTGGTGGGAAGGCTGCGGGTGACCCTATACATAAGCATCTAGAACTTGATGAAAGTAAAATCCTCCAAAGTATATGTACGTATAGTTTACTTTAGTTTGATGTTTGATGATTGATGGACTTGTGATGTATGGATGTTGTGTATTTATCCCACTGAAGAGGATATGACTTATGTTGTGTATCTATCCCACTGAAGAGGATATGACTTATGTTGTGTATCTATCCCACTGAAGAGGATATGACTTATGTTGTGTATCTATCCCACTGAAGAGGATATGACTTATGTTGTGTATCTATCCCACTGAAGAGGATATGACTTATGTTGTGTATCTATCCCACTGAAGAGGATATGACTTATGTTGTGTATCTATCCCACTGAAGAGGATATGACTTATGTTGTGTATCTATCCCACTGAAGAGGATATGACTTATGTTGTGTATCTATCCCACTGAAGAGGATATGACTTATGTTGTGTATCTATCCCACTGAAGAGGATATGACTTATGTTGTGTATCTATCCCACTGAAGAGGATATGACTTATGTTGTGTATCTATCCCACTGAAGAGGATATGACTTATGTTGTGTATCTATCCCACTGAAGAGGATATGACTTATGTTGTGTATCTATCCCACTGAAGAGGATATGACTTATGTTGTGTATCTATCCCACTGAAGAGGATATGACTTATGTTGTGTATCTATCCCACTGAAGAGGATATGACTTATGTTGTGTATCTATCCCACTGAAGAGGATATGACTTATGTTGTGTATCTATCCCACTGAAGAGGATATGACTTATGTTGTGTATCTATCCCACTGAAGAGGATATGACTTATGTTGTGTATCTATCCCACTGAAGAGGATATGACTTATGTTGTGTATCTATCCCACTGAAGAGGATATGACTTATGTTGTGTATCTATCCCACTGAAGAGGATATGACTTATGTTGTGTATCTATCCCACTGAAGAGGATATGACTTATGTTGTGTATCTATCCCACTGAAGAGGATATGACTTATGTTGTGTATCTATCCCACTGAAGAGGATATGACTTATGTTGTGTATCTATCCCACTGAAGAGGATATGACTTATGTTGTGTATCTATCCCACTGAAGAGGATATGACTTATGTTGTGTATCTATCCCACTGAAGAGGATATGACTTATGTTGTGTATCTATCCCACTGAAGAGGATATGACTTATGTTGTGTATCTATCCCACTGAAGAGGATATGACTTATGTTGTGTATCTATCCCACTGAAGAGGATATGACTTATGTTGTGTATCTATCCCACTGAAGAGGATATGACTTATGTTGTGTATCTATCCCACTGAAGAGGATATGACTTATGTTGTGTATCTATCCCACTGAAGAGGATATGACTTATGTTGTGTATCTATCCCACTGAAGAGGATATGACTTATGTTGTGTATCTATCCCACTGAAGAGGATATGACTTATGTTGTGTATCTATCCCACTGAAGAGGATATGACTTATGTTGTGTATCTATCCCACTGAAGAGGATATGACTTATGTTGTGTATCTATCCCACTGAAGAGGATATGACTTATGTTGTGTATCTATCCCACTGAAGAGGATATGACTTATGTTGTGTATCTATCCCACTGAAGAGGATATGACTTATGTTGTGTATCTATCCCACTGAAGAGGATATGACTTATGTTGTGTATCTATCCCACTGAAGAGGATATGACTTATGTTGTGTATCTATCCCACTGAAGAGGATATGACTTATGTTGTGTATCTATCCCACTGAAGAGGATATGACTTATGTTGTGTATCTATCCCACTGAAGAGGATATGACTTATGTTGTGTATCTATCCCACTGAAGAGGATATGACTTATGTTGTGTATCTATCCCACTGAAGAGGATATGACTTATGTTGTGTATCTATCCCACTGAAGAGGATATGACTTATGTTGTGTATCTATCCCACTGAAGAGGATATGACTTATGTTGTGTATCTATCCCACTGAAGAGGATATGACTTATGTTGTGTATCTATCCCACTGAAGAGGATATGACTTATGTTGTGTATCTATCCCACTGAAGAGGATATGACTTATGTTGTGTATCTATCCCACTGAAGAGGATATGACTTATGTTGTGTATCTATCCCACTGAAGAGGATATGACTTATGTTGTGTATCTATCCCACTGAAGAGGATATGACTTATGTTGTGTATCTATCCCACTGAAGAGGATATGACTTATGTTGTGTATCTATCCCACTGAAGAGGATATGACTTATGTTGTGTATCTATCCCACTGAAGAGGATATGACTTATGTTGTGTATCTATCCCACTGAAGAGGATATGACTTATGTTGTGTATCTATCCCACTGAAGAGGATATGACTTATGTTGTGTATCTATCCCACTGAAGAGGATATGACTTATGTTGTGTATCTATCCCACTGAAGAGGATATGACTTATGTTGTGTATCTATCCCACTGAAGAGGATATGACTTATGTTGTGTATCTATCCCACTGAAGAGGATATGACTTATGTTGTGTATCTATCCCACTGAAGAGGATATGACTTATGTTGTGTATCTATCCCACTGAAGAGGATATGACTTATGTTGTGTATCTATCCCACTGAAGAGGATATGACTTATGTTGTGTATCTATCCCACTGAAGAGGATATGACTTATGTTGTGTATCTATCCCACTGAAGAGGATATGACTTATGTTGTGTATCTATCCCACTGAAGAGGATATGACTTATGTTGTGTATCTATCCCACTGAAGAGGATATGACTTATGTTGTGTATCTATCCCACTGAAGAGGATATGACTTATGTTGTGTATCTATCCCACTGAAGAGGATATGACTTATGTTGTGTATCTATCCCACTGAAGAGGATATGACTTATGTTGTGTATCTATCCCACTGAAGAGGATATGACTTATGTTGTGTATCTATCCCACTGAAGAGGATATGACTTATGTTGTGTATCTATCCCACTGAAGAGGATATGACTTATGTTGTGTATCTATCCCACTGAAGAGGATATGACTTATGTTGTGTATCTATCCCACTGAAGAGGATATGACTTATGTTGTGTATCTATCCCACTGAAGAGGATATGACTTATGTTGTGTATCAATCTCATAGGATTCTAGCACTCTTGCCTTAGCTTACTGATATGAAATGAGTATGTGGTATCGGTATGAGAGCATTGACTACTTGTGTGACTAACATGTGAGCATTTGAGACTAACTCTCGGGTCAACGTGTCACTTGCTTTATAGAAATGGTGAGACCAAGAAGAGCTGGAACGAACTATAGGGCTGAACCGGAAGAACCTCAACCGGAAGCTCAACCGGAGGTACAAGGAGGTAGAGGTAGGGGCCGTGGTAGGGGCCGTGGTAGAGGTCGTGGTAGAGGCCAAGGAAGAGGTCGTGGTGAAGTTCCTGAGCCAAACATGGCTGAGGTGATCGCTCAAACGATCGCCAATATCATGCCAACCATTATTGCTCAAGTCACGGCAAGTCTTGGGCAGAACAATGTGGCTCAAAACAATGAAGCCCCAGAAAATGTGAATAATGAAAATGCTCAACCTCAGGACGTAGAAAACGAAGAAGAAGAACCAGTGAGAGTTGATAACCGTATACCCATGTATAATCAACATGGAGGATACCGACAGGGGTGTATATTTAAAGACTTCAAAAGCTGTGGGGCACCGGAGTTCAATGGAAGAGGCGGTCCCACAGAGTGTATAAGGTGGTTTGAGGAGATCGAGGCAGTGATTGAAAGAAGTCATTGCACATATGACGACCGGATTTCTTATGCATCCGACATGTTTAAAAATGACGCCTTGAGTTGGTGGAACCAAGAGATAACTTTGGGGCGGACTCATAACTTGGAATGGATCGATTTCAAGAACAAGGTGAAGGCGAAGTTTTGTCCTCCCTATGAACTACAAAACTTGACCATTGAGTTTGTTAACGATTTCAGGAGCTGTCTACCCTCATTCCTCATTTGGTGGGTTCCGAGACCCAAGCCACCGAAAAGTTTGTGTTGGGCTTGAATCCTCAAGTCCGATCTTATGTGAATTCCAACATGCCTACTACTTTGGCCGATGCTGTTAACCAAGCCGGGAGTATGACTGAAGACTTGTTGAGAGGCGGTGTTTTAAGTAACTCCTCAACAAACAAGAGAAAGGAAGTGGGAGAATCAAGTGGGGTAAAGAAAATGGGAAGGTTTAATCCCAAAGATGCTAATAGGGGTAGAGTGATGGCGGCGACGGGACCGGTGAAGAAAGCTTATGCAGGACCTCATCCGTTATGTGAAAGATGCAACAGTCACCACCCCACCAACGTTCAATGCAGGGCGTGTTTTAATTGCAACCAAGTTGGGCACATGTCCAAGAATTGTAGAGCACCGAAAGCGGCGCCATTGACGAGAGAACCGCGTCCGCATCAGTCGAAGTGGTGCCTGAGTCAAAGGGAGAGCTTCTGCGCCTCTCTCCAAGAGATACGATTCGCCCTTCAAACCATTCATCCTCAAGGCAACTTTCCATGGGGTACGTGCTTTAAATGTGGAAGCCCTGATCACTACCGGAATAATTGTCCGCAATGGATTGGACAACAAGTTGAAGTGGCGGTCCATCCGAATCAACTCCAAATTACCGGGCCGAATCAAAACCGTGGCCAACAAGGCCATCAAGTTCATCCTCGTGGCCGAGCTTTTACGGGAATCGGCAATGGAGGCCAAAATGATCCAAACGTTGGTTAAGGTACCTTTCTCTTAACGGTCATTATATTATGGCGCTATTCGATATTGGAACAGAATATGATCTCGTTTATCCTAACGTTACTCCTTTGGGTTACCTTCGTTCGTGTGTTTTGGAATTATATGTTTAAAATTTTTGGATGTTTAGCGACTCTCTAACTAAATTCGGCCAAATACCCCGTGCATGTATCTTGACTCTAGAAGACGCCAAACTCTTCACGTACTTGGTGCTCTATGATATTAAGGTTCTTGACGATAAAGTGAGTACAATCTGAATACCAGCGGTTAATACGGCTCTTATTTGTGTAGTAGGGTTTGCTAGGGTAAAAAATAAAAAAAATAAAAAAATAAAAAAAATAAAAAAAAAAAAAATAAAAATAAAAAATAAAAAAATATATATAACTGTAAGGTTCTTAGTGTCCCATGTACATCTTCCAACTTAAAGGTCCTTAGAACTACCATCTCAAGAATCTGAAAACTAACGTCGTCTCTTTTAATCTTGAGTCTTCCGAACGATTTTCCGGGTGACTTACCGGGCTTGTCCCACCTCGATAACTTAAATTTCGTATATGCTTAACTTCCTAACATCGCACGCGTAGTCAAAACCCTTATAGACTTCTGAGATGCGAATAAGCTCGTAGTGAAAGACCGGAGAGAGATTCGAAGGAAAACAAATTGTAATGGATTTCACCATGAAGTCGCCGACGACAAGAAGTGGTCACGGTACGACGAAACCAGTAAAATCTGACAACTTGGCACATTAGTATGTAGAAGGAATGGTGTAGGTGCACAGAGATTCGATTTCTATCATTTTAGATAAAGAAAGTCGCTTAACTCCAATTCAGGGAGCCATCCAATGAGCAACGGGTACTCAAACCGACTCGAGACTTGATCACATGTGAAGAAAATGTGCTTATGACCATGGCGGAAATCTTGTGCAATGAAGGTTGTCACGCGAGTATTCGAATGTCACTAACCGGAGCATTAAGTAGTAGAGGTGTTACTCTCCGCTGGATGAGCCAAGAATCAAAGAAAGCCAATGCAGCGGGCCTAGAATAGTAATTGGAATGACAAGAACAACTTCTCAAACTAAGAAGATAGCAACTAGCTTGCATGCTACGAAGGAAGTGGGTCGATGTGTGATGGAGACCGTTAGAGTTGAGACCTAAGTACCCACATTTGTCTAACTATTGGTGATTTGTTGAATTTCGGGACGAAATTCTTTTGACGGGGGAATAATGTAACATCCGTGAATCTTGACCCATTGACTTTACGTGTAATATGACTAACAATTTAAGTTAACGAATTATTTAGGTCGTTTTATGAATTGAATGACAATGTGTTATATTCGGGTCGATGATATGTTTTGATCGGTGTTTAAATGTCTAACGATTGTATTTTGGCTTGAGAAGAGAAACGGGTCGGCCCGTGGGTCACCCACGACCCATCAGCCCCTTTGACCCATTTCTCCCCCCCCCTTATCCTTTCCCTTGCCTTTCATTCTCTTATCTATCTATCTTTCTCATTTCTCTCAATTAAAAAGGCAAGACCATTTCATTCTTCTTCTATCTATCATCTACTTAGTGTTTAGAAAGGATATAACACTAGAATCATCGCCATCTATACCACATTATCGTCTTATTGAAGAATCAAAGGTGGAAGTTCTTGCATTTTACCCTTTTGACCTAATTTCGGGTTGAAGCTCAAGAAGGAAGTTTTGGTGAGTCTAATTCATCCCATTTACTTCTATTTATGTTAGTTACTCATTTCTAGTCATCTCGTATATTTACAAGTCTTAAATCGGGTCGAAATGGAATTAGGGTTAAATTAGGGTTTCGGTTTGGGTTGAATGATTTGGAAGTGTTCTTGATGTTTTGGAATGGAAATTTGTAATGGGTTATGTGTATTTATGTTTAATGGCACTTATTTAAGCTTCAAAATGAGTTTCAAGCTCTTACAAATCGTTTTGGTTGCTTTGGGTCGAGTTTTGGGGGTTTTGGTTCGTTTTCTGCACTTAGGGCTGCTGGTGCTGGTGCTGGGAATTGTCCCACTGCGGCGCAGTGGAGGGGCCTAGTCCCACTGCGGCGCAGTGGATTACCACTGCCCATTCTGCTTGTTTTGGCCCACTGCGGCGCAGTGGCTTGGCTTTGCCCCACTGCGGCGCAGTGGAGGGGCCTATCCCACTGCGGCGCAGTGGATTCATTTTGGCATTCGCGCGCGTCAGTTTTCAAACGTTAATAACTTTTGATCCGTAAGTCCAAATAAGTCATATGACCTATCGTTGGAATCGTAAGAGAGTCTAGTTTCACGTAGTAACATTCATTTTGTATGAATCTTCGTGCATTTCTAAAAATGTCTAGTCAAAGTGTTATGTTTCACACTCGGTAATGTTAAGAAAGTAATTGTGGGTTCGTGACTCAACTTAAACCTAAGGAACCAACTTGTTTATGATTATAAAGTTGACAGTATGATATATGGCATACTTTGATAGGTTGTGAACACGTGGGGCCCAATACTCGCTATTAATCTTTCCTTTACTCGACTTAAGCTTCTTTGCCGATCAAGGTGAGTTTCGTAGCTCCCTACTCAATAGAGATTCGGGCTGAAAAGTGTACATATACGTGTTGGTTGGATTGTTTGGTTGATTTGATTGACTGTCTAGTTAATTTCTGATTAATTGTTGATTGACAGATAGTTTTGATTGATTGTGTGATGATTTACGAATGTGATTGTGTTATTGTAAGGTATTAGGATAGAAGTACATATATGGAGGTCGGTTTTACTTTCAAAGAGTCTTAGATGTGGTGGGAAGGCTGCGGGTGACCCTATACATAAGCATCTAGAACTTGATGAAAGTAAAATCCTCCAAAGTATATGTACGCGTTGTTTAGAAAAAGCGATAAATTCAGGAATTATGGTTGGAATGAACATGTACGTCTCGTTATACTTGATTTGTGTGACATTATTGATCTTAGTAAGGGATTGTGACATATTATTATTATGGTTATTGTTATTATTATTATTACTGCTAGGATAGACGTGCATACATGGAAGTCGGTTATGCCTTCATTGGGTTCTAGATGTGGTGGGAAGGCTGCGGGTGACCCTATATATAAGCATCTAGGATTCGAAGAAAGTAGAATCCTCCTAAGTGTATGTACGTATAGTTTACTTTAGTTTGATGTTTGATGATTGATGGACTTGTGATGTATGGATGTTGTGTATTTATCCCACTGAAGAGGATATGACTTATGTTGTGTATCTATCCCACTGAAGAGGATATGACTTATGTTGTGTATCTATCCCACTGAAGAGGATATGACTTATGTTGTGTATCAATCCCACTGAAGAGGATATGATACTTGTTTTGAATTGATGTTATGTACGTTACTTGGGTATAATGTTTATTACGCGTTTTATTTGTTGTGTGTAATCTTGTGGTGGATGTTGTTGTGTTGTTCTTAGAGGCTCACTGTAAGTCATGTTTTGCCTCTACTCGTATATTATGATTATTGACGATGGTTCCTTATGGACCATTACTACGAACTCACCAACCTTGTGTTGACTATGCTTAGTACACTTTTCAGGAAATCAGGTTATCCCCGGACGTGGAGCTTAGTTGTTTGCTTGTTGTTAAACCCGGGCTTTGGACTTTATGAATCAAGGATTCATCGACCTTCTCTTTTGCATTATACTTAGAACCGTTAGCCATCTTTTGATGTTCTGTTGTAATCTTTGATGATGACTTGCTCTTTATGTATTTTGATTCTTGTTTAACTTACTGTATGGATTCACTGAATCCTTTATTTGCATTTAGTTCATGTTCTACATTAATTCCACCTTGTGCTATATGATTTCCGTGATATTCTGAGCCTTGGCTTGGGGTGTTACATAATGTGATTAAAGTGATTGAAATAATGATTAATGATGATGAATGAAATCATAAAGTGTGTATGATAAATGTTCATGTAAGCATTAAACGAATTATAAGTGAGATTATGAACAATGCAAGGGCTTATTATTATGGGTGGTGATCTGTACACCACCAGTTTTTGGCGATACACCATCAAATGTGCTTTATTGTGTTGTACAGTACAACCTTGTAAAACATATTTAGTGGTGTATGGTCAAAAACTGGTGGTGTACAGATCGCTTCCCTATTATTATTATATTATATAAAAATAAAAATTAATTTTATTTATTCTAAAGTACTATAAAATTTGTTATATAACTTAGACTATTTATCCAAATACTAATATAATGAACCGTAGTTAAAAATTATAAAATGATACAAACCATATTTTACAATCATGATTTTAGATTGAATGATATTATTACCAATACCAAAGTAATATTAGATCTTGATAAATACTTTTACAATTAACAATTAGACTTGGCGAGAGACCAAATGCATATGATGGAACATATTCAAACTTTTTATTCTTTATAAAAAATCAATCGTAATATATATATATATAGTCCTAATAATCAATCGTACAATATATAGTTAATACACACATCGTACAGGTGTTAACACTAGTATACATATATACATATACTAGCTAATCAACCCGGGTGATTACCCGGGTATGAGAAGCAAAATACCAAGGAAAAAACTATTTAGCCAACCACAAATAAAAAGCATTAGGTGCAAATAAAAATAACTCCATGTATACCTGACTTCACTGCCCACAACACTAAATTCATCTGATAACCTAAATTACCGAAATAACAAAGATCAGTAGCAAGGTAGGATTGCATAACCACACTCTTTTTAAGCAACTTTGAATGACCACATAACCGGCTAAAAGGTAAGAGATGATTTCTTAAAGAGTTGTTCGTCTTTGTATTGTTTTTGAAGCAAGCATTATTCTGATTCCTCCATATGATCCAAATTTGCAATTATAAGATTTAAGAGGTACATGAGAAATATGTTCATGCTTAAGTATAATGTTACATAGATTTGTCTTCAATTGCATGTATTTGTATGTTTGTACATAAGCTAAACTGCTTAAGTTTGTACACGAGTTTTTATATCGGATACATTCGTATAACTACTATTTAAGAAAAATTTATTCTATATTTGTGATATGTGTTGTCGATGTGTTTACCTTTAATTCCATCACAACAAAGGCTTTGAGAGAGGTCAATGAAGATATGCACTAAACCTAAGTGTATCACTCAGAATAAAAATGAATAAGCGTACCACTCAGAATAAAAATGAATAAGTGTAGTTACAACCACGAGACAACCAACCAAATTAATTAGAAGTATGTTGTCAGGTCCAACTTCTTACTTTGAGATTTCTTAAATGGAAAGACATAAGAAAAGAATTGCTGAATACAATCACCACTATGAATGCAAAAGTATTATCAATAACACTTAAATATGCTGCCAAGACAACTCATATTCAACCAAATAATTCAAGTAGCATGATATCTCACAGATCAAACGCTCCAAACAACAATTTAGTTGTATTTAAAAATCAACACAATACATCATAAATAAAAGTTGAAAACAAAAGTTGAAAGCCAACAACAACAATATCAAATGTATTCAGTCTCAAATTTGATATTCATATCTTTTAAATAACCCCTTATAGACGGCTTTTTTCGCTCTTTTTGAAGTTAATCCATCTTCTTTGCAAAAAAGTACTTTTAAACCATCATTGCTCGTAACACTGATTCTGTCAAGATTCCGTAGTTAACCTACATCTGCTTCTTTGCGGATCTTGACATGTTAGCAAATAATGTACATAATGTAAGTAGCGCCAAATGATATGCGGGAATATACTTCAGGGCTGGAGATGATTGTTAGCAAGTCTAAATTTCCATACTCGTGAGAATTCTTACCGCACAGTACATGAAAAACTTGAAGCACAATAATCGAAATATGTTTAAGAATGGAAGAACGTTCATTACTTCATGCAATAGTTACTATCCTCCTAAGAAAGTTGCAAACTAACTCAGAATGTAATTAGCCTTAAAAAGTTGTAATAAGTATCCTATGTATACTAATAATACCAACAATAACAGGAGCAGGAATTTAGCAATAATAATACCAACACATGATAATAGGAGCAAGGTATTTAGATTAAACTTTTTCATGTACCTAATTTTACTTCCGTAGCAATGTATTGCTTTCTCTATACATACGTAAACTTAATGATTTGTATTTATAAGAGAAAGCTAATACAAATTTATCTTGGATAACCTTATTCTAACTTGTCAAGTAGTGTGGACTCTTATATAACTCAAAAATAGTCATTTCTGACTCTAATTACAAACATTTGAAACAATCAAACAAAGTCGTACCTTTATAACCATTAATTACAAACATTTGAAACAATCAAACAAAGTCGTACCTTTATAACCATTGAAGGCGCTTGCTTTGCAAGCTTTTTAATAGCTCAAAAACTCCAAAGGCAGATTTTATAAGCCGAATAACATTATAGTCCAGAAAGGGGACTTGCAGAATACGGACCTCCCCCTCCTCTCTTTCTTTTAAGCAAGGCACCAAGCTGAAAAATCAGGTTATGTCTAACAGTAGCTTGAATCTTCATTCCTTGCAATGGAATAATCTGGTTATAGAGAATTAAAATTTGAATTTAAGATGATATTCAACTATCATCAAGCAAATAGATTTTCATCGTCCCCAGCCAAATAAAACTTCATTCGTATCTTCAATTCCTAACTTCATCTATCACCAACCACATTAGTATAAATAATACATTTCATTGAGATAATAATAGTAGTTTAAATTAGATCGAGATAATAATCGTAGTTTCGTATAATAATTATTAATATAATCTTAAATTACATATAATATTAGTATAAATTTTCGAAATATCATGATATTAAATCTAAACACACAAACAAAATCAAAAATTAAAAAAAAAAAAACTAAAAGTAAAAATTTCTTAATAAAACCTTAAATTGAAATTAGGAGAATACCTGAAATTGAAAAGGACCAAAATATATGAAAAACCCATAATCATGTTGTTGAAAGAAATAACACAGGTATCAATGATCTGTCGTGGTTGAAATATATGAAAACCCCCAATTTTATAACAAATCAAAACTCAAAAACCTAAAAGTAAAAATTTCTTAAATAAACCTTAAATTGAAATTAGGAGAATACCTGAAATTGAGTAGGACCGAAATATATGAAAAACCCATAATCATGTTGTTGAAAGAAATAACACAGGTATCAATGATCTGTCGTGGTTGAAATATATGAAAACCCCCAATTTTATAACAAATCAAAACTCACATCACCCATTTTATTTAATAAAAAATTGTAAGAATAACATGGATTACATTCAACCATGGACTTAATGATGTTACGTTTTTTTTAAACAATCCCATACACGACGGATTTCCTTTTACGGGTTAAAAAATTCGTACCTATGATGTGAGTGAAGAACAGAATAGGTTGAATGGAACTTGAATTAACGAAATTTAGACCACCCCAAAATTTAGGGGTTTTTTATCAACCCAATTAAATACCATGAAATCATTACCCTAAACCTAATTCATCCATAAAACCATAGATTCAGATACATATTCGCATAAAACCTCCCATTTAACTTCCGATCGGCACAGAGCCAGATGCGTAGGGTGTGTGAATATATACCTTTGATTCTTTGTACAACGCCGATGCTGTTTGATTCTTTGTACAACCTGCAATCCAATGTTTGATTTCATGTTCATAAAAAAAAATATTGGTGAAAAAGGGCTTCATCAAATAAGAAAAAAATAATAAGAAAAAAGAAAGAAATAATAAGAAAAAGAAATAAGAATAACAAAATAACTATGTGGAAATTTTGGGTGGTCAATTTTTTGGTGGGGTAGCTTTGGAAAATCAAGGGCATGCTGCCACGTGGCAGATTGTTAAAGATTTTCTTTTCTTGGGATGCTGCTTTATTAGCAAAAGTAACTCAGAATAGGTTGAATGGAACTTAATTGGAGTAATAATAATAACTGTACACCAAAATTTAATTGGAGTAGTGGAAAAAAGAAAGATCACACGGCTTAAAGTAAAAAAATAATAAAAAAAGAAAAATAATAAGAAAAAAATAATAAGAAAAAAATAATAAAAAAAAATAATAAAAAAAAATAAAAGAAAAAAATAATAAGAAAAAAATAATAAGAAAAAAATAATAAGAAAAAAATAATAAGAAAAAAATAATAAGAAAAAAATAAAAGAAAAAAATAATAAGAAAAAAAAATAAGAAAAAAATAATAAAAAAAAATATTAAAAAAAAATAAAAGAAAAAAATAATAAGAAAAAAATATTAAAAAAAAATAAAGAAAAAAATAATAAGAAAAAAATAATTAAAAAAAAATAAAAGAAAAAAATAAAAGAAAAAAAATAATTAAAAAAAAATAATAAGAAAAAAATAAAAGAAAAAAATAATAAAAAAATAATAAAAAAAAATAATAAAAAAAAAAATAAAAAAAATAATAAGAAAAAAATTAAAAAAAAATAATAAGAAAAAAATAATAAGAAAAAAATAATAAAAAAAAATATTAAAAAAAAATAAAAGAAAAAAATAATAAGAAAAAAAATATTAAAAAAAAATAAAAGAAAAAAATAATAAGAAAAAAATATTAAAAAAAAATAAAGAAAAAAATAATAAGAAAAAAATAATTAAAAAAAAATAAAAGAAAAAAATAAAAAAAAAAATAATAAGAAAAAAATAATAAGAAAAAAATAATAAAAAAAAATAAAAAAAAAATAATAAAAAAAAATAATAAAAAAAAATAATAAAAAAAAATAAAAGAAAAAAATAATAAAAAAAAATAATAAGAAAAAAATAATAAGAAAAAAATAATAAGAAAAAAATAATAAGAAAAAAATAATAAGAAAAAAATAATAAGAAAAAGAAATAATAAGAAAAAAATAATAAGAAAAAAATATTAAAAAAAATAAAAGAAAAAAATAATAAGAAAAAAATATTAAAAAAAAATAATAAGAAAAAAATAATAAGAAAAAAATAATAAAAAAAAATAAAAAAAAAATAATAAGAAAAAAATAATAAGAAAAAAATAATAAGAAAAAAATAAAAAAAAAAATAATAAGAAAAAAATAATAAGAAAAAAATATTAAAAAAAAAAAAAGAAAAAAATAATAAGAAAAAAATATTAAAAAAAAATAATAAGAAAAAAATAATAAGAAAAAAATAATAAAAAAAAATATTAAAAAAAAATAAAAGAAAAAAATAATAAGAAAAAAAATATTAAAAAAAAATAAAAGAAAAAAATAATAAAAAAAAATATATTAAAAAAAATAAAAATAAAAATAAAAGAAAAACCAATTATCATCAAACCCCAACCATTTCTCCTTCATCTTTAAAATTTTAAACAAACAAAAGCCACGTGAAAACACTATTGAAACCAATGTTAAAATCGAGCCATTTTGCATATTCCGAGCTAGATTAAATGATTTTTATTTATTTTTGTTAGATCTAATTTTTATTTTTTTTTACAGATCTGTGAAACTCGGATCCATCGGACATACGAAAACGATTCACCAATGACGGATCTTCACTGCTACGCGGTGAAACTACTACGACTTTGATTCTTTCTTTTTTAGATCTATGATACTTATGTATATATTTACTAACTTTATTCATATTTAGTTGAACATTTTGTTTTGATTTGGCTTTATAATAGTTATATCGTTTCGTGTTCTTTGTTTCTTTAGATCTTGATGTTATTTGTTATGATTTGGCTTTATAATAGTTATATCGCAGATGGAAAATTCAAGAAAAGTTGCGTTTTGTATCGAAATACGAATTGAAGATGAGATTAGATGAGACTTAGCTTGTATATTACTTTTTATTTGTATTTACAGTTCATCAGTACTAACTTATTATTACATGTGAATGTACATATTTTAATTGTAAACTTATATTTTGACTAAATAAAGTATTCTTTTAATTCTTCAGTAAATTTTGGTTTTGATGGTTGAGTAGCAGTATTTTTGGGCTGTAATTTTTTTTATAGATAAAAAAGAATAGAGACCGGTTAAATAATAGCAGACAGGTCTCTATGTGTTTAGCGGGAATATATGATTAAGGCGGGAATAAAGAATAGAGACCACTTATTTTGAATAAAACCGGTCTCTATACTTAGCATAGAGACCAGTTGACAACCGGTTTCTATGAGAGAGACCAGTAGTCATAGAGACCGGTTGTTTTACCGGTCTCTATAGTAGAAATCTGTACTAGTATACATATCTTATCCTAATAGGATCAAGTGATTTACATCTTTTTCTATAGACAGAGTTAAGAAATCGCCCCTTACTACTTGTAAAGTCGAAGGTCCTTTTTACTATAGGTAGAACAGGTAAACAATTTCTTTATCTTAGGTAAGAGTAAAACTGTCTACGCCTCAACCTCTCTAATACACATGCATAGACGGTATTAAGTCATGGGCAGTACTTTGTGTTAGTTACTTTTTTTTTAATCTTATGAGAAAGTTAAATGCATTTTTACTAAAATGGCGGGGTTCAATGATCATATGAAAGGGTTTTACTATCATTAGTTTCCTTTGTAGTTTCATTCATTAATGATTATGTTTGACCTTTGTTTCTGCTCATTAGATTTAGGACCGGCAAGTGAATTTCAACGTCCGTGTGCAAAATCAAATTTTCAAAAATGGGGCCCATATAACAAAAAAAGATATATACATATATTTTATGATAATTACAATAATATACAAAAAAAGTACTAATTGCTTATAGAAACTCATTAAACACGAAATGTTCTTTATCATAAAAATAGTTACAACCACATTTTTTCATTTTCTTCGTTGAATACTAGTCTCTTTTAAAAAATGCATTTAATTTTATTTTTAATATTTATAAATCCTTAAAATAATGATTTTATAATAAAATATTTAAATTATACTAATATATAACTAAGAATTTTTAAAAAATGGGGGTCCGTCTTAAAGTCGGGGCCTGTGCGCTGGCCTATATAGCACTTGCCAAGATCCTCTACTAGATTGATGGTCAGAAAATACTGTAAGCCTGTAAGTTCTATTCGTGACGAAGTTGTTGTTGTGGCTAAACAACTAAACTTATAGGTAACCATAAACGGCTCGTTAGGCATTTTTTTTCTTTTATGTGCATGGTATTACTAAATTAAAAGACGATATACGATTATTGTTAGATTTTAGATTCTTGTGTAAGTTTGCATGTCACTCATTTGCTTCTTTCCTTTTGTGTTATCTAGTAACAAGAAGTCACTAGCAAGTTATTATGCATTCGGTTAGTTTTAGAGATAAAAAGTAAGAGAGAATTGTTGGAAATCTTTATGGAATTGTGATTCAGAAGTGTGGCTTAAGTCAATCTAAATGTGTAAGTCGGGGTCTATCTATGCTTACTAATGATTACAATTTACACATAGCCTCCGTAATTATAACACTAATTTTAGTTCTAATGGAATTGCAGTTCTGTTTCTTCAAGAACCAATTTTAATCATTTTCTCTCTGAGAAACTAAACCCCCGCAGAATTACTTTTTTGATCCAACTATATTTGCATACTGCATGGTAAGCATTTATGCAGTTAGTTCGACTCTAGTATCTCATGGAAACCAAATTCCAAGAAACATGGTGCTTTGAGGCAGCCTGACGGCGGGATTCCATCATATTGGCTTGGTACCTCGCACAGATATACGCAAGTTGAAATCATTATATCTGGTCTAGTCAAATACATTAATGATCCAATCATACTACGATAAGTAGTCTAGTCTATCAAATGAAGTTCAAACTAGATCAAAACTTAAGTCACGGGGTAACACCACCAGGAAAAGGTCAACCCGACCAAGGCATTAGCGGCGACGTCGCCGCTAATACTCTGACACTGACAGGGGGCCCGCTAATTTCTCTGCCAGATTTACCGTTACAGACATGGGGGCCCGCAGTATTAGCGGCGACGTCGCCGCTAATACTCTCCCTGGTGGTGTTACACTTTTTGACCTGATGGTGTTACACTCCTCGAAATTTAATGTACTTCTAACTTACAATTAGTCATGTTTGAACTTTCAGTATATATACGAGATATATTTGGATTGACTAGATGGGTGCCCGCGTGTTGCGGCGGAACTAACAAATTACAACATCTTCTATGCTTATCGTTCAATTCAAAGACCATTTTAAAAAGAGTTTTGGGGGTTGAAATTTTTAGGGGTATTTTAGTCTAATTGTGTATGTGATATATAGAAGATGTAAAAGAATAAGAGGTAATATAGTCTTTTTAAGTTCTTAATTACTTAAAAATGAGAAGTCTAGTTTGCTTTATAAGAGACTAGAAGGGTGTCCGCGCGTTGCAACGACAATGCGGCGGCAACAACATATAGCATGCAAGGTGTCGTGATAACGATGATTTAAAGCTAAACACTTGTGAAATGAATAATAACGATTCCCAAATCATTCCCTTTAACCAAACAATGTAAACTATTATCATACTAACCTTACCTCTCCTATAACATAACTCATACCATTATCGTTTGAAAAAGGGATAATATTTATGGATCCAAAACAACTATTGTATCATAAGAGGTTGTGCACCTATGCAACCCGGTTGATTTAACACAAACTTGGGCAAATTGTTTGGGACCAAATATGAGACTATAACTAAAAGGCTTATAACACACCCAAAAACTGCATTTGAAATCCACATGGCATGCATCTAAATTAATTCAATGTTCGTTCATTTCATGTCCAGCTTAAAATGAAAGTCTATTTTGTTGGCTCATTCTTAAAAGTTAACATGTTTAACTACCAATAATAAACTGCTACCCAGATTGTGCACATACAATGGCTGTTGATATTTCTTGTAAGAATGAAAATAATCAGCTGCAACCCATATTGATGCTCCTCAGTAGAGTATGTAGTCTGTCAAAAGTGTGCCACTGATATTCCTTTACCTCTTTTATAATGCTCTGCAAGTCAATTGGAAAAAAAGTATCAACAAAACGTATATTGGTTGAGTTCAATCAATATCAATGAAATTAATAAAACGATAGTTATAGTGCAAGTTTTACATCAGTGCAAATAATAGACAACATAGTACCCCAAGCACAGGGTATCTTTTCAGACATGGATTTGAGATGGTTCTTGTCTACCAAACCAAGTCTGTCGATGAACCAAACAGTATATACCTGAGAAGAAGCAGGTGGAGTCGTTCAAAATGGACAAAGCCAGTATACTGTTAGAAACATGGGCCATGGGCCATGAACCATCGAAACAGGTTGAAATGAGGGGCTAACTAAAGCCACATAAAGGCTAAATTGTCCAGACTCAAAAAAATTAGGGGTTGAAATTGATTTGAAGTGTTTTCCACAAGATCCATTGCCAATTCAGTATTTGTAGTTCCTATTGAGGTGCTTTCAAATACATGAGGAGCTTGTGAATGCAGGTGGCCACTACCACAAGTTAGCCAATAAATTGGCTACTATAAAACCATTTATGTTTACATCTTCTTGAATTGTGATATCTCAAATGATGGTGCAAAAACATATAAGGACCACATAAAAAGCAAATGAGATGTTTTATTCTGCATTGAAAACCACTAATGTGTATCTATCATACTTTGTACTATCATGCCATCTAGCAATACTCACAAGGCCAAGTTAAAGTATACACATTTTGGAAACAAAAAATATATAAATTTATTTTGGACTTATGCTTAAGTTCCGAAATTTGTTAAAACAAATGTAACTACCTCTGCACCTACCAAAATCTAACCAGAACGCTTCCAAAGCTTGAATCTCACACAAGTTTTCTGCCCCGTCAATGTACCTTCAAGCTTTTGAATGTAAATTTAGTGATGTGGAAATATCCAGGTTCACTGAACTGACACCAGTGAACTGGAGAAGTCAACTGAATTGAAGGGTAGAACTGAACTAATAATGCCATCTGAGCAGGCCATGCTAATTCTACCAGCAATAGCCCATTTCAGACAAGTGTTCACTGAACCAGTCCAGTCACCAGTGGTAACACTTCTCCAGTGGAAAGAGTCTCAGTGACAACCAGCAGCGATCCACCAGTGAAGATATCCACTGAAGCACTCCAGTGACCAGTTCCAGTCTAGTATCCAGATGGATGCTCCATATTTAAGTCTCCAGTGAAAGTTCCAGATTTACGTTCCAGTTTTCATTAATAAAGTTTGTTTCAGTCACATGTTTGTGGACCCAATAAAGAAGGAATGACAGCTGTCAAAGACGATAAGGGAGGAGCGTGTGACAACATTAATCCTAACGGTTTGTGGGCCCTTGTGCAGAGGGAATCATTCTAGAAGCTTTGCTTGTCCATTTCCTATTGGTAAATTAATTAGTGGTTGTCCTTAGCACATGACATCCTTTTATTTACTTTATTATTGTATTTTCTTTTCTAGAAAATAGCATGTGGCTATAAATAGGGGTTCAATCTCACTTGTAAAGTAGTTTTTATGTTGAATGAAATTAATAGAGCAGCCTCTATTTCTTAAAATCTTCTTTTACCTTTAGAGATCTTTGATCTTGGTGGTTAGGAGTGACCCCTTTATCAATATTTGTGGTGGTTCGTCCTTTATCAAATATTGTGGTGAGGTCTAAATCTCCGGTTTCCTTTATCTGTAATCGTGGTGGCTAGACCTTTATCGATTATAGTGGTGGGGCGGAGTGTTTCCTTTATCCTTGATTCCGGTGGCTTGGCCTTTACGAATCTTGGTGGTGGATTCTTTTATCTATCATTTTTATTTTATAGTCTTGTTTTATCGTTTCTTTCATATTAAAATCTAGAAAATACCAAAAATAGTCTTCCGCTGTCGTTTGTCGCGTGATTTACGCATCAAATTTGGTATCAGAGCCAGGTTTGAGAAAGGTTTCTTAATCTTTTTATCTGTGGGTTTTGTTGTTTGATTGGGTCAGATTCAAAAGGGTTGTTCTAATCTTTTGATCTGTTGGAGTTTTTGTTTAGATCTGTTATTGTTAGTGTTGTTTGTTGAATATAAATGGCTTTTAGAAGAAATATGACATTAGAGGAAGCTCATAATGCTAGGAGGGATAGACAAATAGAAGATCTACAAGAAGCACTTGATAGAGTTGTTCATATGTTAGAAGATGGTGGTTTAAGGTTTAATAGAGACCATGTTGTTGCTAGTGAAAGAGATTCTGAATCTCAAGGTCCTAGTGAAAGATCTGATAGTACACCTAGAAACTCTAGTGATTCTGATGACCCACATCCTAGAGAAAGACGAAGGAGACATAAGGGTGATGATACTAGAGACATTAAGATAGATCCACCAGATTTCAATGGGTCTTCTAACCCAGAAGAATACTTTGAATGGGTTCAGGTTATGGATAGGATTATGGAAATAAAAGGTTATGATGATAAAAAAAGTTTTAAGGTTGCCATTATTAAGCTTAAAAAGTATGTTTCATCTTGGTATGACAATATGAAATCTGAAAGGGAGTATAAAGGTAAGAGTAAAATCAAGACCTGGTCCAAATTGAAAGAAGTTATGCAGAAAAATTTGTTCCTCAGTCGTACAAGCAAGATCAGTACCTTCTGATGAATAATCTGAAGCAAGGCACTAAAGAAGGTGTGGAGTATCTTAGGGAGTTTGAGCAACTGAAGACAATAACTGGTGTCAAAGAAACTGAAGAGCATACTATCGCCAGATTTCTTGGTGGGTTGAATGCTACCATTAATGAGAAGATAGAATTGCAGCCCATCTGGACTTATGAAAGTGCTTGCAAATTGGCCCTCCAGATTGAAAAGCAACTGAAGAAGAAGGTCCAGTACAAACCTTTCACTAAGGTTACTTCCAGTTCCAGACAACCAGTTACCAGGCCCAGTGAAACTGTTCAGAAATCCTTCAGAGGAAAGGAGAAAGAAACTGGAGGATCAAAAGAACCAGTTGGAAGAAAATGCTTTAAGTGTCATGGTTTTGGTCACTTCTAGGCGCAGTGTCCTAACCAACGAGCACTCACTGCTAAGGAGATCGAAAGCTTACCAGATGTTGATACTGAAGAAGGTGAACCAGTGTATGATGATGATGAAAGTGAAGAGGCATATGTAGGTGCAGATGTTGGAGAAATGCTGGTAGTAAGAAGAGTGATGCATACTGATGAAGTTGCAACTGATACTGCTCAGAGAGAGAATATTTTTCATTCCAGATGTACTGTTAAAGGCAAGGTGTGTAATCTGATCATAGATGGTGGGAGTTGTGCTAATGCTGCTTCAACTTAAATGGTAGAGAAACTGGAACTACCTACAGTAAAACACCCTCGTCCCAACAAGCTACAATGGCTCAGTGAAGGATCTGAGGTAAAAGTTAATCGACAAGTTACTATTCCTTTTTCCATTGGATCTGTTTATCAAGATAAAATTTTTTGTGATGTTGTTCCTATGGATGCTTGTCATATATTACTGGGAAGACCTTGGTTATTTGATAATTATGTATTTCATAATGGTCGTATGAATTCTTATTCATTATCTGTAAGTGGGAAGAAGGTCACTTTGACTTCTCTGAAACCCAATGAGTTACTGAAAATTAATAAGAAAGACCAGCCCAGCAAGTCTTTATTTATGTCACAAACTGAAGTTGAAGAAGAACTCACTGGAGGTACTTCAGTCATGATGTTACTGGTGCTTGAACGTACTGAAGAGAAGGAGTTCACTGGAGTTCCCAGTCTCCTGAAGTCTCTACTGAAGGAATTCACTGATGTTTTCCCAGAAGACCTACCTGAAGGTTTACCACTAGTAAGAGGAATTGAACACCAGATTGACCTGGTTCTAGGTTCAGTTCTTCCAAACAAAGCTGCTATAGATGTTCACCTACTGAAGCAAAAGAGTTGCAAAGGCAGGTTGATGAATTAGTTGCTAAAGGCTTTGTGAGAGCAAGTATGAGTCCTTGTTCAGTCCCAGCTCTCCTGGTCCCAAAGAAAGATGGTTCGATGAGAATGTGTGTTGATAGCAGAGCCATAAATAATATAACTATTAAGTATAGATATCCCATTCCCAGATTGGATGATATGCTTGATGAGTTACATGGCTCCAGTGTATTTTCTAAGATTGATCTCAGAAGTGGCCTTTATGAATGGTTAGTAATGCCTTTTGGTTTATCTAATGCTCCTAGTACTTTCATGAGACTGATGAATGAAGTTCTCAGACCACTTATTGGTCAGTTTGTTGTTGTTTACTTTGATGATATTCTTGTATATTCAAAAACTGAAGCTGAACATGTTAATCATTTAAGAAGTGTGTTTGAATTACTGAGAAAACACCAGTTGTATGGTAAACTGGAGAAATGTGATTTCATGGTTGAAAGTGTAATATTTCTGGGGTATGTTGTTTCAAAAGAAGGTATTTCCATGGATCCCTCTAAGGTTGAAGCCATCAGATCATGGCCAGTTCCTACTACAATCACTGAAGTGAGGAGTTTTCATGGACTGTCATCTTTTTATAGAAGGTTTATCAAAAATTTCTCTACAGTTGTGGCTCCAATCACTGATTGTCTGAAGAAAGGTGTGTTTGACTGGCCTAATTCAGCCCAGTTGGCTTTCGAGTCACTGAAGGAAAAACTCAGTTCAGCTCCAGTACTATCTTTGCCAGATTTTGATATGTTGTTTGAATTAGAGTGTGACGCCAGTGGAGTAGGTATTGGTGCAGTTTTATTACAAGCAGGGCGTCCAGTTGCCTATTTCAGTGAAAAGCTCAATGGTTCTAAACTGAAGTATAGCACTTATGACAAAGAATTTTATGCAATTATTCGTGCTATCACTCACTGGTCACATTATCTGAAGCCGAAGCAGTTTGTCTTATTTTCTGACCATGAAGCACTGAAGTTTATTAATGGTCAACATAAGCTTAATGCCAGACATGCAAAATTGGTGGAATTTTTGCAGTCTTATTCTTTTGTTTCTAAACATAAAGCTGGAGTGGCTAATGTTGTTGCTGGTGCACTTTCCAGACGATACTCGTTGTTATCAATTCTGGAAGCAAGAGTCCTTGGATTTTCTTTCATTAAAGAGTTGTATGCTGCTGATCCAGACTTCGCTGATCGCCTCACTGAAACTAACCAGAAAGGACCATTTGTTGTTCAGGATGGTTTCTTATTCAAGAATGGAAAGTTGTGTATTCCAAAGGGTTCTATTAGAGATTTACTGATAAGGGAAGCACATGGAGGAGGTCTGGCTGGCCATTTTGGTATTAACAAAACTGGAGAGATCCTCACTGAACACTTCTACTGGCCAAGTTTACTGAAGGATGTTCAGAATATCATCAGTCGCTGTCCAACTTGTCACCAGGCGAAGGCTACTTTTCACAAAGGACTGTATACTCCTCTTCCAGTTCCAAGCCAGCCATGGGAAGATCTCAGTATGGATTTCATTGTTGCACTGCCCAGAACTCAGAGAGGAAAAGATTCAATAATGGTGGTTGTTGATCGATTTTCAAAAATGGCACATTTTGTTCCCTGCAACACCACAAATGATGCTTCAGCAGTTGCGAATCTATTTTTCAAAGAAATTGTTCGTTTGCATGGGATTCCAAAAACAATTGTTTCAGATAGAGATGTGAAGTTTCTGAGTTATTTCTGGAAGACCTTATGGAGACTGATGGGTACCAGATTAATGTTCAGTACGTCTCACCATCCTCAGACTGATGGACAGACTGAAGTCACAAACAGAACAATTGGTATGTTATTAAGAACACTGGTGAAGAAGACACTAAAAGATTGGGATCTGAAGCTTGCTCATGCTGAGTTTGCTTTCAACAGAGCTCCAAATTATTCAACCAGTAAATCCCCGTTTGAAGTTTGTTATGGTGTCAATCCACTGACTCCCATTGATTTAATTCCATTTTCGATTGAACCAAAAGCAAGTATTGAAGCTGAGGCCAGAGCGAAAGAAATCAAGAAAATTCATGAACAAGTGAAGGCCAGAATAGAGAAAGCAAATGCCAGTTACAAGGCAAGAGCAAACAAGCATCGAAAGCAGTCCAGTTTTGCTCCAGGTGATCTAGTTTGGGTATACCTCAGAAAAGAAAGATTTCCAGCAAAAAGGAAGAACAAGTTGATGCCCAGAGCTGAAGGACCATTCAAGATTCTGGAGAGGTATGGTGATAATGCTTATAAAGTTGAGCTACCTGGAGATATGTCAGTTTCAAGTACTTTTAATGTCAGGGATCTGATGCCTTATCTGGAAGATGAATACCTCGAGGACTTGAGGACAAGTCCTTTCTTAGAGGAGGAGATTGA
>CM067174.1:31962934-32007934 GCA_034093135.1 Erigeron breviscapus
AAAGATTAAAATTGGTTTTAATATTGACATTAACTTGGTAAATTAAAATGGGTTTTATTAAAAGTTAATGGTCACAATTATAAAAATGGATTTTATAAAAGAACTTTGAAATATGGATCTCAAAATTCATTATGGTACATAGTTTTTTAACTAGAATATAAAAACTCAAAACGACCCTTTAAAAACAAGTTAAAACGCCATCTTTTATACAACACTTAATTATTTGGGAACTCTTTGTAGGATAAAGGTCACCTAACTACCTTGAGGGAACTTATAAGTTAAGGTAAATTTAATATACTTATGGGATAAAGGTCACCTAACCACTAGTATAAGATAAATTTACATGTGTGTATAAGTAGGACAACTTGATTTGGAAACCATGTGATTAGGGTCACCGAAGCATGATAACCAAAGGCGTTGATGGGATTAAACATGCCAACTTAATATAAGATATTAAACCGGTCCCATACCACTAGAAATTGTAAAAGTTGCAATTGTCAAACGTTGACTACCTTGTTAATTTAGATCATGGGATAAAGGTCACCTAACCATCATTTAAATGTAACGTTGGATTCTAGATTTTAATTATTAATTGTCCATAAGACATAAAAGGGTATTAACAATTAAAATTTATATTTGATATCGAAAATACTAATAAAGAACTTTGTTAATCTTGTAGATGGCCGCTAACAATGCAATTAACCCCAACCCAAACGTCCATAACTTTTCACTAAGATCCATCCTTGAAAAAGATCGTCTTAACCAAAATAACTTTGTGGATTGGTTTCGTAACTTGAGAATTGTTCTCAGGCACGAAAAGAAATCCTATATTTTAGACGATCCTATTCCTGATGAGCCCGAAGAAACTGATGTTGAAGCCTATAATGATTGGGTTAAATATGTCGAGGACTCCGTGCAAGTTAGTTGCATAATGCTAGCGAGTATGACTCCCGAACTCCAAAAGGAGTTCGAGCACCATGGGGCATACGACATGATTACCCAACTCAAGGAAATGTTCCAACAAAAGGCAAGGGTTGAACGCTTCGAAACGGTTCGAGCGCTTCATGCATGTCGCATGGATGATTCACAACCGTCTCAACATATGTTCTTAAAATGAAAAGCTACGTTGATCGCCTCGAAAGGCTTAATTGTCCCGTCTCAAATGAGCTAGCTACGGATATGATCCTTAACTCATTATCTAAGAGATTTGAAACTTTCGTGTTAAATTATAACATGAACGGATGGGACAAGACCGTTTCCGAGCTCCATGGGATGCTCAAAACGGCCGAGGCTAGTATGGGAGGAAAAGTTCAAACCCGTTCTCACGATCAATGAAGGCGGAAAGAAAAGGGCTTACTCCGGACCCAAGGCAAATGTTGCTAAGGGAAAGGGTAACAACAAAGGGAATTTCAAAGGCAAAGGAAAGGGAAAATGGATACTCCAAAAGCGAAGAAGCAAAAGGTTGCTGTCAATGACCCATGCTTTGAGTGTGGGGAGGTAGGACATTGGAAACGTAATTGTCCAACCTATCTCAAAGAGTTGAAAGCTAAGAGGGATGCAGGGCAAACCTCAGGTACAATATTTATGATATATATTGAGCTTAATACTGTTTTTTCTTACATATGGGTATTGGATACCGGATGTGGAACTCATATTTGTAATATGTTACAGGGGTTCAGAAGAAAGAAGCACATCAAGAAGGGAGACATTAGTCTTTTATGGGCAATGGTGCATTGGTGCATGTTGAAGCCCAAGGAGACTATCTTTTGAAACTTCCAAATGGTTTGGAAATTGTATTGAACAATGTTTTGTATGCACCTAGTTTGACTAGGAGTATTATTTCTGTTTCCCGTTTAAGACATGTTGGATATGATTTTAATTTTGTTAACAATGATATCCATGTTTCTATGAATGATGTATTTTATTTTAAAGCTATGCCTTTAAATGGTATTTATGAATTGGTTCATGAAAACACAACATATGATAACTCAATGTACCAAGCTACCACCAAGAAACTTAAATTAGATTTAAGTGAAACCTATATTTGGCATTGTCGTCTTGGCCATATAAATAAAAATCGCATACTAACACTTCAAAAGAATGGTCTTTTGAAAACAAAATCAAATGATTCATTTAATGTATGTGAATCTTGTTTACAAGGCAAGATGACTAAAGCACATTTCAAAGGCACTAATGAAAGGGCAAAAGATTTATTAGGTATCATACATTCGGATGTATGTGGTCCTTTTAAGCCAATGACTAGGAATGGTGAAAGATACTTCATTACATTCACCGATGACTATAGTCGTTACGGTTATGTATACTTATTAAAACATAAGAGTGAAGCTTTTGAAATGTTCAAAATTTTCAAGAATGAAGTAGAAAACCAACTCAGTAAGTCAATAAAAATTCTTCGTTCTGATAGAGGAGGTGAATACCTAAGTGATGCTTTTCAAGATCATCTTAGAAGTTGTGGGATTATCTCACAACTAACTCCACCTGGAACACCACAACACAATGGTGTATCTGAAAGGAGGAATCGAACTCTATTAGATATGGTTCGTTCCATGATGAGCAAAAGCTCACTACCTCTATCATTTTGGGGATATGCCATAATCTCTGCTGCCCGAATTTTAAATATGGCTCCCACCAAGAAAGTGGAGAAAACACCTTTTGAAATATGGCATGGAAGAGTTCCATCTTTGTCATATTTAAAGGTATGGGGTTGTGAGGCTTATGTAAGACATGATGCCTCAAACAAATTAGAGCCCCGATCCACTAAATGTATCTTTGTAGGATATCCTAAAGATGATTTGGGATATTATTTCTACAATCCTAATGAGCAAAATGTATTTGTTGCTCGAAAGGCTGAGTTCTTGGAGACTAAATTCCTTATGGAAGGAACTAGTTCCAGAACAGTGGAACTTGAAGAAGATCAAGAACCACTGACAGATACACACTTGGGTGACACTAGCATTCAACAAAAGGATGTTGAAAATGATCAAAGGGTTGATCAAGACACACAAAACGTTCGTAGATCTGGTAGAGCTACTTATCCACCTGAGAGATATGGATTTCTCGTGGATGAATGCTACATGGTAGTTTCTGATGAACCTACCACCTACCATGATGCAATGTCCAAATCAGATTCGGATAAATGGCTAGAGGCCATGAACGCTGAGATGCAATCCATGTATGACAACCAAGTTTGGGAATTGGTTGTTGAACCTCCTAATTCCAAAGTAGTTGGAAGTAAATGGGTGTTCAAATTGAAACACGATATGCATGGAAACTTGCTTACTTATAAAGCTAGACTTGTAGCAAAAGGTTTCACTCAAACTCGAGGGGTCGACTATGATGAAACTTTTTCGCCTGTGGCAATGCTAAAGTCTATTAGGATATTATTTGCCATAGCAGCACATTATGACTATGAGATATGGCAAATGGATGTCAAAACCGCTTTTCTAAATGGATATCTTGAGGAAGATGTCTATATGGATCAGCCTGAAGGTTTTGTCGATCCAAAACATCCTAATAAAGTATGCAAATTAAAGAAATCAATCTATGGATTGAAACAAGCATCAAGAAGCTGGAATCGTCGTTTTGATGAAGAAGTCAAGAAATTTGGCTTCATCAAAAACGCTGATGAAGCTTGTGTGTATAAGAAGGCTAGTGGGAGCATCATTACTTTTCTAGTATTATATGTCGATGACATTCTACTATTTGGAAATGACATTCCAACCTTGGAAGGTGTAAAGCCTGGCTTGGAAGTTGCTTTTCCATTAAGGATCTTGGTGAAGCCGCCTATATTTTGGGAATAAGGATCTATAGGGATAGATCAAGGCGCTTAATAGGTTTGAATCAAAGTGCATACATAGAAAAATCTTGAAAAGGTTCAAGATGGAAAACTCTAAGAAAGGTTTGGTACCTATTCAAAGAGGAACTATATTGAGTACTTCTCAATCTCCTAGCTCAAAAGTTGAGCAAGAGAAAATGAGTGGAATCCCATATGCATCTGCTATAGGATCCATCATGTATGCTATGATATGCACGAGACCGGACGTGTCATGCGCTTTGAGCATGACAAGTAGATACCAGCAAAATCCAGGAGATAGTCATTGGATGGCTGTCAAGAATATATTGAAATATCTTAGAAATACTAAAGATATGTTCTTAATATATGGATCTGGTGAGGAGGAACTCGTTGTAAAGGGTTACACGGATGCGAGTTTCCAAACTGATCGAGATGATTCTCGATCACAATCGGGGTACATATTCATTCTAAACGGAGGAGCTGTTTCATGGAAAAGCTCAAAGCAGGATGTGGTTGCGTTGTCCACTACAGAGTCTGAATACATCGCCGCTTCTTTAGCAGCACAAGAAGCTGCATGGTTGAAGAAATTCATTGCCGATCTAGGGGTTGTTCCTTCCATTCAAGAACCCCTAGAAATTCTTTGTGATAACGAGGGCGCGATTGCTCAAATCAAGGAACCTCGTGCACATCAAAAGACTAGGCACATTGAGCGGAGATTCAACTACATAAGGGATGAAGTTGAAAAGGGAAAGATTTGTATTCACAAAGTTCACACCGATCAAAATGTTGCGGACCCACTCACGAAGCTCCTTGAAAGGCCTAAGCATGAGAGTCATACTTGTGCCATGGGACTTCGATATTCTAGTGATTGGATTTGATCTATTTTATGTATTTGGATATCGGAACACTTGTATTTATTAACACTTTTATATGAATATTGGTATTATGCATTTAAATTGTGTTATGTTCCATTTTTGCATGTTTAAATCCATGAATGAGTTAATTATTCTAAATGTCCGTAGTCGATCATATTTGTGGGAACAAATATGAATGTAAGATTATTATGAACTTGGATTGGTAGATATTCAAAAGGTTTTGAATATAGAGCAAAGTGTTGCTACCAAGGTTCATAGATATTTGTGGGATACAAATATTGGACTGACCTGCAATCAAGCATTACTACATGGAATTTCTGTGATTGATCATAAGTAATCTTGAGTTAAAAGGCGAATATCATTGTATCCTCAGACCTGAGATACATATTGGGTCTTGATATTCACTGAATATTATACTTTGACTTAGCTCTTCGCTGTTCTGAAACATGGCAGTACATAAGACTAAGCTCAGGTATGATATAAGGTGACTGTGAAAGACGTATGTAGTCGAGATGGAATTTGTCCCTCTTATTCGTTGAGAGTAAGATGTCTAAGGCCTGCTACAAAGTTAAATCAATGGAGAATGATCACTCTGTGTCTCTAAGATTTAACATGACATCTGTGACAAAAGGATAAATGATCGATTCACCTAAATCATTTCAAGTAAGGGACTTGAAGAGGATGATGTTATTGAATGGCACTTCGTCATACGTATTAGGGGTAGCAAACCGTTGTTAGGCGGTATTTGCTGCTTGCGTCAATCTTCTATGAATCTTGTGCAAGTGGGAGATTGCTGGAATTCGTCTGCCCAAGACACATATTAAATTGACGTGGCTAGTACGTGATGATCCAAGTCGGGTCATACCCAATAACAAGCTAGACAAACACTTATGATATTTATTTATACGATTTGATCTTTAAATAAATATCAATACTTGAAACTTTTAGAAAGTGGTTTTCTAAATAATTGCACTTGAGATATGTAAATAAATTATATGGATGATTTATTTTGAGAGAAATATGAATATGTTTATTTGGCAAAATAAACACTTATGTGTGTTGTATATAATATGTAACATGTTACATAAGATATGTAACAAGTTATGTTGCAATTTTATCTATCAAATATACAAATAAGTGTTTTATAAAAATTGACACAAATTTTGTTTGTGTCAACCCCATGTGGCCCCCCCCCCCATGTGGTTTCATGTGGACTTTGATCTACTTAAAACACTTGTAGTCTTGCATGACTTACAACACAACACATAGTTTGTGTCAACCTTTCTTACTTCTTTTTCTTTCTCTTAAATTTCGGCCAAAGGGTTAAAAAGGGGAAGGGTTTACAAGTTAAATCCTAGCACATAGTTTGGGTGTTTGTTGATAGTTTGGGGTATACAAGCTTGAGGTTCTTCTAGGTTGAAGACTTGCCACTTCAAGATCATCATCTCCTTCATATCAACCTTCTTATAAGCTTGGAAGAAGGTAGTCTTCTAAAACACCCTATGGTTGTTGTTTTGATTGCATATTATTCATATACATGGATCCTTATTGTTTGGGTTTTCTTTAATAAGTTAAAATTTGGTTTTTAACCACATATAACACATTGAAATGGTTCAATATTCCGCTGCGTTTTTGATATTATAATGATAATATGACTTTGATAAAACCCAACAAGACCCAACACTTTATCGATTATAGTGGTGGGGCGGAGTGTTTCCTTTATCCTTGATTCCGGTGGCTTGGCCTTTACGAATCTTGGTGGTGGATTCTTTTATCTATCATTTTTATTTTATAGTCTTGTTTTATCGTTTGTTTCATATTAAAATCTAGAAAATACCAAAAATAGTCTTCCGATGTCGTTTGTCGCGTGATTTACGCATCATTTAGTCATGCAAGTCCAGCCTAGCCGCTGATTTAGACTACACATCCTTTGATAGGAGAGCATCAAAAAATAGCTAAACTTGTCTATAAATAGCTCAAAAAACATTAGATAAGCCAATTAATAGCTCAATATATAACCAATTAATCGTTTAAAGAATCCATCAGAATGAGAGCGTAATAACTTACAAGTTTCTCATTGAGCACGTTTAGATTTGGAGTCTCATACAGCCAATGTCTCACCATCACAATGAGAACGCAATAATTTGCGCAAACCTTTGGTTTGGTTTCCTTCCATTAACAGAGTGGATGCCGAATGAACCATTGATGTGTTAAGGAAATTGGAGAGAACTGTCAGGTTTAGCATCTATTATCAAAAGAGTTGAGATAAACCAACAATGAGCATAGTCAAACACGAAAATCAGGACAATTACAGACGCACACAACAACAATACCCGCAATCAAGCAAGATATTATATTGTACATGTAACAATTCTTACAATTAAGTAAGCTATTCATCCTACTTAAATACTCAAATAATAAGGAAAAAAAATCAAAAAACTATGCTAAATCAATATCATCGAGCGGCCAGGAATACCTGTTTTTTAGTTTTGAAACTTCGCATTGGAAGATGAAAATTGGGGACTATGGCTGCAGATGCAAATGATGATGGACGGTGGCAATTGACACCGGTGATGATAAACGACGGTGGCGCTTGACGCAGATGATGATGGACGACGGCGGGATCGCGGTGTTCATTGAAGCAGCAGAAGGTGAGGTGGCCGATTGGTTTTTGGGGGTTGGGGGGTTTGCGTGTGTAATCGATAGAGAGGGAGGGAGGGAAAAGGTTTGTGTGTGTGTGTTTGTGTAATTCTCAGGAGAGTGGCGGTTGTTTAAGGGTAGAGGTAATATGGGGATATCTCAAAAAATGTTGAATCTCTTAAATCCAGTTTGTTTTATAAGAGTAATAGATGGGTGCCCGCGCGTTGCAGCGGCACTAACAAGTTACAACATGTTCTGCGCTTACCGTTCAATTCAAAGGCCATTTATAAAAGAGTTTCGTTATATGTGCGTGTATGTGATATATAAAAGATGTAAAAGAAGAAGGGGTAATAAAGTCTTTTTAAGTTCTTAATTACTTAAAGATGGGGGTGTAGTTTGCTTTATAAGGGATTATAGATAAGTCATTAACTTCACCTGTGGGTTCTCCTTATTTTTGTAGATTTTTTTTTTCTTTTGCACAATAACAACTAAATTAGGCCTTTCTCAATAGCATCCCCATCCACACCTCTTCAATCCGCGTAGAGTAAATAACAATAATGAGTGTACATAGTTGGAGAACTCAAGTTCTCGACCACTTCCACACTTCTTTTTCAACGCCACATCAACACTTTCTTTTACTTCTTCTTTACAATTATCAGTTCCAATTAATTAAAGAAAAATTGTTTTTATTGAGTTAAATGGTCGAATTGGGCACGACCACCTCATCCCCCATCCCTTTCGTGTCCACTACTTCTTATGCGCCCCAACGAAGTGTCACGGTGAGCCCTTGTGACAAAGGTGTACCAACACCTTCTTCCCAAGAAGTACCCATGACGAAGTAAGGAAGTCGTTTGCTAGGAGCGGCCTAACAAAATCTAGATCATTAATTAAATCAAAATAGAATTATTTAGTGGATTATGATTACATGTGATTTCAAACCTTATGCTTTTAATTTCACATATATTAATCAAAAATGTGTTTTAAAACCTAATTACATGTGATATAGATGGTCTCTTTTAAGTAATTAAATGATATCAAGTAAAGCCCCACCCATTTGAATCTTGCAAGAAGATCATTTGTGTCTCTCTTTCAACTTCCAATTACTCTTGAGACACCATATCATACTGGCTCCTAGAAAAACAAGAGATTTAAGAGTGGGGGCTTACAAATATTGAGGGTGATTGAGTATACATAATTTATCCTTACCATATCAATAAAATAACAAGTCCATTTGTACCACTTTCTTCTTCTAACGCTACATCCTTACACTCATCATTTGCACAAACTAACAAGAAAATAGGAGCCGGGGATGTGACAGATAGAGGTTGAGCACGCATAGCTTTAAGCATACCAAACTAACTGATTATTTGCAATAAAGACCATGGGTGCTCACTCTCTTCTGTTACCGCCCTTAACCTCTGCCTCCAAAAATCCGTAGTTGTAAATATTGAAAGACTTGTAAGCACGTATTATGAATTTGAGTAGGGATAACAAATTCATGGTGACATATATATAGTGCGTTTTCAAGAATGTTACCAATTTATTCATTTCTTGTGTTTTCTAGTTAACATATGGACTTACGTACATACCACATAGAATACTAGCTCTTATTAGAACAAGAGACATAAGGGTGGTTGGTGACAGATAGAGGGTGAGCACACATAGCTTCAAGCATATGAATCCTTGTGTAGCTATATCTCTATAATATCATGCAAGAAAAGCCCATCTGTGCTCACTCTCTTCTGTCACCATTCCTTCCCTTAGACTCTAGCTCTCTTAATTTACAAAACATACATCAAAGCAACAAAAAAGAACATAAATAGATTAGAGGGAATGTGACAGATAGAGAGTAAGCACACATAGCTTCAAGCATATCAAACTTGCAAGAAAGACGATGGGTGCTCACTCTCTTCTGTCACCACCTCTTTACCTTTTTATAGTTCATGGATCATATAAATACATATAGTAGTATATATATATATAATGATCTTAATATGTAGAAGGCTTTCTATATTTAAAGTTTGTCATTCCAATAAAAAAGAAGGCTTTCCATATTAGGTAAAAACCATGTATTGTAGGTGGTGTTACTGTTCCATAGCATGGGAACACACACTACAATGATTTGTGCGTGTAACTGGAGGTTGCTAATCAGCCTTTTTATAGACTTCTTTAAGATACCCTCCATGCCTCTTGGAATAATGTGAACTAGAAAATTTTCGGCCCCGCATCAATTGTCGTGTTGAAACGATTGTATTATTTAGTATATTTGCGTTGAATTAACATACATTCTGTCATGGATATGTTTGTTTAAAAGTTTATCATATCAAATATATATTTATTTAAAAGCAAAACCACAATAGTTTCCGTCTGCGCGTTGCGCGGTTTCAATTAGTTCGATTATTTTTTGTTATTGATGATTTATGTTTGCTAAAAACTTTGACATATAAAATATATATTTATTTTAAGACAATACCACAAAAAATTAATAAAAGTTTTTAATATATTGTTTGGAAACCTGGAAACGATTATGTTTTGTTATTGATGATGTGTCGCTATATATGTTTGTTAAAATCTTTGACATATGAAATAAATATTTATTCAAAGGCAATACCACAAAAAAATAGTTTTGATATACTATTTGAAAACCCAAATGAAAAAAAAAATGTAAGAAACCAAGAAGTAACCCGTAAATTTAAACCTGAAAGGGATCCAATGTGGTAAAATCTGAATATTGTTACAAAAAAAGAATAAACGTTTTGAATATAGTTATTTGAAAACCCGAAAGAAAAAAAAAATGAAAAAAACCAAAAAGTAACTCGTATTAAAAAACCCGAACGGGATGCGATTTGACAAAATCCAAATGCGGTTTATAGCATGGACAAATAGTAACTCGCCCTCACATCTCATTCATTTAGTATAGTATGTAATAAATGTGGCTTATCTTGTCTTCTCCCCCATTTTAAATAGTTTTTAAAAGTGAGCGTGCATGAGAATGCTCTGAATGTCCAACTCTCCATAAATTTCCATTTGGAAAGATAAAAAGGACAAGTAACTTGTCATAAGTAATAAAAAACATATAGTATGAGAATTAGTGTCCCGGTATCAAATTAAGTAACTCATGAACAAATATACAT
Organism: Erigeron breviscapus; assembly: GCA_034093135.1. Classification (NCBI taxonomy): domain Eukaryota; kingdom Viridiplantae; phylum Streptophyta; class Magnoliopsida; order Asterales; family Asteraceae; genus Erigeron; species Erigeron breviscapus. Next base: position 31,973,398 of record CM067174.1, read on the forward strand.
AGTAGATGTAACGAATTTTAATAATCGTGTTACAATTTTGTTGTTGAATTCGTGTAATATAAATCGGCTAAATCTGATTGCTTGCCACATACAATGAAGATCCGTGTATAGTTTGTTACACACAATACATATTTGTGCATAGTTTTTACATTTTAAGACATTATTCCTAAAGGTTTAGTTTAACAATAATCAATTGGTTGTCGGCTAACTATCTAGTATCTAGCCAGTAAATCGTTACACGATTTCCACAAAAATCCAAGTTATTTACATAAAATGAACACGATCGAAGTTAATTCACACTAGTACAGTTCATAGTTATTTATATTTCGATCGGGACACTAATCCCTATTAAAGTATAATAAACTATTGTTTACAAATATAAAGACCTGGATTCTGCTCAGTCAAATAGGGGCCCACCAAAAATATTTTGATTATCCTGAACTAGTGAAGTTGGATCAACTTTAAAGAATCTAAATCCCTAAGAATTAAGGTTTGAAAGAGTCTTTTACATTAATAATAAGAATAGAAAGACAAATTGTTACATTTGATAAAATTAAAAGAAAAAAAAGTTTTACATTGATAAAGAGTCTTGCATGCCTGGTAAACTCTTCATCCTGGAGTAGGTAACATACTGGGCATTTGTGGTACAAATATTAATTGTGGATACAATTGATGTATTAATCCGTGAAGTGATGATATTAGGCTATTATTGGCCAAATTAAGTGATTAAATCTCCCATACCGACGAGTATGCATGCGAAATCAGTTTTCTTTTTTGGTTGACCGACGAGGAAGTGAGGAGCTTGTGGGTCCCCATTTATGTATAAAAAAACTTAATAAAAAATAATGATGCGGAAGTGATAATGAAAAAATGATGGTTGTTAATGTGAGGTGACGAACAATGACGTACATTCAGTGGCGGATCTAGGAATGAAAATCACGTGTGTCCAAATTTAATTTGGGCAAAAAAAATTTTTCCTCGTATTCAATAACGGGTCGGGTCGGGTTTTCACAAAACATCATACATATTAAATCAAAATTCTTTTGCAACGCGAGTTCTTTCACAAAGTACCTATTAACAATTAGGCAAAATTCTCATAAGATTCCCTAGTTCTACCTTGTCATAACGTTAACTCAACATATATTCTCATACTATATCTTAACTACGAAGAAATGAAATGGGAATTTTTATTATTGTACAATTTTTACTATAAGAATTTGATTCTTGGTAAATCTGTTTGGTTCTCTTTCTCCCGATTTCAAGCTTCCTCTCACAGTGGCGGATTCATATTGAGTGTATGGGGGTCATTGGACCACCCTTACAAAAATATTTTTTAACAGAGCCTATATAAAAATTGGATGGAACCTCCTTAAAAGTTTTGAGTGACCCTCCTTAGAAAGAAAAAGGAGAAAAAGCCTAATAAATTCCATAAAATAAAAAGAAGACCATAAAAAAGAAAGGAACAACCGGTGACTCACTGCACTTCCTTTTCTCAGGCACACAACATAATTGTTAGTTGCTTGACGTGCTTCCCTTTTCAACTTTCCTTTTTGATTCTTGATAAATTGGTAAGGGTGTTATGGTATTAAGTTTTTTTTGTTTATGTTGATTTGGATAATTAATTGGGTTTATGAGTGATGAATATTGATAGTGATAACAAGAGAGAAAACTCCCTTACACACTCTTAAATTGGCACCGTAGATAGTTAGATAAGAGTTTGGGTTTATGAGTGTAGTTAACGGTGGCGTACGTAAACCAGTAAAGGGTGAAAATGGTGGCCAAATAGTCTGTATATTTATTTAAAGGCTGCAATGCCTTTATCTTTGTGTTTATCTTTGTGAATGATAAGTCAACACATTGTGTAATGTGTATATCAGTATATATACAATTACATACATTAGTGAGTCATACAGTCTACTATTCTAGTGGGCAAAATTTGTGTTTATCTTATACTCCCTCCGTCTCATTAAACTTGTTCACTTTTACATTTTAAAAGTCGAACTTTACAAACTTTGACCATAAATATTTTTGTTTGTGTTATATAATATTTGGTAAAAGTTATATGAATTGATTGTGTTTTAGATGTGTGTTTGATTGGTATAACTTTTATTAACTATTATATAACACAAATAAATATATTTATGGTCAAAGTTGTTAAAGTTTGACTTTGAAATTTTAAAAGTGGACAAATTTAATGGGACAGAGGAAGTAACATTTTATATGTTGAATTATTATGTCATAGTGCCACTACAAATAATGTTACATTTGTCCACACTTTTAGTTAGTGTGAACAATTTAAAAATTTTGTCACGCTTTTATGTGTGTAGAAATGTGTAGAACTAAAAGTGTGTAGAATTTTATCCACACTAAAAAGTTGGACTTTCACAATTATTTTGTAACACCCTATTTGTCCACACTAACTTTTTAGTGTGGACAAATGGGGTGTTACAAAATAATTATGAAAGTCCACACTAAAAAGTGTGAAGAATTAAAAGTTCACACTTTTTAGTGTGGATAAATTTATACACACTTTTAGTTCTACACATTTTTACACACATAAAAGCGTGACAAAATTTTTAATTTGTTCACACTAACTAAAAGTGTGGACAAATGCAACATTATTTGTAGTGTGCGTATAGTTATATCTATTTTGCGTGTAGCTAAATCCATTGTTCAATGTGTATTTTCACTAATGAAGTTGAGGAAAACTGATTTGCCCAACAAAACAATTGATCCATATATGAATGATAAAATTTTATTTGCACAACAAGTTGAGTGTTATTGATATATGTTTATGTGTTTGTATTTGAGACCCGGTCGGTTGACCCGACCCGTATTTGATTTTTTTTCTTTGATCCCGCCTTATCCAAGTGATTGTAACAATCTCAACGACCCCCATGACTTAAAATCCTAGATCCGCCACTGCCTCTCATTACCGTTCTTAAATCTTGTTTGCCAAATCTTTTGATAAGTTTTGTGTTTTAAAGATTAGAGGTTTTGAATTAGAAATAAAGAAGAGTGACTAAAAAACTCTAAAAGTTTGGTAGTATGCTACTAATGAACCATTAAGATTAAAAGATTAGCCCATGTGTCTTTCTAAATTGTTTTATTTTATAACTAAAGGATCTAGGAATAAAAAATACGTATATCATCTAATTATAATTTATTTACTTCAAACACTTTAAAAGACTTACTTTATAATTTACCTAGGTCCGAACTATTGGATAACATGTGTACAATCATAATTTTCTATAAACTTGTTAAAAAAAATTCCGATCTAACGTAGGTCCGTGGACCTACTTTAATCCTATTAAGAACCGCCCTTGCGTACATTACCATTAGGGATCAGATATAAAGGATCGATAAAATGAAAATCAATGTTAGAGAATTGAAACGAGTAGGAATGCAATCGAGCTTAAATAGGTACAGGTCTAAATTAAAAGGTTGTGATCATTGGAAAACTAAAATTCATGTAAAAATCATAAAACTGACTAAACACATTGTGATTTGAAACTTAACACAATGTGTTTATAGTTGCCACCACCACTAGCAGCAGTACCATTGCCAGAAATTGTGATACGGTACGGGTGAAGCCCTTAATCGAATGGTTGCGCCGTTCAGGGAGGCTTTGCCCTTCTCGGTAGCCTACCTCGAGGCATTTATAAAGGGGTTGGAATCCGGACGCACAGTGGCGGAGCCAGGATTTTTTGTCCGGGTGTGCCAAATAACTAAATCAAACATTAACAGGTTTCGACAAGGCCGGTCTTAAAGAATTCAGATGCCTTGAGCGAGATGGTCAAAAATATGCTTGGTCAAACTAAACTAATCATTTCTATATTGTTTTTTATTGAAAACATAAAAGGTTACAAACGTACTATTCGAGGAATTAAACTCCAAATAAAATTACATCACAGCGAATCACCTAAAATGATGTTTAGGTATATTAGCTAAAAATCTACTTTCATAACTTACAACTGGTAACCCGTTTAGTCGCTTTTGCCACATTCTATTTTGTAACTAAGGCTTTAATAACTTTAACCAATGTTACTATGACTATTATGGTCATAAAAGCTCGTATTAAGTTAATAATAGAATTTATAATAAAACAGTTATAGTTAGAATAATACATATATAATAATGAAATGTTGTATAAGAAAGATAGGGTGATTTTTGTCATTTCAAAAATAGATAATAAGTTAACAGACAAAGAATAGATAGATATTTATAAGTTATAACTAAGTTTAGTACCTTAAAGGAACATGTTATAAAATTATAGGATAGAAGTGTAACTATAAAATACTATAGGGGTTATGATTAGATAACAAGATACGTGGCCATCTTGCCCAAATTGTACTGTCTTCTCCGATTCTCTTTTTTTCAAAGCATACAAGAACTTATCAGTTTCCGCCATTAACGTCAAAAAAATTTCTATCACTAATTCACTGGTGGGCCAAATTAAAAAATACAAAATAAGTAAAAGCCTAAAATCTATTGCAACTAGCCTTATGGGGTGGGTCATGGCCAACCCTACCCCTCATGTACCTCCGCCCCTGCGGACGCATATGAGAATGATGTGGATTTGATGAGCGGCGATCCAAGAGATAGTATGATGGTTTGATACGGTACGGGCGCTTCCCTTACTGCCGCCATGGCGTCGCCGGAGGAGGAGGAAAAGAGAGAAGGAGAGACATGATGGTGGTGGTGAGAATCTGTAAACATATTGTGTTAAATCACGGTGTGTTTGACGAGTTTTCTGGTTTTCACACATAATTTATTTTTCAAATGAATATTTCACTTAAATTAAAATATTCTTATTACATATTTTGGGTCGAAACTCTTAAATTTGAAATAATAGAGTTTTAAAAAGACAATATGTAAAATCCTTTGAATTGTTCCGTTGTAGGTAACCATGCATGTGGAAGTCTTCAGTTAGAATTTAGTCCTGGATCCATATACATATGCTTTTCATACAAGTGGACAATGTTTAAGATATCCTTACTATACACTAGCATCTTCATGTAGGGTTGAGTAGCATATATAATGCTTGTAGAAAATTTGATTCTAACTACTTTCTTAGAGAGTAGGAGAGTTCATAATGCTTATATTTCACAGTGAGATAACTGGTAAATTAGGAAAAACAAACTTAAGAATCCGATTCATCATCGACGATGACAACAATAGTGCTCAATCTTGTTAAACGTGAGATATGAAAAAAAATGAAATGTAAACAGTCATAACTCTATTCAGGAATGTAAAAATTGTTTCCAAAAAATTAAATTTTCGACAAAAGTGTGTTTTATATAAACTCATGTATGACCAATAATTAAATAAAAAGATGATAGAAAAAGAGAAATAAGATTTACATCAATCTATCACACCATTTTGTAAAAGATTGTTTGTAATTTATTTGTAATCTTAGAATTTCTCAAGTTAAAAAGAGAAATAATTATTTTAAATAAGTGCACTTTTAACAAACACCTTATTTATCTAGTTTTTTAATATAGTGTTGTGTGCGCATATATATATATATATTGTGTTTACACCAAAACTTTAAGAACGCATGGGTACCCATCACCTCAATTATGATAAGGCATCTTGTGACGCATGGTTTGTCTTTTCTCTTTGGTTGCCCTAAAAGTCCTCTTTGCCATATATTCGCAGCGGATCCTATATATATGGCTTTCCACTTTCAGCCATTTGAAATAATGTATGATGTCTAACTTCCCTGATCGTCCACGTGGAGTTCTTGGGTATATTTTGCAATCGACATCTTTCACTGATCACTTCCTGATTCGTTAAGGGTCTTTCAAAATGGTTTAACAAACATGCATGAGGATATTGAAAGATGATGATGTGTTATTTTTACACAATATGATATTGGTAGCATAAGTATCTTATATTTTAACCAGAAAGTTACTCGCGCAATGCGCGGCGGCGGCGACGGGTGACGTCGGTGTTGGTGACTTAGCGATGTGTTTATTAATTTAAACGTAATTGATTTAATAGAGGTAATGTAAAAGTAATTAATTTCATTAAGGGTATTATAGGTATATTAGGTGGAGATATTTTAATTAGTTAATAAAAGAGAGGGGTAATTTAGGTATATCAAAAGTTGAAAGTCAAAAGATAAGAAAAGGGTGATTTGCTTTATAAGGGAATATAGATATATTATTAGTTAATATATATTATTAGATATAACGATGTGAAACTATATATTTATAACGAATGTTATTTAATATTATATAATTAAAAAAACTTATATATATATATATATATATATATATATATATATATATATATATATATATATATATATATATATATATATATATATATATATATATATATATATATATATATATATATATATATATATATATATATATATATATATATATATATATATATATATATATATATATATATATATATATATATATATATATATATATATATATATATATATATATATATATATATATATATATATATATATATATATATATATATATATATATATATATATATATATATATATATATATATATATATATATATATATATATATATATATATATATATATATATATATATATATATATATATATATATATATATATATATATATATATATATATATATATATATATATATATATATATATATATATATATATATATATATATATATATATATATATATATATATATATATATATATATATATATATATATATATATATATATATATATATATATATATATATATATATATATATATATATATATATATATATATATATATATATATATATATATATATATATATATATATATATATATATATATATATATATATATATATATATATATATATATATATATATATATATATATATATATATATATATATATATATATATATATATATATATATATATATATATATATATATATATATATATATATATATATATATATATATATATATATATATATATATATATATATATATATATATATATATATATATATATATATATATATATATATATATATATATATATATATATATATATATATATATATATATATATATATATATATATATATATATATATATATATATATATATATATATATATATATATATATATATATATATATATATATATATATATATATATATATATATATATATATATATATATATATATATATATATATATATATATATATATATATATATATATATATATATATATATATATATATATATATATATATATATATATATATATATATATATATATATATATATATATATATATATATATATATATATATATATATATATATATATATATATATATATATATATATATATATATATATATATATATATATATATATATATATATATATATATATATATATATATATATATATACGTAGGTATATATATATATTTAAAAGACAATAGTATATATATATATATATTAATATACATATACGTTATATAGTCAATGTTGGTTCTGCTTTTACAGCAGTAGGAACATTGGCTGAGTTAATGTTGGTTCTGCGTTTTACAGCAGTAGGAACATTAACTCAAATATTCCTAAGTGTCATTTGAGAGTTCTTGGGAACAAGCAAAAGTTTGCTTGTTCAGAAAAACACTCAAATGGTTTGAGAGTTTCTTGGGAACAAGCAAAAGTTTGCTTGTTCAGAAGAACTCTCAAACAGTTTGAGAGTTTCTTGGGAACAAGCAAAAGTTTGCTTGTTCAGAAGAACTCTCAAACAGTTTGTGTGTTCAGGGAAACACACAAACAGGCCAAACCCTAATGGGCTTTATGGGCCTGACATGGAAACACTCAAACCCATAGGGTTTTGAGTGTTCCTGGCCCTTGCCTATAAATAGGGTGTGTGTTTATGCGTGTTCCAACAAGAGTGTAGAGAGAGAAACAAGCAAATCTAGAGAGAGAAACTAGAACACACAAATCTAGTAGATCTTGGAGGTGCTACTCGTCTCACGCACGAACCGCAAAACACACACCCGGTTTGGTTGGCTTGTAGACTTAGATTACCACGTTGGTTGGTAAGGTTCGTCCGGAAAGCCGTCTCACTATAATAACCAAATACGGGTGTTTATGTTCACGCAAAGATATATATATATATATATATATATATATATATATATATATATATATATAAATATATATATATATATATAGTGATATATATATCATAAAAGGTAGATATAAAAACCGTGGGTTATCTCGAGGGATTCCGCACCTCGACATATCCTTAGTCAATCTCGGTTCGATAGAAGAAGTAGACCCGAGGGACTTACAACTGGTATCAGAGCCAAAGGTTTTAATACCTTGGTTCGAGATTGATTACGGTTTGGGTATCCCGTTTTTTGCGTGTTCTTAGGTAAAGATTGTTTTCGGGTGCGTTTGAAAGAAAGTTTCAAACTTGACGCCAAAATAAGACACATCTTAATCCTAAAAACTGTTATTTCAAACTTTCGGGGTCAAGGAACAATATCGGGTTCGGGATCTAAGAAAGATTGGAAAAACAGCCATTTTGCGTGTTCTTGTATAGTACTTTGCGTGTTCTTAGTACTGTACTTTGCGTGTTTTCGATACATCCCAGATCTGCGTGTTTTTCAAACTAGTTTGCGTGTTTTAGTGGTTTGCGTGATCTAGTTTGAGTGTTCTTCAGTTTTGAGTGTTCTTCTGTTTTGCGTGTTTCTACACTTTTGCTCGTTTAATTTGAGTGTTCCCAGTTTGCGTGTTCTTGTGTACCTGCGTGTTTATAAGTTGAACCACATACACAATGGCAGCAAATTATCTTAACCAATTGACACTAATGAACCATGAGACCGGTAAGGGTAATTCACCACCCAAGCTAATGATCATAGACCAATACTTTTCTTGGAAAGGTCGATTCGAATCCTTTATGCAATTCACGGACATTAGAATGTGGACTTGTATGACAGAAGGATATAGTGCCCCAACATATGAGGATAGTGGTATTAACAAAGTATATGCTTACCAAGACATTACTGAATCTAATAAAAAATTGTATGAGGCAGAGAAAAAGGCACTATCATGTTTAAAAATGTCATTGCCACAAGAAATATTACATTTATTTAATGGATTCAATACATCTAAAGAACTTTGGTTAGAATTAAAGAATCATTGTGAAGGGGATGAAACACTTAAAAAGAATCGTAGAGACCTTTTAAAGCATCAGTATAATGTATTTAATGGGTTAAGAAGTGAAAACTTAGATCAACTAATTACAAGGTATTATCATTTGCTAGCAGAATTGCAAGCATTTGAGGTTACCTACTCTGAGGAGGAAAAAGTCGAGAAATTTTTGAGCTCCTTGTCGGAAAAGTGGAGTAATTATATTACTACTTTGCAGGAGAAAACAGATTACTCTGATATGTCCTTGACTCAGACAGTTGCTAAGTTTAGGGGACAAGAAATGAAACTAAAGAGGAGGGAAGCAGGATATAATAATGCTCAGATTCCCGAGCTTTATTAAGGTAGGCCTTCGATCAATGTGGGTCGAGGTTCCTCTGATGGAAGCACAAGTGCCTTCCTGAGTGAAGATGTTGACTTACAGAAGATCTCGTTTGACTCTGAGGGGAACATATGTCTTGTTTCAAGTCAGAGCAACAATAAAGGCAACCGTCAGTATCCTACCTCCAGTGCTAGTTCCACCGTGCCTATAAGTGTCAAATGTGCGGAAAGTCACTTATCCGTTCTTAAGTCATTCGTGACATCGTATAAACAATTTATACAAGGAAAGGTTCAAGATCCTAGTCTTATAGATGAAGACTACGAACAGATTGATCCTTTGGACTTGGAAGAGATTGACTTACAATGACAAATGGCCATGTTGACTCTTCGGATTAAACGGTTCTTATCAAGAACAGGGCGAAAGGTTGTGCGTTCCAAACTTGGCTTTGATAAGTCAAAGGTAAAGTGTTACAATTGCGAGGGCTTTGGACACTTTGCTAGGGAATGCCAGAGACCTAAGAAGGATGATAGGTCTATTGTGACTCGTCAGAACTTCAATCAAGGTGGAACAGTACCTTCATCTTCAAACACCTCTAGAAAAAGGTCATACATTGATGGGTCTAATGGAAATCAAGGCTCAGTTGATCAAAGTAACTCAAGAGCTTTGGTGGTCCAACAACAAGACGGATCATATGACTGGAGTACTAAAGTCAATGAAGAAGACAATGCATATGTCGCTGAGGTTGATTCAGAAAGTAGTACTATTCCTTCGGATGAGACATCTTCTCAAGAATCAACAAACCCTACACATGAAAATGTTCCTTTCACCTCACTTGAGAGATCATCTTCAAATGTTGAAGCATCAAGTATAAAAGATGGTGATAACTGTTCAAAAGGAGAAACTTCAAAGGTTGAAAATGTAAAGATTCCAGAAAACTTGGGAGTGAAGGATCTAGTTACCTTTATGATAGATTTACATGCTCCTGAGCAGCGAATAGATTTTTCTTTGCATTCATTAATTGATGTCTGTAAAGATAATTTTAAAATATCTCAAACCGCATGTGAGTTATATCTAAGGGTTGATGATTTACAAAAGAAGATAGATGAGGATCAAGAGGAAAAATCACTCTTGAGACAACAAGTGAACATCTTGACTAGAAGAGAAAAGGATCTCTCAGACAAGATAAGACTTAATGAAAGAGAGAATGATTGTATAAGAAATGAGTTGAGGGAAATCACTCTTAGAAAACAATTGGGACAAGAGAATCATGAGAAATTGAGTAATGAGTACGCTTCTCTACAAAAGGAACTACTCTCTGCTCAATCTGAGATTACAGACTTACAGTCCCGAATTGACAAAGTGAGAGATATTCGAATTATGCAAGTCATGCCTATGAAAGCATTAAAAATGGAAATTGTCATAATATTGAAGAAATCTCGAATAAAAAGAATCACAATGTTGAGATCCCTCCTCCTATCAATCATATCTATGATCCTATCGTTAAAGTGAGTGATGATGACAAAAAGGTCTCCTCTGATAATTTCAAAGAACAACAGAAGAAGCCAAAATCCTATAATCAAACCAAATACAATTATGAGAAGGGCTCAATCACTCACTACACTCTTAAAGGTAGTAGAAAAGTGTTTACTGAAAAGGAGTATTCCTTGGAAAGTATTGAACCAAATCTGATTGATAAAGTTTGGGAAGTTGATGTGGCTGATTTTGAGCAACAAAACAGACAGCTCAGATAACTGAGTCCTAGGAGTTCGTCATCAAAGAAGACCATTAGAAGTCCTAAATTTGTTAAATCAGGAACCGATCCAACTGCCCAATCAGAAGTTGCTCCAGAACAGTTTGCAAAATTGAAGTCACAAGAGATGACATCTAAAGATCCAAGTTCACATACCTTGACTGAGCAAGATATTCATTCATCTTACCATGTTAAGCTTAAAAGGCAGAAAATGAAAAATATTGATAGGATCTCATGCTTGAGTTGCAGAGAAAAGGGACATATGGCAAGTATGTGTCCACAGAAGGGTAAATCCAGCAGATCAAGGTAGTCTAATGACTCAAGTGACAGAGATGTTGAAGTCATGGATGTTCAGTTGAGAAAGAACAAAGGTAAACATGTTGAAGAAAGCTCAACGAGTGTTTCACCTAAGAAGATTTCTCAAAGGAACTCACCCGCACGGAGTGGTTCACCTAGAAATTCCTCGAGTTATGTTGCTAAGGAACATGGAAAACCAAGAAGTGCATTTCCCAAGAAGCCTTCAAATGGTGGCCAAGTTCGTAGCAAGACTCCAAAGAGGAATCCCACTCCAAAACGAGAAGTCTTTAATCATGTTGGTGATGACGATACATGTTTTTATGATCGTTTCACGGGAACGGTTAAGACTGGTCGTTCTTCTTTGTTTCAGAAGCATAGTCCCAGGAGAAAGATTGAGTTGTCTCCTGAGAGGGTGCCGAGAAACAAGAGACAGACTTCAAAATCCAGGACTCCCACTAAGAGTGATGGATATTGGACGAATGTCTCAGTGAAAGATAAGGACAGTAAATTCAAGTCTACTGAGGCTTGGGTGCCGTTTCGCAACTAGGCGCTTATCTTTCGTGCGGAGGACACAGTCAAGGAGGACCATGTATTTCGGTGATCGGTGACTGAGTCCTAGGCACATTTTTATTAGATAACATAGTGGGTTATCAAACTTTTATCGTATTTCCTTCATTGTAAATCATGGTGTAAGTCCTATGTATGTTATTTATAATTTGTTTATAAAGGAACGTATTTGGGAAAAACGAGTATATATAAAGTGTTACTTTATTTTATGCTTGTTAATAAATCATTTGCGATAGCATTATTATTTGTTTAATGGTTGTTATCCTATGATGAATATGCAAAGTTGATTTATTTATGATGGTTACACTAAGGCCTTTGATCGATCGCGTTTCGAGTTGCTAGTCCAATTGACTGGAATGAGAAACCCTTAGCTACTGTCTCTCAAGAACCATCTTAAAATCAGAAAATGTAACACAAAAATATAATAATGGTTTAAGGGGGAGTCGTTACGCTTTTGGTCAAAAATTATCTAAGATAATCTACGTTGAAGACTTAGATCAATAATGTAACCAAACTTTCGTTCGTGAGGTTAAGGGCTTGTAAATTATGTTTAAGATTCAAAGATGCGTTTAGTAAAAGGGTTTAAAGAACGATTATGTCGACTAAACAAGAAATAAAGGTGTAAAACATGATAATCAGAATAATAAGTATTGAAACAAATGAAATTACGATAAATAATGCTAATCAAAGTAAATAATACGTTAAAAGTAAAGAGTAAAGAGCAAGAACACCGAGATTTGTTATCGAGGAAAAGCCCTTAATCCTTTAAGGATTGCCGGCATAAAAACCCCGGGAGGAAGCAATCGTCCCTGCCTTTGTTCTCTTATTAATGATTGTTAAATGTTTACAAATGATGGAATTCGGTTGATCGATGTATCTAAGTGTAAAGTAAATGAGAGCAGTGTGTGTGAATATAAGTGTATAGTGAACAGTATGTAAGTGATAGATAGGATGCCTATGATCGATCAGCCTCATTCTTTATATAGACCTAAGATCTAACTAATTATGCGAGATTGTTGGGATCTTCCAGGTCTTCAGTAGTCGAACGTTAATGCGTATCTTGACCAGTCAAGTGAACATTGTAGTTCTTCTCCTCGTGCTGAATTTAACTTGAAGTCCGATTATCTTGGCAGACTAAGTCTTCTTTGCGTGTTGAAGATTAATCCCACGTGTAAAATCCTCTTTCTACCGTTGGCGATATTTTCCTTAGCTTTATTCTGAAATCTGCATACTTGTCTCACATGGAAATGATAATAATATTTGAAACATAACGTTAGCAAAGTATTAACAAGTAATCAGAATATTCTCCTACGTCAAGATCCTGGGCTGTCAAGATCTTGGACCTTCAGGATATAGACACCTGAAATTTCACCCATAACAATTGTCCCCAAAGTTATTTTAATAAATCTATTTTGTTGAAATAACTTTGAATCTTCTAGAGAAAGCTTTGACCGGAGTCAATTAGTAAATTTTGAAACCATCTTAAAAATAAGACGCGTGTAAGTAGGATAACCAAGAGTCTTGATTTGATAGGTAACTACTATTACGGTTCATTTCCTCCTTTTTACCCCTACATATAAGGCCACAATTTCTCTCTTCGAAAATCACAAATAATTTTCGTTTTCCTTATGCTTAGAAAATTACAAATAATATTTTCGATTTCGATTAATTCTCATAACATTACAATGTCAGAGGTCACAAATGGTGAATCTCATCTTCAAATCCAAGATCCTCCAAGAGTTGATTGGGGGGTCAATAAATCTGAGAAAAGACTTCTTCACGTATGATAAAATTTTAAGTTTATTTTTATTTTATAAAAACTGACTTTCATCTTTTTCTACAGTGCTTCTCCCAGATGCGATACGCACACATGGAAGTCGCGAGGATTAAGGATGAAGAACTGAAGAGCCAAAATCAATACATTCAATGGCTTCTCGAGTCAAGGAAAGCTCAGGCATCAAGGATAAAGGAGTTAGAAGCAGAGTTGGCTAAAACTAAGGAAGAACTTGAAACGGCGAAAGTGGATTTGATCTACTTAAGGGTTGCCAAAAAGTTGAAGCCTAATATCTCTGAATAAGAAGTTTTCATGGGCGATGAAGGATATAATGCAAAGGCCAGAGCCCACATTTTTAGACTTTTTTGTTAGTAGAAAACTTGAATCGGTAGGGGATGTGTTTTGTAAAATAACAATGTACTTAAGAGGAGCGAGATTGATCTGGAATGATCAACCATGGTTGTAAAACTGCTTCTGAGTAGTTTTTTGTAAATATCTTTTGAATGAAAACTGTCTTTTGATCCATTTTACTTTCAAACTCGAAAACCAAGAGTGTTTTTAAGGGTAAAAACGGAAAATAATTAATCAATTATGTGACGTCATATGTCAGTTAATAATTATTCTTGACTTATTTGACTACATCAACAGTAAGTAATCACATCAACGCAGTAATTAAGGAGTAACATACATGCACCTTTTTTCGCAATTAAGATCCACTTGTAGGCTATATCTTTGGCTTGCAGTATCTTTAATTATTGTCAGTCTCCACTATTTATTCCTGCATTGAAATAATATATATGGGACTGTTTGGAAGGGATGAAAATTAAGAAGGGAATTCTTAATTTTAAATTCTTATTATAAGACTTGGCAATTCGTTGTTGATAAGCTGCTATTCTTATCTTGGTCCTTTCTCGTAACTCAGTTACAGCTTCCAAATCTTCAAGTAACAATTCTTTATTTTTCTCATAAGTTAAGAAACTAATTCTAGCAGTAGGTAGATCCATTTCAGTAGGTAGAACTGCCTCAGCTCCAAAGACAAGTGAGAATGGCGTTTGTCCAGTAGCACTCTTTGAAGTTGTTCGATCAGCCCATAAGACAAATGGCAATTCTTCAGCCCATTTTCCTTTAGCTTGTCCCAGTCTTTTCTTCAAATTATTCATTATGATTTTGTTACTTGATTCTGCTTGACCATTAGCTTGTGGATGGACAGGAGTAGAGGTAATCATCTTGATACCCCATCTTTCACAAAAATTTGTAGTTTTCTTCCCTATGAATTGTGATCCATTATCACAAATTATCTCTGCTGGAACTCCAAATCTTGTCAATATATTTCTTTTAATGAAGGATATGACATGTGATTCATGAATCTTGGCGTATGCTTCAGCTTCAATCCATTTTGAGAAATAATCTGTCATAGCCAAAAAATATTTCTTCCCAGCGGAAGATTCTGTCATTGGCCCAACAATATCCATTCCCCATTTCATAAATGGCCATGGAGATAGAACTGGATACATGGGTTCTGCTGGTTTGTAAAGTCCCTAGCACTAGATGGTTAACCCAGAAGTGTAAAATACAACAAGTCTAATAATCACTAGAATGGACTAGTATTACTTGAATATAAATGCAAGTATATAAACAAAGTAATACAAGACTAAAAGCAATAAACTAAAGGTGGAACACAATGTAATATTTTCAAGTGTATTTTATTTATGATGTTAAATAAAATACAAGGTTGTGCGGAATCAAGATAATACAAATATGTAAGTATCCTAACAACCTATGAATTACAAATGATCTATATTTGCCAAATAACTCTTTTAGATCGAGATACTTATAGTTGTGAAGTATCCCTGTTTTAAGATCGAGAGTATTTAGACAAATTCACCTTTAATGCTAAAAGTAATTTTCTCAAAGAAATGACTTTGTATTTATAGGCAAACAATTTCACCAGTGAAATTGTGCCGTACAAATATGGTTGCATGCATTTAATGAACCGACAAGATCATTAAATGCATTGGTTAAGTACAAGGATAAAGTCACATCAACATGACTTTATTCTTTTAACCAACCACCTTTACACACGTAGGTACTTTAGTAAAGAACAAGTGGAATGTTCTTTGGAAAGTGTGTAAAGACAAAAGTCAATTCCTCGATATCAGTGTTCAGACTTGTAAGGTCTAGAACACTGACAATCCTCCAGTGTTCAGATCTGGTAAGACTTCCAGTGGACTCCGCCATTTGTCAGTCTTCTTTATTCTGACTTCAGTCTTTGACTTCAGTGAGAACGTCTTCAGTAGAATAGATCTGGACTGGGGTGAAGTCCAGTGAGCTAATATGGAGAATACTCCAGATTTCCTATACAAGTATATGCTCACTGGTCTTCCATTATTTCTGAACAAATCTTCAGAGGGACTCCAGATTCCAAGTCTGGAGTAGGTCCAGTAAAATACGTTTCTGGACAGATCTTCAGTAAGGCTCCAGTAGTCGAGTCTGGAGCGAGTCCAGTAAATCTGGACCTAACAAATTCCCCCTATTTGTTTAGAAATAATGCAAGTGTTTTCAAGCTTATATCTATACAAATTTGTATGTTTGAAAAACACAAGTTTTGACTTAGTCTAAAAATTAAGTTACTGGAAAACACTTTATAGATCATCAGTGTTTTCAGTTTCATCTTTTAATACTAACTTAGACTAAATCTGATCATTTACTTTGTGAAACAAAATATGCAACTATATTTACAGCCATCAACAGAAACAAAGTTACAGTTTTGTGAATTTAAATACAAACAACAAGTAAATGATACAAGAGTTAGGCCCTTCTCTTCGATGTCTGTCCTGGAGCATCTTCAGAAGCCTTTCTCTTAGGTGATGGAGAAGATGGTACTGAAACAGGTGGTCTCATACCCAGAACAACTTCCATTTGTTGTATTCTTTTTCACACCTTTTCAATCCTCTTCATAAATGCCTTAACATCAGGAGACAAATCAGTTTTGCCATTGAAAGTTAATCCTATCTCCTTCAGTTCAGTCCATCCAAAAGCTTGGACTAATGCATTCTTCCTTTCATCAGTAAAGTTACCCTCTCTGGTCAACTTTATATTAAACCTGGTCATGCCTTCATGTTGTTCAGCTAATTTGATTTCAGCACCTATGATCCTTCTGGCATCAGCCCTGAATTTCAACATATCTTCATACTTGGCTTTCTGCTTAGCCATCTGGATCATATATTCAGTTTCCTTGGATACTCTCTGCTGTTCCATGGCAGACTGGAGTTGTTCACGATTAATTTTGAGTGAAGTATCCAGAGGAATGAATGTGCTCAGATCTGCATCTTTAATTGCTTTGAGCTATTTGGCAGTAAGTTTAGGCAAGCCTTTGATCTTTTTCCTGTACTCTATCTCCAGAGCACCAGCATTCTTTCTAATCTTTCTCTGGAGGTTCACCAGTTCCTCCGTTCTTTGTCTGATCAGTTCCACAACACTGACACCATATGTAACTGCATCATACACCTGTTCTTCTTCAGAGTATATGGAGCGAATGTGTACATCATCCAATGCATTCAGACATTGATGAACTCTGGGGTCATCCTTCATCTTTTTGTAAACATCAATATTTATGCCCAACCTGCCAGCATTGTACGAATCCAGAGTCCCCATATTTGCCATCTCCCTTTGGTGGGCCAGCAGTTCATCTCTTTGATTTTTCTTGAATATTTCAATCATTATACATTCTTGCTCCAGTCTTTTCGAGGTGTCATCATCAGTAGTGGGGAACTCTGATGAACCTTCAGCAGTTTCAGTTTCTTCTCCAGATACCATATGTTTCTTTCCTTTTACAGACTTCAGAGTTGTTGGGATATCTGGGAAGGCTTCGAACTGGGGCTCACTACCATCAGTACCAGCAGCCTCATCAACCTGCATAATGGCTTTAGTGCCAAGTGCCCTTTGTGCCAATTGTGCACTGGTATCAGTACCAGTCACTTGTTTTTGTTGCACGATGCTTTCAGTAGCAAAGGCTTTTTCAATAGCACTGGCAACCACTTCTTTCTTTTTCCTGACCAAACCTTCTGGACCAGACTCAGTAGCTACAGACGACTTTTCCCCCTTGGAATGATCACCAGTTCTTGACTTGAGATCATTCCACAACTGTTCAAGCATATGTCTGTCCAGAGCACCAAAAGTTACAGTCTTCCTCAGTTGAGTCACTTCCTTCTTGATAAATTCAACTTCCCGAGGCAAGTTCTTTGGCATTTCAGTTTCTATCATCTGAACCACTTGAGGCAACAAACTATCCTGAATAGTTCTAAGAACAGACCCAGAAATCTCTTCAGAAATTTCTTTTAACATTCCATGTCTGAACTTCTTAGCAACCTCATCACTGATAGTGCTAACAACTGCATTCTGATCAAGTGATGGCCTACTCTCCAAAGAACTAACCCTGGTAACCAATTTCTTAACCTCATCTGTCAGACCTGTCAGTGGTTGAACAAGTTCACCTTTCACTGCAGTCTGAACAGAACTAACCAGCCTTGCCTCTAATCCCTGGACTGCCACTTTGAGATTTTCAGTTTTGTTATTTGTGGCCAGTACCAGTTCATCCAACTTTTCAAATACCAGCTTCTCATTCTCAGCAAAGATATTCATTTCAGAAGCAAGATTGTTTGATAATAAGGATTTAAAATTGGAAACAACCTGGGAAGAAGACTGGAGTGATCTCTCCAGGTCCGCCACCTTACTCAAAAGGCCTTGGACCTCGGCTGAAGAAGAAGAGGAGGGACCACTGGGAGGATCAAGAGTTGAAGTCATTCTGGTCATAAAAGGTACTTGTGTCCAGACCTCTTCAGAAGTAGTTTCAGCAGTTACTACTGTCGAGTCCAACACACGTTGTTCAGTTAAGTCGATTGGAGTTTCAAGTGGTGGTGGTTGAGTTTGTGAAGTTTGAATTGTGGAAGGAGTGAAGTATGGAGTGGATTGTGGGATTGAAGGTGGTGGTGGTGGTGGCATTTCGGTTTCTGGTGGTGGAATATTTGATTCTGGTGGTGGTGGTGGTATTTCAGCAGATATAATTGGTTGGGTGACTGAAGCAATAGCAGATGTGTCAATATTTTCTACTTCATCACCCAGGAAATTCATATTTACATCAAAACCTTCAGACATTGGGGAATCTACCTCATCCCAATCTGGAGCCATCCCAACTGTCTGATCACCAGTCTGTTCACCAGCCTGATTACCAACCTGTTCACTAACTTGTTCACCAACCTCTACATTCAAGTCTATCTGAGCATCTTGCTCACCAGTCTCCTGCTCAACTACTTGTATATTTTCTTCTTGCTCAACAATCTGTACAACATTTTCTACCTGCTCAGTATCTTGTTCAATATTTTCCTGCTCAAAAATTGGAGACCCATCTAAATTCATGACATCGCCTGGATGTCTTTCTGGATTTACCTGAACTCCAGCCCTCATAAGGCGCCTGGACGTTCTGGGTCGAGTAGTACGTTCAGTCTGTTGAACCTCAGGAGCCACCTGGGTTATCGGTTGCACATTTTCAACATTGATGACTTCAGTGGGTCCTACACCAATCTGACCTCTACCTGGAGCCTCAGCTTGCTCATCAGGTGCATCATTTTGGAAAGTAAGCATGGTCTGAGGAATATCTACCTCACCAGCTATTGATTTTAGGGAACTCAACTCCCTCAGATATTCACAAACAAAGAAATGATTTGTATCGAAATCATACTCAGTACGCAGAGCTCTTAAAAATACCAGTGAAAGAAAACGAATATAAGGAATATGGGGTTTTCTACCTTTCACCTTCAGACGGTCCACCAGATCATCAAAGAAGATCTGGGCGAAATCAACCCTGTACCCAAACCACAAACAGTAGGCAATCTGGAGCTGCATTTGATTGATCTGATCTAATCCTCCAGAACTGCCACCTAAACACTCAACCAAATGAGTGAAAAAGTATCTCCATGAGTCAGTCAGCTTGCTCATGTAGATTGTGCCTTTCCTTAACAACTGGCCGTGTTCATCCAATATTTCAGTGTGCCCCATCAATCTGCACACATCCCTGAAATTGATACCAGTAGGGAGAGGAATTGCCATCTCATTCTCAGCCAAATAATTTAATTGAAGAATATCTCTGAGAGAATCAACAGAGAGAGTGAACGATCTGGTGCCTTGTTGCAATGTGTAGTTGATGGTTTTAGTGTTTTCAACATACACAGCAGAATAACAAAATTCACACAGGTAATCATGATACATTTTACCTGGATTACGAGTGAGAGCACCATATAGTGGACAACTGAGGAAAAAGGCATTCAGTCATCTGATAAGAGAGGTGGGAGCATGGGTGGTGCTTGTGAGTCTAGCCAACCAATTGTTCATGTTTATTCTGATGGCTTTAGCCTCAAGAGTAATATGAGGTGCTTTAACAATATTGGCAAACGGAGCATATTCGGCGGCGAGCAGATTTTTAGGAGAATTGGATTGTCTTGGTGCCATTGAATATGATGAATAGATATATGAAGATGAGATTAAAGAATTAGGGTTTTGATGAAGATTTGATGAATTGAAGTAATTATGAGAGTGATATATGATTGGAAATTGAATGGGAGTAAATGAAGAATGAAGAAATAAATGAAGGAATTTGAATGATTTGGGAGTAAATATGTTTGAAGTAAATGCAATTTGAAAGTGAAAGTGGGTATTATATAGGAGAGAGAATGTGGAACTCAAACGGTTCATTTGAAATTATCAAATATAATTTTGATCGGGTTCTGAGATCCGCATTAATTACATCACATCACACATAAATGTGTGACGGTTTACAGCCCACAAACAGTATCAAGTTACACTTTTTGTCTTCCCAAGGTAAAAATGCCATCATTTCTTTGAAAAATTTACATGCCACGTAGGATAATAAGATAAATATCAAGATAAATATCTTTTCAAAAGATTTTGCACACGTGGCACGCACACTGACCAAGTATTAAAAAAATATTATGACTGACATACCAATGCATCTGAAGGTTGACTGGATACTCCAGTATCACTGGTGGATTAGTCCAGTGAAGCATGCACTGATGGTACACTAGAGGGACACTCCAGTAAAGTACCAGTGAAAACCATTTGAAAGAGACTGGTGACCTCAAACATGCACATCAACTAATACAGACAAATGAGAGGGACACATTTACAAGGAGACAAAAAGTCACCTCAAACATGCACTTCAACCTGTCTAATTACCAGTGAGAGGGACACATTTACAAGGAGACAAAAAGTCACCTCAAACATGCACTTCAACCTGTCTAATTACCAGTGAGAGGGACACATTTACAAAGTACCAGTAATATTTTCTGGAAAATTTTGTCCAGTGAGAAAATAAATTAATAAATTCCCCCTGAACTTAAAACATTTTTAAGAACAAAAATATATCTTTCAAAGTCTTTCCCCCTAGAATGTTGATCCATAAATCTATTAATGCAAAGATAGTACACAACGACGTTCGATATCTAAGCAGTCATAAATTTATAAATCTTTAAATCAGGGATCCCTGATAGTACACAACGGCATTCAATACCAAGGTTCCAGATTTAAGGGTTTAACATTCCCAACTCACCAACAAGATATTCAAAAGTTTTGACATCCAGAGGTTTAGTAAAAATGTCAGCGAGTTGTTTGTCAGTGGGAATAAAATGGAGTTCAATGTTGTTTTTCATAATATGATCACGAATGAAGTGATACCTGAGATCAATGTGCTTCGTCTTGGAGTGCATGACTGGATTGTTCGAGATAGCTATGGTACTGGTATTATCACAAAAGATTGGGGTCTTTGAATACTTAATACCATAATCAAGCAACTGGTTCTTCATCCAGAGTATCTGAGCACAACAACTGGCTGCAGACACGTATTCAGCTTCAGCAGTGGATAGTGAAACTGAAGTTTGCTTCTTACTGGTCCAGCTGACCAGTTTGCCACCAAGGAAATGACATCCACCAGTAGTGGATTTCCTGTCTATCTTACAACCTGCATGATCTGAATCTGAATAACCCATTAGATCCATGCCTGAGCCTTTGGGATACCAAAGACCCAACTGGGGACACCCTTAAGGTACTTCAGTATGCGCTTTACAGCAAGCATATGAGAGTCTTTTGGATTAGACTGATATCTGGCACATAAACATGTTGAAAACATAATATCTGGTCTACTGGCAGTTAAATACATCAGTGAACCAACCATGCCTCTATAGACAGTGGTGTTCACTAGTTTACCATCTGGATCTGAGTTCAGTGTTAATGGTGCAGAAATTGGAGTGGGTTTAGATGGTGAAGAGTTCATATCATATTTCTTTAAAAGATCTCTAACATATTTTTCTTGATTAATGAAAATACCATCTCTGGTCTGTTTAATCTGGAGTCCTAGAAAAAATGTTAATTTACCCATCAAACTCATTTCATATTCTGTTGACATTATTTTCGAAAATTTCTTGCACATTTTATCATCAGTAGAGCCAAAAATAAGATCATCAACATAAATTTGTACCATCAACAGATTACCTTTTTCATGAAGAATAAATAAGGTATTGTCCATTGCACCTCTTTTGAAACCATTTTTCAATAAATGTTTAGTCAGAGTATCATACCAGGCACGTGGGGCTTGTCTGAGGCCATAAAGCGCCTTGTCCAGACGATATACCCAATGTGGATGCTTTTCATCAACGAAACCTGGTGGTTGTCTTACATAAACTTCTTCTTCAAGTTTTCCATTCAAAAATGCACTCTTTACATCCATCTGGTAGACCTTGAACTGATGATGAGCAGCAAATGCTAAGAAAATTCTGATCGCTTCAAGTCTAGCCACTGGAGCAAATGATTCATCAAAATCGACATCTGACTAGCAGTAGCCTTGTGCTACCAGTCTGGCCTTGTTTCTGATGACGTGACCATCTTCATCTACCTTGTTCCTGAAGACCCATCTTGTTCTAATTAGTTCTTTCTTTCCAACTGGGAAAGGGACCAGGTACCAAACCTTGTTCCTTTCAAACTGGTGAAGCTCTTCTTGCATAGCAGTCACCCGGCTTGGATCTTCCATAGCCTCGTCAATCTTCTTAGGTTCTATCAAGGATAGGAAACTAACATATAAGCATTGATTACTGAAGACTCTTCTGGTCTGAACTCCTCGACTGGAGTCACCTATGATCTGATCGATAGGATGAGCTTTTGTCCATCTGGAGTACTAACCAGGATTGTTACTGACAACAATATCAGTGCAAGAATTCAGTTGAGTCTCCTCTGAGTTGCTTCAGGAGGAGGATCTTGCCAGACTACTTCAGCATCTTCATCTGAGTCATTTAAATCACGATTTGCATCATGAAATTCTTCCATTGAAGGCATTTCGTGAAGTACTGGTTCAGTTTGGAATTCTTCATATGAAGACATTTCTGGTATATTCTCAACTGACACTGATACTGGGGGAGTAGTACGAACATCTGATCCAATATTAATTTCAGAGGGTAGTTTGAAAATAATAGAATGATAGAATGGAGTACCACTGGAGAGTTTCTTTTTCTGAACAGGTTTCAGGTCAGGATGACTGGAAACTGTGTCTTCTGAATCTTTATTGTAGTTGATAGGATCCGATTCACAGAAGACAATTGGAGTTACTGGGGGAGTACCAAGGATTGGCTGTTTATTGATTGCAGCATTTGATTCATCAAATGTGACATGAATTGACTCATGGACCTTCTCCAGTCTCTTGTTGTAGACTCTGAAGGACTTGCGAATGGTTGAATAGCCTAAGAAATACCCTTCATCAGCTTTGGCATCAAATTTGCCTAACTGACTAGAGTCGTTCAGGATGTAAACTGGACATCCAAAAACGTGAAAATAACCAATATTTGGTTTTCTATTTCTTAAGACTTCGTAGGCTGTCTTTTTGTGTCGCTTCACATACACTGACCGGTTCTGGGTGTGGCAAGCAGTCGCAATTGCTTCAGCCCAGAAACTGGTAGACAGACCAGATTCAGCAAGCATACTCCTGGCAGCTTCTATCAGCGTTCGATTCTTCCTTTCCACTACTCCATTTTGCTCTGGAGAGCGGGCTGATGAGAAATTCTGGGAGATGCCAGTGTCAGTACAGAATGACTCCAGAGTTGCATTCTGGAATTCTGTTGCATAGTCACTTCTTAACTGACACACCTTTCCACTGTACTTGAGCTCAATTTGCTTAATAAGACTGATGATTTCAGCAGCAGCGTCTATTTTAGACCTGAGAAAGATAACCCAACAATATCTGGAAAATTCATCTACGATCACCAGGGTGTATCTTTTACCAGCACGAGTCTGAACATTCACTGGACCAAAGAGGTCCATATGAAGCATATGAAGAGGTTCAGATATGCTGAAATTCTATCTGGTCTTGAAACTGGTACGTTTCTGCTTACCCATCTCACATCCTGGACATGGCCTTTCCGTTTTGAAGGAAACTGAAGGTATCTCATCTGCCAGTTGTTTTCTAGACAACTTATTAATATTTTTGAAATTTAAATGGGATAACCTTTTGTGCCATAACCAGTTTGTATCTTGTCAGCTTGAGTATAGAAACACTGCTCTGAAGGAGAGCTTTCCATATCCATCACGTACACATTCCCTTTTCTGGGAGCAATCAACACTACCTTCCAGTCCTTGTTAAATACAATGCCCTGAGCAATATTGAATAAAACTTGATAGCCATCGTCACACAGTTGACTTACACTGATCAGGTTATATTTCAAACCATTCACAAATGCAACACGTCTGAACTTGACTTGTCCATTATTCAGAACACCATATCCCTCAGTCTTTCCACAACCATCATTTCCAAAAGTAATGGAGGGTCCATCAGAAATGGTGAACTCCTCCAGCAGGGTCTTACATCCGGTCATCGTCCTGCCAGCTGCACTGTCAAGATACCAGATATATTTCTTACGATCGCCCTGCACATCCACCAGATATTATCAGTTAGATTTGGGAACCCATCGACTGATGGGTTCACTGTACCCTCCCTTATAGGTCCCTGGAGCAATCTGGTTTAGTTCACTTTCTTCAACAGTAGTCTTAGTTGAAAAGACCACTGGAATTGATAGTTTTGAAACCTTTTTCTTTTTCTCAACTGGAGAAATATATTTTTCTTTCTTGGAAAAAGGTTTGGTATTTTGTCTAGGGCCAGATGAAGTGCCCTCAATAAAGTTTAATCTTGCATTAAAACTTTGAAATTGACGAGTCAGTAGTTTAATCTGGCTCTCTAACCTTGACAAAACATTTTCATCAGATGAAACCTGAGCCTTTCCAGTTCTAGGCTTAGGTAGGGGATTGGTCTGAGGCAAAGGTTTATTCCGATAAACCTTTTTAACTGGAGCAGTCATCTGGAATGCACCAGTCTTAACCTCTGGGGATTGAACTGGGAATATATTGGCCTTGGGAGTTACAGGCTCATCATAAACAGTAACGGGCCTGAATCCCTCTGGTAAACGATCGATTACTGGTATTAATGATGCAACATGAGTATTTCCATCTAAATATGCACGTTTTTGAGCGGGAAATTGATTTACTCCAGCATCATATGGCTTTCTGGTTTCAAGCCATGATTTAATCACCACTTTTTCCTTTTCTAAAATGACTTCAAGATCTTGTTTTTCTTGAATCAATTGTTCAGTTACCAGAACCTGGGCTTGAAATGCCAGTTCAATGTCTTGAAGTTCCTTTAATTTTGATTTTAAAACAGTTATTTCAGAAAAATCTGTTTCTAGACCATTTACACAGTCAGATCTAACAGTTTCAACAAATATTAAATCAGAATTAAGAGCTTCAGCAATGTCCAGTTTTAATTCTTGATCAGTTGCAGTATCATAATCACTAACCTTCTTGGTAACAATGTCCACCCATCGTCCAGATGTGACATCTTCCTTCACCAGGTGCTCTTCGTCTGCCAGAGCCATGTAACAGCAATCTCTTTCTTCTTCTTCATCAGCAGATGAATCATCAGAAGGAACCCACTTCTCTTCAGTTGTTGCAATCATGCACTTATTATTATTTTCCATTTGTTGTGCCATGAGAGCAATCTGAGCCTTAAGCTTTTTGTATTTCGATTTATAGCTATCATCAGGCTTTTTATTTGAAGAAAATGGACCAGGCTGTGAGACAAACTGACTGGACTTGCAATCTTTCATGAAATGACCTTTTCTGCCACACTTAAAGCATGTCAGATTGGTCTTATCAGTTGAAGAACTGGATGCAAATTGTCCAGATGACCTATTTGCTCTTGCTTTGAAACGGTTAAACGTTTTAGCAATCATAGCAACCAGGTCATCATTATCAGATTCATCACAATCTGGAGAGATTTGACTGGCTTCTCCAGAATCCATGAGTTCAGACACCATCTTCTTCATAGAAAATACATTCTCAGAAGATATCAGTGTTGTACCTTGTGGTTCAGTATGACTAACCACAGTAGGACTACTGGAGGCATGGTTATAAGCATCTTGTTCTGCCACAACTCTCTGAGCTTGATTTTCTTCAGTGTACCTGAAAGCTCCATATAAAGTTGAGAGAGTGTGTGTGTGCAGAGTTTTACCTTGTCGTAAGACTAGGATCATGTGAGACCATTTGGTGGGCAAAATATCACAAAATTTCTCTAGAAGTATATCCTTGTCCTTCTCAACCCCGAGACCTCTCAACTGGTTTATGATACTCATAAATCTGGTGTGTGTACCAGTGAGAGACTCATTAGGCTGAGCAAAAAATGACTCATACCTCTTGTTTAAGGAGACTTTTCTGGTGACAATGGTGTCATCTCCTCCTTCAAACTGGTTCATTAGTTCATCCCACATGGTTTTAGCACTGGGAAAAAGAACTAATGTAGGAATTAGGGTTTTAGGAACAGCCCCGAGGATCATGTTTTTGAGAAGGGTATCTAGATTTACCAATCTCCTCTTTCCCTGCCCCTTCTAGATTCAGTAGGATCAAGAAGAGCATTGAGAGGTGATGTGGGGACATAAGGTCCTGCATTTAAAATTTTCATCATATTTCTCTCAATACCAGTGATATGTAATATCATCCTAGCCTTCCACGTACCAAATTCATCATTGTTCCCACTGAATTTAGGAACAGGATTATTTGAGTAGTGCACATGCACATGTGGAGAAGCAGGAGTAGGAGGAGGAGGTGGATTAGTGTTATTAACAATAGGTGGTTCATTATTTTGATCATTAACATTAACATTAGGATCGGGACCAAAATTAAAACTTCCTTGTGTATTTTCTGGGGTGGCCATCAAAGAAGCAGATCTAGGCAATGTTTAGCCTTCTGCTCTGATACCAATTGTAAAGTCCCTAGCACGAGATGGTTAACCCAGAAGTGTAAAATACAACAAGTCTAATAATCACTAGAATGGACTAGTATTACTTGAATATAAATGCAAGTATATAAACAAAGTAATACAAGACTAAAAGCAATAAACAAAATTGGAACACAATGTAATATTTTCAAGTGTATTTTATTTATGATGTTAAATAAAATACAAGGTTGTGCGGAATCAAGATAATACAAATATGTAAGTATCCTAACAACCTATGAATTACAAATGATCTATATTTGCCAAATAACTCTTTTAGATCGAGATACTTATAGTTGTGAAGTATCCCTGTTTTAAGATCGAGAGTATTTAGACAAATTCACCTTTAATGCTAAAAGTAATTTTCTCAAAGAAATGACTTTGTATTTATAGGCAAACAATTTCACCAGTGAAATTGTGCCGTACAAATATGGTTGCATGCATTTAATGAACCGACAAGATTATTAAATGCATTGGTTAAGGTACAAGGATAAAGTCACATCAACATGACTTTATTCTTTTAACCAACCACCTTTACACACGTAGGTACTTTAGTAAAGAACAAGTGGAATGTTCTTTGGAAAGTGTGTAAAGGCAAAAGTCAATTCCTCGATATCAGTGTTCAGACTTGTAAGGTCTAAAACACTGACAATCCTCCAGTGTTCAGATCTGGTAAGACTTCCAGTGGACTCCGCCATTTGTCAGTCTTCTTT
This sequence comes from Erigeron breviscapus, assembly GCA_034093135.1. Lineage (NCBI taxonomy): Eukaryota > Viridiplantae > Streptophyta > Magnoliopsida > Asterales > Asteraceae > Erigeron > Erigeron breviscapus. Next base: position 32,001,404 of record CM067174.1, read on the forward strand.
ACAAGATTAATACATTCTTCGTATTAATCCTATTATTTAAAAATACTTCAAAAGGATTTAGAAATATCAGAGGAATACTTTATATATCCTACGGATACGTATTACATACGGAAAGTTACATTTTTACCCTACAGTTTCAAAGGTATCATTTTTCGTCCTTATACTTTGGACATTTGACAATTTAGTTCCTCAAGTTTCAAGAATGACAATTTAGCCCCTCAAGTTTCAAAAATGACAATTTAGTCCCTCAAGTTTCAAGAATGACAATTTGGTCCTTTTAAATTTTTGCAACATAAATGAGTTTTCATTTAGAAAATACTTGAAATGATACTTAAAGATAAATTTAAAGACTTATAAAAACACAGGAAGTAAATTACGTTGACAAGCGTATTAAAAAGATAACCTTATAGTTGTATGTCTATATTTGGAATTTAGCACGAATATAAATCAATTAACATTGAAATTAGGGAATACGTAACGTGGCCAGTTGACTCACTCGTCATCGTTGACTACATCAATCTCTTCTACTTTGCTGTTGAATTATCAAGAATAAGGTGAGTTTCGTAAACCCTCCCTACTCAATTGAGATTCGGGCTGAAAAGTGTACATGCTTGTTTAATTGTTGATTGTTGATTTGATTTGATTGATTGTGTGATTGAATTGTTTATGTGGACATGTTAGCGCATTGGTTACTATGTAAGTCGCACCGTTAGCGCATTGTTTACGATGTAAGTCGCACCGTTAGCGCATTACTTATTATATAAGTCGCACCGTTAGCGCATTGATTATTAACTATGTAAGTCGCACCGTTAGCGCATTGTTTACGATGTAAGTCGCACCGTTAGCGCATTGTTTACGATGTAAGTCGCACCGTTAGCGCATTGTTTACGATGTAAGTCGCACCGTTAGCGCATTGTTTACGATGTAAGTCGCACCGTTAGCGCATTGTTTACGATGTAAGTCGCACCGTTAGCGCATTGTTTACGATGTAAGTCGCACCGTTAGCGCATTGTTTACGATGTAAGTCGCACCGTTAGCGCATTGTTTACGATGTAAGTCGCACCGTTAGCGCATTGTTAATTATTAACTATGTAAGTCGCACCGTTAGCGCATTGTTTACGATGTAAGTCGCACCGTTAGCGCATTGTTTACGATGTAAGTCGCACCGTTAGCGCATTGTTTACGATGTAAGTCGCACCGTTAGCGCATTGTTTACGATGTAAGTCGCACCGTTAGCGCATTGTTTACGATGTAAGTCGCACCGTTAGCGCATTGTTTACGATGTAAGTCGCACCGTTAGCGCATTGTTTACGATGTAAGTCGCACCGTTAGCGCATTGTTTACGATGTAAGTCGCACCGTTAGCGCATTGTTAATTATTAACTATGTAAGTCGCACCGTTAGCGCATTGTTTACGATGTAAGTCGCACCGTTAGCGCATTGTTTACGATGTAAGTCGCACCGTTAGCGCATTGTTTACGATGTAAGTCGCACCGTTAGCGCATTGTTTACGATGTAAGTCGCACCGTTAGCGCATTGTTTACGATGTAAGTCGCACCGTTAGCGCATTGTTTACAATGTAAGTCGCACCGTTAGCGCATTGTTTACGATGTAAGTCGCACCGTTAGCGCATTGTTAATTATTAACTATGTAAGTCGCACCGTTAGCGCATTGTTTACGATGTAAGTCGCACCGTTAGCGCATTGTTTACGATGTAAGTCGCACCGTTAGCGCATTGTTTACGATGTAAGTCGCACCGTTAGCGCATTGTTTACGATGTAAGTCGCACCGTTAGCGCATTGTTTACGATGTAAGTCGCACCGTTATCGCATTGTATTTACAATGTAATTCGCACCGTTAGCGCATTGTTTACGATGTAAGTCGCACCGTTAGCGCATTGTATTATTAACTATGTAAGTCGCACTGTTAGCGCATTATTTACTATGTAAGTCGCACCGTTAGCGCATTGTTTACGATGTAAGTCGCACCGTTAGCGCATTGTTTACGATGTAAGTCGCACCGTTAGCGCATTGTTTACGATGTAAGTCGCACCGTTAGCGCATTGTTTACGATGTAAGTCGCACCGTTAGCGCATTGTTTACGATGTAAGTCGCACCGTTAGCGCATTGTTTACGATGTAAGTCGCACCGTTAGCGCATTGTTTACGATGTAAGTCGCACCGTTAGCGCATTGTTTACGATGTAAGTCGCACCGTTAGCGCATTGTTTACGATGTAAGTCGCACCGTTAGCGCATTGTTTACGATGTAAGTCGCACCGTTAGCGCATTGTTAATTATTAACTATGTAAGTCGCACCGTTAGCGCATTGTTTACGATGTAAGTCGCACCGTTAGCGCATTGTTTACGATGTAAGTCGCACCGTTAGCGCATTGTTAATTATTAACTATGTAAGCCGCATCGTTGTTGACGCTCTTTAGTACACTTTTCAGGTAATCAAGTTAATTAGAGACAAAATGGATGATTGCATGCATACTTGCTAGGATTGGACTAGCTTTGGACTTTTTGGATCCATGATCCTTACTTCCCTTTTATGGGTTACTTTTAGGATCAACTACTATCAATTAAATTGCCTTTTATTATTGATTGAACATGTATTTCAATGAATGTTGATGATTGTATACGTTTGTACAAGTTTAAGGATTGTTTCAATCCTATGTTTTCATATAGTTGACTCTACATAATTCCCATGTCGTGTTGTGCTTTTCTAAGTGATACCCCATGATTCCGCCATGTTGGGGTGTTACACATTTTCCACTTGGGCCTGTCTTTGGTTAAAAAACATGTATTAAAACATTAGTTTATGTCCATATAGTACAGGTTTTCGTGTTTTAAATCAAATATTTCTTATCATCACACGTATTTTAATACATCTTTAAAACAAATCCAATGTATATGTTTTTCTAACTCTTCTTTCATAAATTGAAATATCTTCCTCACCACACAATTACGGTTCTAGGTATTACAAGTTGGTATGGTAATCAGTCATACATACATGAGGTTTGGATGATATATTCTATTTATCAAATTTAAAAAGGTATCTAGGTTAAGTTCTTATATTTTGAAAATCGTTATCATATATTGACGGTTCAACTTTTTCCAGGTAATTACATTTAACATATAAGTTTTTTTTTCGGTTCCATATACTAATTCTTCTATTGATAATGTTGTAAAACCCGTGTATTTGACACGGGTCTAAAATCTAGTTATATTTTATATTATTAACTTTAATCAAATTAAATTATTGTTATTAGTAATTGTAATCAGACTATAATTAGGATAATCATTGTTGTTATTAATAATTAGAATCAAACTATATTTAGGATAATCATTGTTGTTATTAGTAATTGTAATCAGACTATAATTAGGATAATCATTGTTGTTATTAGTAATTGTAATCAAGACTATAATTAGGATAATCATTGTTGTTATTAGTAATTGTAATCAAGACTATAATTAGGATAATCATTGTTGTTATTAGTAATTGTAATCAGACTATCATTAGGATAATCATTGTTGTTATTAGTAATTGTAATCAGACTATCATTAGGATAATCAATTTTGTTATTAGTAATTGTAATCAGACTATCATTAGGATAATCAATTTTGTTATTAGTAATTGTAATCAGACTATAATTAGGATAATCATTGTTGTTATTAGTAATCAGAATCAAACTATATTTAGGATACAGATTATTCTTATATAAATTGAACATACAAATAAAATCACAACAAACAAAATCTTTGAAAACCCCACAAACCTATTGTTCTTAACAATCATGTCTAACGAAAATAAAATTACTTTTATGCAAGACATCAATAAAAACTTGGTCAATAGTATAATCAAAGTTAAGATATTGTTTTTCTATAAGAGTTTGTATGAAAGAAACTTTGCTACACCATTCAGCCTTAATATGATTTAACATTCAGTATTAACATTTGAATATCTCAATTTTTTTAAGTATATTTTTACATTTAACATATAAGTTTTTTTTTCGGTTCCATATACTAATTCTTCTATTGATAATGTTGTAAAACCCGTGTATTTGACACGGGTCTAAAATCTAGTTATAGATAATTTAATTAAGGGTATTATATGTATGTTAGGTGGAAATGTTTAAATTAGTGCATTAAGAAGAAGGGTATTTTGGGTACATCAATTCATCTTTTGAAGTTTTGGGGAGGGGGTTCTTTTCTTATAAGGTATTATAAAGTCTTCTCCTTTTCTTTTTAAGTGGCTCAGCTGACTCATCTTCATCATCCATATCATAAGCTTTTGGTCTTGGAAGTCCATTGATGTCAATCTTGAATTTAACAATTATTGCAAACTTCTTTTCAATGGCTTCCAAGACTTCTTTGTGCCAAAAACACCCAACACCTTTAGTTAGTATGAGAGTACATACACTCTTCATTTGTATGGTGGAAAAACAACTGAACTATTATTACAACCTCACTCACACTTAAAGAAACATATATAAACGAAAATCTTCGAATGTTATTTTTATTTTCATATTAAAAAACACGTTCTAAACTACTTGGGGTGGGGGGGAGGCGTGAGATGAGAGTTAAAATAATTTGAGGTTTCCAGAATTTAAGAAAATGGAAAATGAAAAGTAAAAATTGATAAAAATGTTACAATATATATATTCACTTGTATGTTTTTAGCATTCCATAAATTATTATTAATAATATTACGTTTAGCAAAGACTTCGAATAGTCTATTCTTATTATTATTACTATTATATTATTTATGGTATGCTATAATAATTATGAAGGGTATATTTTGACAAATCATATAAAGTATAAGTATTAATACTGTCATTGATAAAAGATGAAATAATTAAATATGATCTAATGGTTCTAAATCAAAGATGAAGTCTATCCAAGGGTTCCTATTTGTTTAGGAATGAATTTAGGACCTTGTTATATATATATTGGTAGATATTGATATAAATATGTAACCTTCATAACTTTTAGCTATATTTTGTTATTAGATAGACATTATGCAATAAAGTATTAATTATTTTTAATTGGGTTAAAGTGTAAATTGGTGATGAAAAACCAAAAAGTGTAAATTAATTAATTTTGGATACCTTATAAAAGAGGAACACACTCCCCAAAAATCTCAAATAAAAAATTGAATTACCTAAAATACATCTCTCCTTTATTCTTTAATTTAAACATCTTCACCTAATATACCTATAATACCTTTAATGAAATAATTTACAACATAAATTTCTCAATCCTTAAAATAACTAAACTATCTCCTTTAACATCAATTACTTTTACATTCACCACCATTGCCGCCCCCACACCCGTCACCACCGCCACCACCACCCCGCGCCACTACCACCATCGCCGCATTGCGCGGGCATATGACTCGTATATATATATATATATATCTATATATAGATATAGATATATATATATATAGACTGAAGATATAGATATATATATATATATATAGATATAGATATATGTGAAGATATAGATATATACAGATATATATATATCATATATATATATAGATATATATATTATATATATATATATATATATAGATATATATAATTACATACATTATACATACACACACATACATCTATATATATAAATACAATATATATATTCACTTGTATGTTTTTAGCATTCCATAAATTATTATTAATAATATTACGTTTAGCAAAGACTTCGAATAGTCTATTCTTATTATTATTACTATTATATTATTTATGGTATGCTATAATAATTATGAAGGGTATATTTTGACAAATCATATAAAGTATAAGTATTAATACTGTCATTGATAAAAGATGAAATAATTAAATATGATCTAATGGTTCTAAATCAAAGATGAAGTCTATCCAAGGGTTCCTATTTGTTTAGGAATGAATTTAGGACCTTGTTATATATATTTATATATATATTGGTAGATATTGATATAAATATGTAACCTTCATAACTTTTAGCTATATTTTGTTATTAGATAGACATTATGCAATAAAGTATTAATTATTTTTAATTGGGTTAAAGTGTAAATTGGTGATGGAAAACCAAAAAGTGTAAATTAATTAATTTTGGATACCTTATAAAAGAGGAACACACTCCCCAAAAATCTCAAATAAAAAATTGAATTACCTAAAATACATCTCTCCTTTATTCTTTAATTTAGACATCTCCACCTAATATATATCTATAATTCCCTTTAATGAAATAATTTACAACATAAATTTCTCAATCCTTAAAATAACTACACTACCTCTTTAACATCAATTATTTTTACATTCACCACCATTGCCGCCCCCATCACCTGTCACCACCGCCACCACCACCCCGCGCCACTACCACCATCGTCGCTGCATTGCGCGGGCATATGACTCGTATATATAAATATAACAATTTAAAGAATATATTTCATATCTAATTATATATGTATATTCTTAATCAATTGAGGTCGGATTATTTTTTTTTTAAAATGACACTTTCAAATGTGTTAAAGTATAGCGATTGTTCAA
>CM067174.1:32012934-32128853 GCA_034093135.1 Erigeron breviscapus
TACTCGATGGTATTGGTAAGAAAATAGGTGGTAATCTAATTTCCAAATTATTGCATAAAATAATTACAAATATGATCAAACTCTAAGACATATGGACCATCATCATCCTATATTAATTAAAAAAATAGAATAAAATTGGAATACATTGCTCACTTCTTCCCATATTCTTCCACTATTCATCAGCTTTTCTCTCTCCTAGAACACCCCCTCTTTATAACTCTCTATTCTTCCCCTATTTTTTCACTATTCATCCATTATTTTATTATTTCATTTTTCTTTTTCACAAAATTAAACAAACACATTTTATTATTATTAAAACACATAACATTACTTAAAAATAAAACATTACATCCTATTTTTCTTATACAAAATTAAACTAACTTAAAAACAAATTAATTAACAAATATTATATATTTTAATAAAAATCTATATATAAGTTTGGGGGTTAGAAGTAAAATTTTTAAAACTGAAACAGTTAGTTTGCAAAATATAATAAAGTCCAGGGGTTAAAATGAAAATAAATATTAAATTAGTATATATGTACATCATCTTCTTCAATGTTGTGTATATCTATCTTATATATCAATGGTTGTTCATGTTTTTTTTTAATTTCCAACGGTTGAAACACGATTTTGGGACCCACACACGCTCCAAAACGCACGTCTAAACTTAGGAGGAACCTCTCGGACGCGTCCCTAGACGCCGGCTGTGCTTATAGCATCTTCGGGTATTCCGACGTCGGACGCCGCCTAAAACACGGTATAAGGAGCGGCCTTAGAGAGTTCCTAATGTTTTTCTTATCCATTTATATTTGGTTTGTTACTAATATAATAACGAGCTAACAATAATAAAACTAACTCATTATTGGCTCGTTATATATAACCATTCCCTATATACATATAGTATATATATTTATAATGGTTTTTGCGAGAGCAGCTTGTACTAATAACTTGGCATGTTCATATGTAGATAGTAGATTTGAACATATTCATTCACATATGAACAAATCAAGTTATTTATAATTTTACAAGTTTTTTTTAACAAATATTGCTCTCATATGAACTTATGTGACGTTCGACTAATACTTTTTGAAAATTTTAATTTATGTATAGTTTAGACCATTTACAATGCTTTTGTTTTCGTGGGTTTTTTCAATATTTTTTCATTTTTAGCATTGGCAATGTTTTTTCTCATTCCAGTCTTTGGAGAACCCTATCACGATTTTCTCAAAAAAAAATGGTGATGTGGCATGATTTAACAGTGCAAAAGAGGTGAGAAATAAGTACGTGTTATGTAAGGCCGTAGGTTTTGTCATATTTTTTCAGCTCGTCGTCGAGCTATTCTTTAAGGAAGAGGTTGCGACAACTTTTTTGCAGTCTCGTTCTCGAGCCGTTCTCGTGTGATGAAATGTGAGGAAGAGAAGGTGGGCCATGAGGAAATTATCAATGAATCATATAGAAATAAATATTTATTTATTTATTTATTATTTGATATTAAAGTATTTTTAGACAATATAAAAAGAAGATAAGATTAGTGATCGGTTTTTTGATATGAAAATGAGAAAAATTGTAATGTATCGTTGGTGTAAAAGTAAGAAAGGGTTGAGGAATAAAATTAAAGTTGGGCATGCAGTAGGGGTGTTGATGGGTCGGGTTAATTGGGTTTCGGGTTATTTGGTTTGGGTTATTCGGGTTTTGAAGAATTATAAATTAACTCGTAACCCAAACCAAATAAGATTTGGGTTATTCGGGTTTGGGTTGTTCGGGTTCGGGGTTTTTTGATCGGGTTTTGGGTAACCAAATAAAATGTGATTGAATTTACGTGCATTAGTTACGCAACATTACAACAATATAATTTCAATTTCAAAAACTTGAATAATAGTGATACTTATATATAAGTTCTTTATATCCAAAAGTGTTGATTATGCGTTTTTTGAATTCTTGCATGAAATGATGATTGTATTATTATAATAAAAGTCATAAACAAAATAAATAAATTACAAACTATATAAAAATATAAAAACTACCGATATTAAATAAACAAATTTTGACAATATAACTCTTCTTATATTCATATTTTTATCATATTTTATTAGTGTATTTTTAAACATCCATTATTATTTAACTTTGTACGTTTCTGATTTTGTTTATAAATAAAAATTTTGATATTCAAATAATATATACTTTAAATGTGTTATATTAGTGTATACATATATAAACGCATCTTAATTGGGTTATTCGGGTTGACCCAAATTATAAAATTTTCATCCGCAACCCAAACCGAATAAGCTTTGGGTTATTCGGGTTAACCCAAATGACGACCCACAAACCAAACAACCCAACCCGTTTCACCCAAACCCATTCGGGTTGGGTCGGGTTTTTTGGGTTTGGTTATTTTCAACACCCCTAGCATGCAGTATAAAAGTCAAAAAGCAACATTAGTAATTGGGAAATGAAAAAAAATAATAATTTTTTACATAGCCTAAAATTTTTTCGAACTATAATATTTTAACGTGTATGAAAAAGTAAAATAAAATAATAAAATATTTTTAATAAAATTTACATGTTATTAGCCTGTGGTTCGAAAAGAACTTTTAGGATAATGATAAATCATCTAAAATCAACCTAACCATACCTAGATGCTTAGGTGACATTTAAAATAATCAAAGCATAAATTTTGAAAAGAGATTCACATAAAGTTTTTAAAATTTTAGATTGGGTTTTTAACCCAATATATTCTCTATATAGATATAAAAAGTGTGCCTCTTTTTCCGTGTTACACAACTTTTAAGCAATGTTAGTCCTTGTCGTTAAATATCTTACAATAATAGTCCTTCTTGTTAAAAAAGCTAACGGGCTGCAATTCCGTGCCGCATACAATTTAAACAATATTAGTCCCTGTCGTTAAATATTTTACAATAATAGTCCTCATCGTTAAAAAATATTAAAAAACTCCAACAACAGCTAACGGTTGTTAAGTACTGTTTGGTTTAACAGAAATAACAATAACAGCGGTAAATTAGGTCTTTTTCCCTAACAGGGTGTTAGGTCTTTTCTCCAACGGGTGTTAATGATCGTTAAATGTTATTTTAGTGTCTTACAAGAGTTACAAAAGATGCTGCAAATCAGGTCCATTTTTCTGATGGATGTTGGAGTGTAGTTTTTGTGAGAATTAGTATTGTCTATCGGTCACCCAATTCAACAAATAAAACGTTGTTGCCTTATACTTTTAACTAAAATTGTCGTTTTTGCTATTTACAATTTATAGTACAAACTACAAAGTTAATATGACATTCGCTTTTATTTGTGTTTCTATATTCTACAATGATTTATATCGTACTTTTCATTTCTTTTTATATTTTACATATAATAGTATAATTTTATTGCGTTTTCACATTGTTTATAGTTGCTACATGATTAATATTTGTTTTTTTTATTTCTTCAGTTATTCATAGAACTGATCATGTAAATAATTACTATATCTTACGTTTGTACATTATAATAGACATACGTTTAAATAAAAAAACAAACAAACGTATCTCCTGCCTGTATAAAGTTTCTGAAAGCAACGTTATGTATCTCGGGGCAAAGCCCGGGTAAATAACTAGTTATGTTGAATTACCATTCATTACCCTTACAGTGCGATGATTGCAGCAGTAGTAATATACAGTAATACATTGAGTGTTCAGTAAAACAAGGATAGGTGGCCAAATATGGATTAGATTGAAGTCGTGTACAAATATATTTTTTTGTTAGATAGCTATTGATTTCATAATTAACAATGCAATGATTAAACTATTAGAGTAATATATATAATAATAGTATAATAATATAATAATATAATATAAATATATACTTAAATATCGAGAGAAACAGGGACATGTGGCCAACACATATTTAGATTAGGTTGAAGTCGTGTCCAACTTTATTTTTCTTTCGATAGTTATTGGTGGTGATGAATAATCTCGTTGATTGTTACTTATCCACAACCACAAGAAGAGAAAAGAACAAAACCGAGTTTTTCATAATTCCTGAAAGTTCTTGAATGTATCTGATTTATTGAAAACAACATAATGATGTTTTTTTTATTAAAAAACATTATGCATCACACAGGAAAAATAATACTCGTAAAGCCGGGTCGAACTGTTTTTAGCTTTTTAAATCTGCTTATAATATTTTTATGATAATATATGTATTTTAATGTTATTTTGGTTGTTTGTTGAGTTTAAACATATGTTTTGTTGTTATAACTATTAAATTATTATTTTTTAGTAAACTTTAAATGCATTTTTATTTCATTGTTACAATTTTAGTAATATTTTTTTGAAAATATAAGTTGATTTAACCGGTCAACTGAACCCGACTGGAACATTTGTCTGGACCAACCAATTCGATTAAGCCAATAAGTCTTATTCGTTTTCCACCATCCGCCACGTTTTAGCTAGTCATTGATTTATGTAAAATTCCAATTTCAATAGGCAATGGCATGCGATATTAATATTAATTTTTTCCTTTAGAACGAGAACAAGAATAGAAATAAAAGGAATGAAAATAAATTAAGGTATAGTAATTGTACGCACCAAATTTTTAATTTTAATATTAAACACTTATAAATATAAATTAAATCAAGATTAAAATTAATATCCATTTAAATAATATTTGATTTTGATTTTAGTATTATCGTTTTAACTTTAACTTTGTTTATATTCACACTCCACTCCGGGAAAAGGAGTTCATGACCCGTGGCTTTCTACCTCCATGCGGCATTGCTCCGGTATATATACTATTTACTAGAAGCAAACAACTCCGCTCGTTTCTTCAATCTACATGTTTTACCCTCATATTTTATTGTATTTTTTCATACTCTATGTACCAAAGATATTCTTATCGAATAATTTACAACATCTATCCCTCAAATCCTAAATAACTACACTATCATCTTTTACATTTATTTTCGCCGTTACCACCAGTTTTCGCTGTGACTACCACACTATCGACGCATTACACTGGTGCCCCACTAGTAAGTATATGTTGAAAAGGTATATATACGAAGAAGTTAGAGAGAGGGAGATTATTATGCGAAGTGTCTTAAGTCTTAACATGCGAAGTGTCGTAAAAACTCGTTTCCGAGCGGGTTGCACCCTAAAGCGCATTAATAACTACGAGCAGTAACAGGTCAAAGGAGGTGATCAGTGATGAATGCTCTAATAGCAACCCTTAGCTATCACGGGTCCGCCATGGATGAAATACTAGCATACAACTTAACTATCACTGATAAACATGTATATTTGTCAGTAGTAGTTAAATTGTACAACTTAACTATTAATGACATGCATCTTTAGTTAGATACATTCAATTCTAGTTAAGTTGTATATATTGACTTTTATATATTATATATATATATATATATTGAAAAGTTATTTTAGGAACCCTAAAAAATTGCAGGAACCTTTAGGAACTTTTTAAATCAAGCTAATATTGATTATTCTTTACAATGATTTTTTTTTATTGTTTTTTAGTTATTTAGGTGTAATTTTGGATTTTACAATTATGTAGAAACATAGATTATCATCCGTTATAACCACTGGGTAAATAGCCCAGTGGCCACCAGCCGCCACTTTTCAAGAGAGGTCCTGGGTTCGAGTCTTGCCAAAGGCAAACTTGAGATAATCAGGGGATTATTAAGTGGTTGAGATTCACCTGGACACTAGCCTGACTGGGGGATTAGTGGGTACCAAATGGTACTTGGGATCAGGTGGTTTCCATCCAATTACCCTTTTTTTAGATTATCATCCGTTATACAATTATGTTGAGTCATAGATACTATGATCACATGTGCATGAATAGTGCTATGAGCACATGTATGCAAGTCGATCACATGTATGCAAGTATTTTGTAAATAAATGTTTTCATGAGATAGATGGTAATCAAATGTATATAGATAGTCATATGAACATTTGTAAGCAATTATATAATCATATAAACATGTATAAGCAATCATATAATTAATAACTTTAATTTAAGGAAGGTTCCTGTTTTTTTAAGGGTTCCTCAAATAACCTTTCCTTATATATATATATATATATAATATATATAGGTATTACTATTAAGAAAATTGACAGTAGTGTGGTAATTAGTAAAAAAATGAGATCGTGCTGATAACGTGTTATAAATTATTCTAGGCTAATCTTCTATGGATGTTGTAATGCTCAACAGCGAGAGCAAGAATAAAACACAAGAAAGAGATGAACAAGATAAGAGAGTGAAATACATCAGCATCCGCAATCCCAAAAACAGGGAAAAGAAACAGGGGTGACATGGATGTTATAGGCATAGGTACGGCCTCCGTGAGCCACCAAGCGAACACCCATGCAAGCACCCCCAACATATTCCGGCTAGAATTATCAAACTGGTCATTAACAAATATACATATGATACTGCATAGCAGAGGACCCAAGAGAACGAAGAGATTTTTTAGAGTGAAAATCGATTTGATTCGGGTGTGAAAGCTAACTGACCGGTGGATTGACGAACCTTCTGTTTTTTCATGTAACGGGAGGAGCGGGGAGGAGTTCATGGTTTCATCCATAATTAGAATTATGTACTATTATTGACTAGATTCAGAGAATGAATGATGTGCTATGTTTGTGGTTGTGACTTGTGAATTTAAGTATGAATTATTTAAGGTCTAATAATTCATATGTACGTGTCTTATATATGGTAGAACGTAGAACCGTACCCACATGGGCCATAGGCAACATTCAATTGTTTTTGGTTTTGGATGAATCCCAGCCTTGGGCCGACTTAGAAGGCCATGCACAAGAGATATTCTCCATTTCAATTATTTGTAAAAACACACCCACATCTTTTTTTTGGGCTTCCACCACAAAATCACAATCACAATAATTGTTTACAACTGAGTATATTAATAATCGAAAAGGACATTGGTTCAAATAAAACAATAAACTGAAATAAAACAATCATTTTTTAACTAAAAATCGTTACGCATTAACAATCAAATACACAAATAAAAAAAGGGTAATGGGGGAAACCCTAGCCCCGGTACCACAATTGGATACCCATCGACCCACCCCGTATGAGCCATATGATGCCGGTAAAATACCTCCATCCTAATCCCACATGATCTGGGCACCCCGAAGGATCGAACCCGCGTATTTAAACTTCACATATGGGTCTAGGCTTCATTGGTAACGGGTACCTTAAAGAATTATTTTTTGTCCCCAGCGGATATCGAACCTGAGATCTTAAGGTCACCAAGTGCTTGCCTTACCACTAGGCTAATTCCAGATGTATGCAAATTATGTTTATCAATAATGAAAATAAAAATAGAGATTACAACACAAGAAAACAATGGAAGGATGATGGTAGAACTATTTTCAATATTCAACTTCAACAAAAAACTTCATAAAATAGTAAAAAATGTCATTTTTTAATTTTCGGATAAAGAAAATGATGAATTTTGAATTAAGGATAAAGATGAGGATTTATTGTGGAATGTGGATGACAGGGGCCTTTTAGATGTATGGTTGTTTGATAGATGATAATCAAAATAAAAATGAAAATGTAGAAGTGTGGTGTTCTTGAAATCTGCGGCTGCTCGATGCTGTCTAACTGTCTGTTAAGAAGAAACCCTCCAAAAATATAAGTAGCAGCTCGCCTAAAAAAATTGAGGGTCTGGGTCTCCCCTCTGTTGTTTCACGCGCCCCACACAAAAGTAAATGCCAAACCATTTGGGCTTGTAGACTAGTAGTAATTCAAGGCCCATCAAAAATAAAAGGGAAGATAGGCTCCTTTAACTTTTTCTGTTAATGGCCCAAGTTAAGCAAAAGTGGGGCTGTGTTAGGTATAGGCTTGTTTTTCCCAGCCGACTAGAGCGACAAATACAAAAAATAAAAATTGTGAGAAGACTAATGGAATGTGGCATGTGGGTGTTTAGTCTTTTTCGGCTAGAACAAAGGGAAAAATAGATAAAAGTGTGTTTTTTTTTAAAGGCAGAAGAATATATTATTCAACGACTATTAGCAAGTCGCTAGTGAGTCCAAGTAGTACAACATAATTACACGATGAAAAGAAAATAGAACTACACAATAATAAACAACTGAAACACCATGACAGTCCGGATCTTAACTGCAAGGGTACTAAAATGGATGGAAAAAAACCCGAGGAGTCCCCAGGAAAAAATCCCCGAGACTAGGGCCGCGCCACCGGTTTTCACCCTAGTTCGTTTTTGATAGCATCCCATACAGACCCGGACCAGGAAGGATTCCCCAAAAACAATAATCCCCCTTAAAACCTGAAACCGCACCATTTTTCCCATGATAAATCTTGATTCTTGGCTCGATTCTTAATCCATAGAAAGCTTAGACTTTTGACCTCTTCTTTTAATCGTTGCCACGAGGGAGGATTTCCATTGAAGCATGTGTCATTTCTCATTTTCCATAAACACCAACAGGCTGTCAGAATAATTGCCCAGATGACTGAATATTTCACTCCTTTGTCCACCTTAAAAAGACTCAGTAAATTGCGGATAGAGAAAGCAAATATGGGTGGAATTCTGCACCATGTACTAACATAACTCCATAACATATTAGCGAATGCACAAGATATTAAAAGATGCTCAATTGTTTCTTGAGACTGGTTGCAGAGAGCACAGAGCGGGGAAGCCACCTGAATATTTCTTTTAGGAAGAGCTGTTTTTGTGGGTAGTCGATCCATCTCCGCCCTCCAAGCAAAGATGTTAACTTTTCCAGGCACCCATTTGTTCTATTCAAACTGGGACTCTTTGACTCGAACAGTTGAATTTCTCAGAACCTGTCTAACAGAAGCAACAGAAAAAGTTACCTGATGAATCTCCGTTCCAAGTCCAAGCGTCTATTTCCTTTGAAATAAGTTGGGAAATGTCCACATTGTATTCCAAAAAGTCCTTTTGAATCTTACTAATGTTACACCAGGTGCTCGTGAAACCCTTTTTAACAGGGATCAGTGAAGAATTGGTCTTGCTTTTATGAATGGCTTGGCTTGACTCCATATTGAATTTGCTTCTTGATGGAATCGCCACCACCACTTGAGTAGCAAGCTAAGATTTAGATGTTTGAGCGAACCGAGACCTAAACCACCCTTTTGCTTTGGCGCTATTACTTTGGACCAACAGACCCAATTGATTTTAGATGAATTTTAGATAAAAGTGTGTTGTGCTAGGCGATTGGGCAGTCAACAACACCAACAAGCTAGTTATATGAAATGGGAGAATGGCTTCTTGACTTCTGGGCTCTTTGTGTGTCTTTCGCAACTCATTTGCAATGGCATAAGTAAAACCCAAAGTCTCCCAATAATAATAATAAAGATGAGGTTGGGCTTTGTTGCTCGATCACAGCATCCAAATGAAAAGGAAATGGCCCGGTTCATTTGTCACAATCCAAACTCAAACACTACTTCACTTGATCACCAATTTAAATCGTTTTTATGTCCATTTTAACAGTTAATTAGCTCCACAAACATCAAAATCTTCCAATGAACCTACAAAATGCTTACGTAGCTAATAAGAAACCAAAACACACAAACATATAAATGATATTAGCTAACAAAACATTAGGTAAAAATATATATATAATCTACTTAATATCTGAAACCTTAACTATTTGGAAGCATTAGGCAATAGCCTAGTCCACATATATTGTAAAGCAAGCCTTGTGAAAATATACCTCCACGGATTCATAATAAAACTCAACAAAAACTATGACGTCGCTTTTCATTCACAGATTTTGATTGAATCTGATGGACCTAAAATTGAATCATTGCTTAGTGTGTCTGTTTGTTCAAAGATGGGGACTCTGATTTCATTGGAATGTAAACATTTCTGCATTTGATGTAATCTCTCTGATGTGAAATTTCTAAAACACAGCGGAATGTAACAATTTTTATGAGGATTTTCTGGTTTATAAGACAACAAAAACGAACAAGACAATAAAAAGCAAAGATAGATAAGAATCTAATACTTGATTCGTAAAGAAAACGATCCACCGGAATCAAATAATAGAAACACTCCGCTCCACCACTACAATCGATAAAGGTCTAGCCACCACGATTATAGATAAAGGAAACCGAAGATTTGAAAGACCTCACCACAATATTTGATAAAGAATAAATCACCACAAATATTGATAAAGGGGTCACTCCTAACCACCAAGATCAAAGATCTATAAAGGTAAAAGAAGATTTGTGAGAAATAGAGGCTACTCTATTAATTTTCATTCAACATTAACTAACTTACAATGAGAGATAAAACCTCTATTTAAAGTCACATGCTCTACCTAGGAATTAACGACAAAATAATAAAATAATACATAAAAGCTGTCAAATGTTAGCCACTAATTGAATTTGGCCAATAGGAAATGGACAGCGTGGCCTTCTAGAAACATTCCCCTGCAAGTGGTCCCACAATACCGTTAGAAATGTCATTGTCACACGCGCCTTCCTTTACAGCTGTCATTCTTCTTTATTTGGCCCACAGACAAGGGACTTCAGTGGACACTTTATTCTCATGCACACATCCTTATCCAAGACCTTATAGAACTAGTGACGTGGCAGCCTTTTATTGAATAAAACTACTTCTTGACTGAACAAAACTCTGCTGAAGTATGCTGACTGGAGTTGCTCGCTGATGCTATTCGCTGATGACTTTCATTGATCAGGTAGGGACTTGCCACTGGAGTAAAGTAACAATTGGAGGTTGTTTGTCAGCGAAGGCTTGTCCATAATGGGCTATGGCTGGCAAGATGAGCATGGCTTGTTCTGGAGGCATCTTCAGTCCAATGCTCGCTGCCAGTTGATTGCTGCCAGGTATTTCAGCGACCCCTTCTAGCTGACTGGAATTAGTCAGTTCAGCGAGTGGGATCATATTCGCATCATTCTCCCCCTCTAAAATAGGACTTGTACTCAAGTCCTCGAGATATTCATCTTCAAGGTAAGGCATCAAATCTCCAACATTAAAAGTGCTTGAAACCGACATGCTTCCTGGTAATTCAACCTTGTAAGCGCTGTCACCGAACTTTTCCAGTATTCTGAATGGTCCTTCAGCTCTTGGCATCAGTTTGTTCTTTCTCTTGGAAGGAAATCTTTCTTTTCTGAGATGCACCCAAACAAGATCGCCATGTGCAAAACTAGGCTGCTGACGATGCTTATTAGCTCTGGCCTTGTATTCTTCATTTGCTTTCTCAATTTTTGCCTTTACTTGCTGGTGTATTTTTTGATTTCCTTAGCTTTCTCTTCAGCATCAACACTTACTCTTGGCATCAGTTTGTTCTTTCTCTTGGAAGGAAATCTTTCTTTTCTGAGATGCACCCAAACAAGATCGCCATGTGCAAAACTAGGCTGCTGACGATGCTTATTAGCTCTGGCCTTGTATTCTTCATTTGCTTTCTCAATTTTTGCCTTTACTTGCTGGTGTATTTTTTTTTATTTCCTTAGCTTTCTCTTCAGCATCAACACTTACTCTTGGCTCAATTGAAAAAGGAATTAAATCAATGGGGTTAAAGGATTGGTACCATAACAAACTTCAAATGGAGTCTTGCTGGTTGAGTGGTTGGGGGCTCTATTAAAAGCGAACTCAGCATGAGCAAGCTTTAGATCCCAATCTTTCAGCGTCTTGTTCACCAGCGTCCTTAATAACATCCCAATGGTCCTATTAGTAACTTCAGTCTAACCATCAGTTTGGGGGTGATGAGAAGTGCTGAACAGGAGCTTAGTTCTCATCAATCTCCACAAAGTTTTCCAGAAATAACTCAGAAATTTCGTATCCCTATCAGAAACAATGGTTTTGGGAATTCCATGAAGACGGACAATTTCTTTGAAGAATAAATTTGCTACTGCTGAGGCATCATTAGTGGTGTTACAAGGAATGAAATGGGCCATTTTTGAGAATCTGTCAACCACCACCATGAAAGAATCTTTTCCTCTCTGGGTTTTGGGTAAAGCAACAATGAAATCCATGCTCAGATCTTCGCATGGTTGACTTGGAACTGTAAGAGGAGTGTACAAACCTTTGTGAAAAATTGCCTTGGCCTGATGACAAGTTGAGCATCTGCTGATGATATTCTGGACGTCTTTCAGCAGATATGGCCAATAAAAATGTTCGCTGAGGATGTCAGCAGTCTTAGTAATACCAAAATGACCAGCGAGTCCTCCGCCATGAGCTTCTCTTATCAATAAGTCTTGAATTGAGCCCTTAGGGATACACAACCTTCCATTTTTAAATAAAAACCCATCTTGCACTAAATATGATCCTTTGGAGGGACCATCAGTGAAGTGACCAGCAAAATCTGTATCAGCAGCATACAAATCTTTGATAAAAGAGAACCCAAGAACCCTTGCTTCCAAAATGGAAAGCAATGAGTATCTTCTTGAGAGTGCATCAGCAACAACATTCTCTACCCCAGCTTTATGTTTAGACACAAATGAATAAGACTGCAAAAATTCCACCCATTTTGCATGCCTTGAATTTAACTTATGCTGACCATTGATGTACTTCAGAGCTTCATGATCAGAATATAAAACAAACTGCTTGGGCTTCAGATAGTGTGACCAGTGATTGACAGCCCTGATGATAGCATAGAATTCTTTGTCATACGTATTGTACTTCAGCTTCGAACCATTCAACTTTTCACTGAAGTATGCGACTGGTCTCTTTTCTTGAACAAGGACTGCACCAATACCAACTCCACTGGCGTCACACTCCAATTCGAATAATAACTCAAAATTTGGTAAGGACAGGACTGGTGCTGAGCTGAGCTTTTCTTTCAGCAATTCAAAGGCACTCTGAGCTGACTTAGGCCATTCAAACACACCTTTCTTTAGGCAATCAGTAATGGGAGCTACAACAGTTGAGAAATTTCTAATGAATCTTCTATAAAATGATGCCAGACCGTGAAAACTTCTTGCCTCTGTAATCGTTGTAGGAGCTGGCCAGGACTTAATTGCTTCAACCTTCGAAGGATCCATTGAAATTCCATTTTTAGATACAACGTATCCAAGAAATATCACACTTTCCACCAAGAAATCACATTTCTCCAGCTTCCCATACAACTGGTGTTTACTCAGCAACATAAATACTTCTCTCAGATGATTAACATGCTCAGCTTCATTCTTCGAATATACTAGAATATCATCAAAATAAACTACCACAAAATGACCAATGAGTGGTCTGAGGACTTCATTCATCAGCCTCATGAAAGTACTTGGGGCATTCGATAAGCCAAAAGGCATTACTAGCCATTCAAATAGACCCCCTTTAATCTTGAATGCAGTTTTCCATTCATCTCCATCCTTCATTTGAATCTGGTGATAGCCACTTCTCAGATCGATTTTGGAAAATATACAGGAACCATGTAATTCATCAAGCATATCATCCAACCTGGGGATAGGATATTGATACTTGATAGTGATATTATTGATGGCTCTACTATCAACAAACATACGCATTGAGCCATCTTTCTTTGGAACTAAGAGAGCTGGTACAGAACATGGACTCATACTTGCTCTCACATAACCCTTAGCAATCAGTTCATCGACTTGCCTTTGCAATTCTTTAGCTTCAGTGGGTGAACACCTATAAGCAGCTTTGTTAGGAAGGATTGATCCTGGAATTAGATCAATCTGGTGTTCAATACCCCGGATAGGAGGCAAACCAGAAGGCATTTCTTCAGGAAATATGTCAGCATATTCTTTCAGCAAGGGTTTGACTAAACTGGAAATGTCAGCGAGCCCCTTCTTATCAGCAAGTTCAACCATCAGCAACATCATTACTGAGGTGCCATCAGCGAGTTCTTTCTCAACTTCGGTTTGGGTCATGAACAAAGCCTTGTCTCGCTGATCCATCACCTTGGTTTTTGAGTGCTCATCGGGTTTCAAAGAAGTTAGGGTGATCTTTTTCCCATTTACAAATAATGAATAAGAGTTTAAACGGACATTGTGGAATACATGCTTATCAAACAACCATGGCCTTCCCAACAACAAGTGACACGCATCCATAGGGACAACATCACAAACAATCTCATCCTAATAAATAAGACCAATAGAAAATGGAATAGCAACTTGTTGAGTAACCTTTACCTCTGTTCCCTCGCTGAGCCATTGAAGCTTGTAAGGACAGGGATGCTTCAGTGTAGGTAACCCCAGTTTATCAACCATGTAAGTTGAAGCAGCATTAGCATAGCTGCCTCCATCAATGATAAGACTGCATACCTTTCCTTTGATGGTACATCTTGAGTGGAAGATATTCTCTCGCTGAGCTTTGTCAGCAGTGACTTCATCAGCGTGCATCATTCTTCTGACCACCAGCATCTCCCCAATATCAGCACCTACATATGTTTCTTCAGCGCCATCATCATCATCGTACACTGGTTCTTCTTCCTCAGTTTCAGCTTCTGGTAAACTTTCTATCTCCCTGATAGTCAGTGCTCGCTGGTTGGGACACTGGGCCTGGAAATGACCAAATCCATGGCACTTGAAACATTTCTTCCCTACTGGTTCTTTTGATCCTCCAGTTTCTTTCTCCTTTCCTCTGAAGGGTTTCTGAACAGTTTCACTAGGCCTGGTAGCTGGTTGACTGGAGCTAGAAGTAATCTTAGTGAAAGGTTTGTACTGAACCTTCTTCTTCAGCTGCTTTTCAATCTGGAGGGCCAGTTTGCATGCACCTTCATAAGTCCAGATGGGCTGTAATTCCATCTTCTCAGCAATGATAGCATTCAACCCACCAAGGAATCTGGCGATAGTATGCTCTTCAGTTTCTTTGTCACCAGTTCTTGTCTTCAGCTGCTCAAACTCCCTGATATACTCTACCACTTCTTTAGCACCTTGTTTCAGATTATTCATCAGTAGATACTGATCTTGCTTGTACGTCTGAGGAACAAATCTCTTCTGCATAACTTCCTTCAGTTTGGACCAGGTCTTGATTTTACTCTTACCCTTATATTCCCTTTCAGATTTCATATTATCATACCAAGATGAAGCATACTTTTTAAGCTTAATAATGGCAACCTTAAAACTCTTTTTATCATCATAACCTTTTATTTCCATAATTCTATCCATCACCTGAACCCATTCAAAATATTCTTCTGGGTTTGATGAACCAACAAAATCTGGTGGATCAATCTTAATATCCTTAGTATCATCGACCTTATGTCTCCTTCGCCTTTCTCTGGGCTGTGGATCATCAGAATCACTAGAGTTTTTGGGCGTACTATCAGATCTCTCACTAGGACCTTGAGATTCAGAATCTCTTTCACTAGTAACAATATTTTCTCGATTAAATCTTAAACCACCATCTTCTAACATATGAACAACTCTACCAAGTGCCTCTTGTAGATCTTCAATCTGCTTATCTCTCCTAGCATTATGAGCTTCTTTTAATGTCATGTTTCTTCTAAAAGCCATTTATATTCAACAAACAATAGATCTATACCAGCAACAACTAGATCTTAAACAAACAATACCCCAACGGACAAAAAGATTAAGAAACCTTTTAAAACCTGGCTCTGATACCAAATTGATGTGAAATTTCTAAAACACAGCGGAATGTAACAATTTTTATGAGGATTTTCTGGTTTATAAGACAACAAAAACGAACAAGACAATAAAAAGCAAAGATAGATAAGAATCTAATACTTGATTCGTAAAGAAAACGATCCACCGGAATCAAATAATAGAAACACTCCGCTCCACCACTACAATCGATAAAGGTCTAGCCACCACGATTATAGATAAAGGAAACCGAAGATTTGAAAGACCTCACCACAATATTTGATAAAGAATAAATCACCACAAATATTGATAAAGGGGTCACTCCTAACCACCAAGATCAAAGATCTATAAAGGTAAAAGAAGATTTGTGAGAAATAGAGGCTACTCTATTAATTTTCATTCAACATTAACTAACTTACAATGAGAGATAAAACCTCTATTTAAAGTCACATGCTCTACCTAGGAATTAACGACAAAATAATAAAATAATACATAAAAGCTGTCAAATGTTAGCCACTAATTGAATTTGGCCAATAGGAAATGGACAGCGTGGCCTTCTAGAAACATTCCCCTGCAAGTGGTCCCACAATACCGTTAGAAATGTCATTGTCACACGCGCCTTCCTTTACAACTGTCATTCTTCTTTATTTGGCCCACAGACATGGGACTTCAGTGGACACTTTATTCTCATGCACACATCCTTATCCAAGACCTTATAGAACTGGTGACGTGGCAGCCTTTTATTGAATAAAACTACTTCTTGACTGAACAAAACTCTGCTGAAGTATGCTGACTGGAGTTGCTCGCTGATGCTATTCGCTGATGACTTTCATTGATCAGGTAGGGACTTGCCACTGGAGTAAAGTAACAATTGGAGGTTGTTTGTCAGCGAAGGCTTGTCCATAATGGGCTATGGCTGGCAAGATGAGCATGGCTTGTTCTGGAGGCATCTTCAGTCCAATGCTCGCTGCCAGTTGATTGCTGCCAGGTATTTCAGCGACCCCTTCAGCGACCCTTTCTAGCTGACTGTGTTCAGCGACCCCTTCAGCGACCCTTTCTAGCTGACTGTGTTCAGCGACCCCTTCAGCGACCCTTCTAGCTGACTGGTTCAGCGACCCCTTCAGCGACCCTTTCTAGCTGACTGGTTCAGCGACCCCTTCAGCGACCCTTTCTAGCTGACTGGTTCAGCGACCCCTTCAGCGACCCTTTCTAGCTGACTGGTTCAGCGACCCCTTCAGCGACCCTTTCTAGCTGACTGGTTCAGCGACCCCTTCAGCGACCCTTTCTAGCTGACTGGTTCAGCGACCCCTTCAGCGACCCTTTCTAGCTGACTGGTTCAGCGACCCCTTCAGCGACCCTTTCTAGCTGACTGGTTCAGCGACCCCTTCAGCGACCCTTTCTAGCTGACTGGTTCAGCGACCCCTTCAGCGACCCTTTCTAGCTGACTGGTTCAGCGACCCCTTCAGCGACCCTTTCTAGCTGACTGTGTTCAGCGACCCCTTCAGCGACCCTTTCTAGCTGACTGTGTTCAGCGACCCCTTCAGCGACCCTTTCTAGCTGACTGTGTTCAGCGACCCCTTCAGCGACCCTTCTAGCTGACTGTGTTCAGCGACCCCTTCAGCGACCCTTTCTAGCTGACTGTGTTCAGCAACCCCTTATATGGAATTAGTCAGTTCAGCGAGTGGGATCATATTCGCATCACTCTCAATCTCCCTTTTCCTGAGGATATGCAATTTCATTCCGTCGTTACTAAAATCTTACAAAAATCAAAGACACTCAGTTAAATTCCAATTTCTTTAAATTTTCAATTTTGACAAATTAATTCAATTCCTTTCAAAACGTTATGTGAACCAAACATGCCCTAAGATGATCTCACAATTAACCCAAATGCTAGACTCCTTTTGATTCATGTCACGTACATCTCATCTCATAGCCGCTTGTTTTAATTAATTAAATTTTAAATCTTATTTGGGACTAACAAAAATACAAAATGATTATAGGTTTGCAAAGGTTAGAATTAACTTCGAAAGAATCTTTCAAGAGATTAAGTCGGGTGCCTTTTTTATGGTACAAAAATAGAAGTAAATATGAGATGATTACTTGGGAAGAATGATATAGCTTTAATATGATATAATTATCGAATGTGTGTATATCTTGGTCACTCCTAAGTTGTGGAGTTTGGTGGTGTTTGTAAATAAAAGTTACCAAAAAACTAAAATGAAATTTTAAAATAAGAATTCTTACCAACTATTTCAGATATTAAAATAGAACTTCACCAAATATTATGTAAGAAAAAAATCATTTTTTTAAGATCATTATAATAATTCAGTCAATTATAATAAGTTGAATTAAATAAGTAGAAAAATATTTCAATTTTCCTCCAAATTATGTAACCAGTGTGAAGAAATGCTCAGCTGTTCAAAGTTTGCTGTCTTTTCAACAATTATATTACATCCCTCCCAATAAGACTATACTGTCATTGACTAAGCCAGCATAAATTGTCTACTTTTATTACATTATTAATAGAACGAATTGCATTTTTGGTCCCTGTGTTATCACACATTTTACAAGTTTGATACAAAAGTGTGAAAAGTCGCGAAACTCATCCCTGTCATATAACACCTGTTGCAATTTTGGTCCAAAACTAACGTGCCGTTAGAATTCAGTCGTTAATGCCCCCATGTGCTTGTCACATGGGGGGTAGTTTCGTCCATTTATTGCTCATAGGACCATTTCTGCACAAAAAAAAAAAAAATTTTTTGTATACGAGTATATCTATGAGTCTATGAAAAAGAAGTGTTTTCGGTTTGTGTTTCATTCAAGTTTGAACCCAAAGACCCAACACTACCCGAAGCAGCAGCCATTTGGGATCTATCAGTCGCACCACCAGGAGCCTCCTGGTGGCTGACCGGAATCTGAACAGTAGCAGCGGCAGCCGTGGGTGGTGGGAAAGAAAATATGGGGCGGCTAGGGTTTTCTGGATTTTTAGGGTTTTTGTTCGATCCCCCAGCCCCCAGATCGTTTCTCCAGTCAGAATTAATCAAAGTAATCCCGTCACCATCGATATTCGCTGCCATGGCCTCCCCCTGGTGGCCGGAAGCCACCCCAGCGGCGGCGAGCGGCAGTTGTGTGGTGATTTTAGGGTTTTCCACCGTTTTTGAAGGAAATAGCGTAGCAGCAACATTAGATTCGAATGAATCTGCAACAAATGACTCAGAATTGGAGGAATTAGATCTCAGATTGTATTTTGATCGAGTAATTTCATTATCTTGAACAGAATCGGATTTAAACCCTAAAGATTTAGGATCAAGGCCGTCGAACTCAACATCAACTTTTTTAGATTTATTTGCACTTTTTCCACGATTTTGATTAGGTTTTTTAGGCATGGTTTGGATCGGAGTTGAAAAAGGAACAAGAGAATGAGATCAGATTGTTTATTTCGATTGTGTTTATACAAAATAATTTTTTAGATTTATATAAAAATAATTTTTTAGATTTATACAAAATAATTTTTTTTAGATTTATACAAAATATTTTTTTTTGTGCAGAAATGGTCCTATGAGCAATAAATGGACGAAACTACCCCCCATGTGACAAGCACATGGGGGCATTAACGGCTGAATTCTAACGGTACGTTAGTTTTGGACCAAAATTGCAACAGGTGTGATATGACAGGGATGGGTTTCGCGACTTTTCACACTTTTGTATCAAACTTGCAAAATGTGTGATAACACAGGGACCTAAAATGCAATTCTTATTAATATTAATAATTGTACTATTTTTCCAATAAACATAAGACTATAGAGTATCTTGACAGAATCGGATTTAAACCCTAAAGATTTAGGATCAAGGCCGTCGAACTCAACATCAACTTTTTTAGATTTATTTGCACTTTTTCCACGATTTTGATTAGGTTTTTTAGGCATGGTTTGGATCGGAGTTGAAAAAGGAACAAGAGAATGAGATCAGATTGTTTATTTCGATTGTGTTTATACAAAATAATTTTTTTAGATTTATATAAAAATAATTTTTTAGATTTATACAAAATAATTTTTTTAGATTTATACAAAATATTTTTTTTTGCAGAAATGGTCCTATGAGCAATAAATGGACGAAACTACCCCCCATGTGACAAGCACATGGGGGCATTAACGGCTGAATTCTAACGGCACGTTAGTTTTGGACCAAAATTGTAACAGGTGTGATATGACAGGGATGAGTTTCGCGACTTTTCACACTTTTGTATCAAACTTGCAAAATGTGTGATAACACAGGGACCTAAAATGCAATTCTTATTAATATTAATAATTGTACTATTTTTCCAATAAACATAAGACTATAGAGTAGTCTTGTCTAGATCGGATTTAAACCCTAAAGATTTAGGATCAAGGCCGTCGAACTCAACATCAACTTTTTTAGATTTATATAAAAATAATTTTTTAGATTTATACAAAATAATTTTTTAGATTTATATAAAAATAATTTTTTAGATTTATACAAAATAATTTTTTTAGATTTATAAAAAATAATTTTTTAGATTTATACAAAATAATTTTTTAGATTTATACAAAATAATTTTTTTTAAATTTATACAAAATAATTTTTTAGATTTATATAAAAATAATTTTTTAGATTTATACAAAATAATTTTTTTAGATTTATAAAAATAATTTTTTAGATTTATACAAAATAATTTTTTTAGATTTATATAAAAATAATTTTTTAGATTTATACAAAATAATTTTTTTTAGATTTATACAAAATATTTTTTTTTGCAGAAATGGTCCTATGAGCAATAAATGGACGAAACTACCCCCCATGTGACAAGCACATGGGGGCATTAACGGCTGAATTCTAACGGCACGTTAGTTTTGGACCAAAATTGTAACAGGTGTGATATGACAGGGATGAGTTTCGCGACTTTTCACACTTTTGTATCAAACTTGCAAAATGTGTGATAACACAGGGACCTAAAATGCAATTCTTATTAATATTAATAATTGTACTATTTTTCCAATAAACATAAGACTATAGAGTATCTTGAACAGAATCGGATTTAAACCCTAAAGATTTAGGATCAAGGCCGTCGAACTTAACATCAACTTTTTTAGATTTATATAAAAATAATTTTTAGATTTATACAAAATAATTTTTTTAGATTTGTATAAAAATAATTTTTTAGATTTATACAAAATAATTTTTTTTAGATGGCTTAAAGATAAGTACACAAATGTTGTTTATGGATGGTGGTAATGAATCATTAATCATATACATATATATGTAATAATTTGTATATTTTTTTTCTGTTCTTGTACTGGTGTCTTGGTTTCCATTTCCTTTTCTCTTGGTTTTGTGATAATGAAAAAAAAAGAAAGAAAAGTGTAGACATTTTTGTTGGAAATGATTAGTCTTGTATCCTTGAGTATGAATTGTAAAATCTTGATTTGTTTCTTACTTAAAAATAGAAATATATATGTTTTGTGTATTACGAATATATGAATCTTAATGCATTTTTGGATTATTTGTTTGTGCTTTTATGAATTATTTAAGTTTTTTTGATGCAAACAAATTAACCAAACAAGTTTGTACTTTGATACTCAAAAGTATTCTTTGTCTGAATATTATTTTTGGATTCTCTGGGGCGGATATTGTTAATGGCACATTGTAATAGGTGCAATTTTTTAAAAGCTTATTCGAGTAAAATATTAATGAAATTGTCCTAAGCTATCGATTCTATAAATCAGATAATAATTATTCAAAATGAAAAGCAACTACTGATTTTTATCAACGGTAGAAACTCTTAACACATATCAATATTTTAGTAGTTTTCAGTTCTTGATAATTTTTATATTCGATTTCTAGATTTAAGAGAAATAAAAAAATGATGAAAATTGATATATATAATTGATAAGAATTCAAAATAAATTTTATACTTTTTTTTTAGATTTGAAAATTCATGCAATTAAGGTTTGTTTTAAGTTCAAGACAAATAGCGTTTTTTAAATCGATAACTTGGTCTAAAACAATAACTTTACTACTAAAGTAGTAGCACCAATTTTTTCCCCAACAAAATACTCGTAGAAAATAACAACCCACAAGTTCAGAAGTGTTTCATACTTTAATACAATGAGCAGGGAGTTTGTATCAAGATTTAATTGGTTGTAAATTGTTGACGAAGTCAAAGTCATATGGATTATGTACCTTTCATTCTTTCTTGTCTTTCTTATTTGTGGTTGTGAATTCACTGAATTGTCATACACACAACCCTTATGGGCTACCATACAACAATATTCCAATTAAGGGTGTTCATCAAATCGTCAAACCGGTTAAATCGGACTAATCTGCGGTATTTGGATTGGTTTGGGCGGATTGAGTTGTTAAAGTCTGGTTTGGTGATTTGAGTTTTGAAAAACCGGGTTATTTGGTCCGGTTACGGTTTGAGCAAAGAAAAAACCGCTGGAAAACCGGACCGGACCATACTTTATACTTTCACAACTCGAAAGAAGACGACTTTATCTATAGTCATAAAGCTTATACATTTTACAAAAAATATTTATGTTCAAATTCTATAAAGTTTCATTATAAAGAACACACCTATATTTCAACTTTATAATTAGTTATACATTTCTAATATAAACAAAAAATTTCAATATTTGGATGTTATGTCTGTTATTAATATATATATAAAGTTTTTACAAAATTAATATATATATATATAATATATATATAAAGTTTTATCAAAAGTTCGAATACATCAAAACAAATAGTTAGACTTGCAGGTACGCATCTTAACACAAATCTAGACAAATATATACAAAATTATATGGAAAAAAAAAGAAAGAAAGAAAAAAAAAGTTGAAAACCCGTCAAACCGGCCTAACCGGACCGCCTTACATGGTTTGGTCTGGTTCGGTTAGACAATATACGTGATCTTGTTTGGTTTAATACATATCGAAACCGGAATTGCCGGTTTGGTCTGAGATTTAGTCAAAACCGGACCAAACCGGTCCATGAACACCCCTAATTCCAATAACCAATTTGTTCCTCTGGGGTTTTTTTATTTAAAACTTCAATATATGGAGCTGGGCCTCAAGCACTCAACGATAGCAACACAATATTTTTCAAGATTATGAACTTGTTAAAAAAGAAATCTAAAGGCTTTATATAATGCGGTTTATAAAAATTTCTATTAAATTGTTATAAAGGTTTATAATGTTCTAGCGATTAATATTTTCTCATGCTAACAATCAAAGTGATATTGAACGTGTGTGAAAACTTAATAAAATAAAAGACCGGACTCACAATGAAGGTTTTATATATTTTTGCTATCATAAAAATCCTAATATTACCAATCATGTAAATTTTGAACATCAGAGAATCTTAATCCATGTCCATGGATCAAGGTTACCTGAAGAGAGTCGAATATTGCACAAAGGGGCAGCTACGTTCAATTTATTGTATTTTAGATATTAGATATGGGTTGGCCAATAGTAACGGATTAAATGCTAGGTCCATATGAAATGGGTATGGGTTGATTTATATAGTATAGATTGAAAGATGGGTTGGGCCTAGTTGAGGAAAAAGTATAATTCACTCCAACTCATATTTACTAGTGGGCTTTGCGGCGCCACCGGTCGGTTTGTACGTGTTGTTGCAAATATTTTTATATTTGAAGGCTAATACTATAAACACACAATTTTAGATATATGTGTTAAAAAGGTACCGAAAATCAAATAGCAAAACAACTCATAAAAGAGGCAAAGTCGGGGTGGAACCCAGAACTGCCTAATTGTTAGACAAAACTACAACCACTTTATCAGATATACTTTCTATTACTGATTTTGTGTCGCTATATATGTTTGCTTAAAACTTTGGAATATCAAAATATATTTACCTAAAGGTAATACTACAACTACGTTTAAAAGTTTGTAGTGTTAAATACATTTATTTATTTTGTGAAAAAAAAAGAGAAAAATTATGCAAAAAATCAAGAACAAAATAAAAGGAAAAAAAGTGCGACGTGACAAAATCCGACATGACAAGAAAGCGTATATAAAACAAAACAAAGACGAATGAAACAGTGTCACATAGGAAAAAAGTTATACAATAAACAAAAAACCTCAAATCGGATACGACGTGACAAAATCCGAACAATGATACAATATATAACGGGCGAATGAGACAGTGCCACTTATGGTGACACTGTTCATAAACACGGGCAATAATATATAATGTAATGTAATGTAATAGTAATGAAATACGGAGTATTTCTGTTTAAAAGAAAAAAGTTAAAAATTGGTAGATAGATGATGAAAGATTGATTCCTTATAATTTGAGATGGGTGAATGATGGATTGTGAAGAACTTTTTATTTTTATTTTTGAATTTTTTTTGTAGATAATGGGGATGGGGATGGTCTCCCTAGACCGTTTGAAAATAATACGGAGTAATAAAAAAAATCCTTGTATCTTTTTTTTTTTAAAGTTGAATCTTTTAATGTTAGTAAAGAATTATTTAACTTTATTATTAAAAGTTGACCACTAATTATGAATTTCATGTATGTATCCATAGTTAGTATTACATTTACATGCTCT
Organism: Erigeron breviscapus; assembly: GCA_034093135.1. Lineage (NCBI taxonomy): Eukaryota > Viridiplantae > Streptophyta > Magnoliopsida > Asterales > Asteraceae > Erigeron > Erigeron breviscapus. The sequence continues at coordinate 32,037,064 of CM067174.1, forward strand.
TATCTAGAGCTTCTATTTTCCACCATTACATAAATCAAGAATTTAAGGTATATACACACAACTAAACATCAGAATTCATCTGCCATTAAGTTCATTGCTGTTTCAACTAATGAATGAATCGATATCTTGTATCTACTCAATCCAATTGCACCAGAGAAGATATTGAAACTTTCAAGTTCGGATGTAGTTTCAGTCACACATTCTAATTCTTCCATCATTCCAAGATTCTTGAACGTATGAATATTTGAAAGGTTATCTTTCATCATCCAGATTGCTAGTTCTATCACATACCGCCTTAATCTTGGCGTCTTTAGAGGTGGTTGTGGATATTTTTTCAAGATTTTAACAAGTGTGTTTGCTAATTCAGCATCATGTATTCCGCTTCTTATAAACATGGCGTTAGCTTCTTCGTATGTCATGAATTTGAACATATGTGCTGCTAGCCCGATCATCACTTCTTGCAACTTAATGTCCTCGGTCATAATTTCCTTGAGTACCTACATATATGTATTTTAAAAGGTCGATTAATTAGTTATATAAATGCCAATGTGGGGTTAGCCCATTTGGTAGAGACTTTTGCCTCTTTTGATGTAATTAAGTCCGGGAGATCAATCTCATCTGTCACATGGGTATTTAGGATTATTTGGGAGTAATTGTAAATAATATGTGCTACTAATTTGTGTTTGAAACGTTCTTATCAATTACTCTAAATTTGTGACATACTGTTTTTTTTTTAACGGCGTGTTAGTTGGTTAGTGGTTCGAACCCTAACAGTTACATCCAGTATGCTAGAACTAACTAGACTATCGTTAATAGTAACAAACAATATACGTAGGACATATAAAACATACGATAACGCATAACACTGCATACAAGTAAATCATGATTTGAGATGACTTACCGTGGGTGCAGCCGTTTTGATGGTTCTTAGTTGATCAAAGAAATCAGTTCCACTATAAATGCATAAATTCCTTAATATCCTTGCAGCATTTACCCTAAGCAACGGGCTCTCCAACGCGTCGCTAAGTTTCTGAACAACATTCAACTTCAACATCCTATGACAATTTTGTCTACTCTCAAATGCCAACATTCCAAGTGCTTCACCAGCTGCAATTCTCACATAATAATGATTATCCCTAATTTCTTCTATAAAGAAAACATTGAACAATTCTTTCAAAACACTTCCTGTCCCTCCAATCCTTTCTGTTGCATCATCTTCTAATGCCAAACTTGTTAATATATCTATTCCAAGTTTCTGTAATTTTGGGTGTTTTTCACCGTACTTTAATATATCACGAATGTAACTAATTGTAAACACCAGCTCCGAGATTTCACTTCGAAGTTGTGTACCAGTGACACCAGTCGAGCTTACTAACATTTTCACAACTTGTAGTGATCTTTTTACGGTGGAAATTTCAGATATGGTGGCACGTTTTTTTTCCAATAATCGTTCATCTGCATGAATGAATTCGATGATTTTAGTTAAGAGACCTCTTGTGTTCCCAATCTTGCCACAATTATCATGATCACGAGCGAGTTTCTTGAGAATTAAAAGACCAAGTTGGTTAAACGCCCAATAATCATAATCCCCATGGTCTCCAATGAGTTCTTTTTTACAAACTTCAACTGTGTTTCCATTGACATGTAATAATGAAGATATTGATTCCATTGCACCAGGAATTCCAGCCACACGAAGAGCATTTTGCTTTTTACCGACGAGTTTAACAATAACTTTGGCTGCAGACAAACGGATTTCTTCTTCTTGTGGGTCTTTCCAGTTAAGCATTTCAACTAAACGTTCGATTACTGATAATGTAATCCCGATTTTCTGAAGTGTATCTTGAGAAAAGCGCGCATTTGTGGTGAATCTTTCAAAAATTCTAACACCAATAAGTTGTTCATCAGAGGAATCAGAGTTTAATAGCTCCATAGCATAAGAAACCATATCCATTTTCAACCCATCAAATATGCTTCGATTAACACATTTAGAATACGAATCATAAAAAAACCTTCTAATTGAAACCATACCCGTATGTCCTAGTTCCAATTCTTCATTTGCATTTTCTAACATTTTCTTGTAAATCACATTCCATTCCCAATATGCTTTCTCCAACATAAAAAGCATGGCCTCGGCTAAAGCCAATCCATAGAAGATTGAAAGGGCAGATTTCCGGTTCATTTTAACATTTTCAAGTGGTTTAACATCCTCAAAGTTATGATTAACGAGCCGTGTGACTGAAATGAATATACACGATGCTGCAGATGCTAATTGTAACCAATAAAGAACCTTACTAATATTACTTGATACGAAAATCCATCTACCATATGGTAAAAGAGGGACATCTGAACTTATCCAAGTTCGTGAAGGCGTTTTTATTGTATTCTCGCTCTTTTGTATCTTTCCATTACTTGTTTGAGGACGAAACAATGAGCTAGAAGTTATAGCGCGAAAGCTACTGACTCCAGCATCGACTAGAGACCACGTGGCTTGATGCTGCCATTCTAGCTCATGACTCCGGCTAAAAATCCTTGTACTTTCAACCAAAAGAATGATGGTCACCAACCAAAAATCCAATTTATCAATGGTTATAGCAAAGCCACCTAGTAAAACAACCGTGGCCCAAATGAACGCTAGGGTTCCTAGCCCGGTGGCTGCTTTTTCAAGGATAGCTAGCCTTAACGTGAAAAGAGTCAGTTTCTTTTCTGGTGCTCTTGACAATTGTTTTTGTTTGGAGTTAGAATATGGAGGCATGTTGCTGCTGTTTGTCGTTTCGGTACTAGTTTGTGGTTCGAAAATGTTGCCTTTTTTTCGGTGAATTTGATTGAGTTGAGGTGAAAGGTCATCTATTGGAACATGAACACTTCCTTGGCTTTCTGTAGAAGTTCTTTGATTCATTATGATGGTGTTAATTTCCTAGAGTTTCAATGGAGATGCATGGAGTTGTTTGAGTCAAGTGGTATTTGAGTATATATATATACATATATTGTAAATGAAAAGTGAGCTTAGATTGCAAGTTAAACTTTATATGGGAATCAAATCAAGAAGCAAGAAAGAGACTTTTTGATGTTTGCTTCTTGTAAAAAGATTCCAGCTTTTTGGTTTACTTTCAACAATTTTTACTTAAATCTTAAGTACTCCTATTTCTACTCATACATAAACAAGCACACAACCAAAGTGATATAGTTGAAACAGACGGGTTATATGGCATCATATATAGACTATAGTCACTTCTAGTACATGTTAAAATATAAAAAACATTTTTTTTCCGAAAAATACTAATCTAATCCTAAATCTAAACCCAACAAGTTTAATACACCAAATCGCCCGCATGGTCCAAAGGAACGCACAACTCAACCTCTAATCCGAACGCACGAATTAAGCCCCTAGCACGATTGAACTGTGTTGCAGGGAACTCACAAAATCTATATATGTGTGTGTATATGTGTATATATATATATATATATATATATATGTGTATATGTGTATATATATATATATATGAAGATCCACTTGTCACCACCAATCGATCTTCATCTTCTTAAAAATAAACATTATTATTAACAAATTTATGTTAAACCTAAAACTAAATCTATAACGGTTTATAAAAATAGAACTATTTTATCTCTATCATTTATTTTTTTGTCTATTTTCATCCGTAAAAACATTTTAAATAGTATTTTTGTATATATCTACTTCAACAATTTTAATTTCTTCTACAAAAATTTATTCAATTTTTGGTAAAAGAAAAAAAAGCTATAGAGGATAAAAACTTAAAAAAACTCTTATAAATTTATGCTTTTAATTCGGTTGAGGCTTATTTTTATTGTATTTTGATTGTATTGTATTTTTCTAATAATCATTATCATTATATTATATACGTTTAAAAGTAATCTTTTAATATAATGAACTATAAATTAAGATTATTTTAATTTATTATTGAATGGTAAATTAAGATTATTAATGGGCTACTGGTCATCTCAATTCTTCATAGGATGAATTATAGGAAAAAAATTTCAGGCTTAACATACATAAAACTTCAATACTTTTTTACATAATTTCTCATTATTAAAGTCATCCATCTGTCTTCATATAATACAAGCGCATAGATGCCTCGAAATTACGTTTGTTTGAACTTTGAAGGTTATTTAATAATTGTGGAGTAACACATGAGTGACTACAAAAATTAGTTAAATTACGCCCCGCGTGCCCCGACCAAAGAATAATGGGTAAGCCGACCAGCCACTTTCCCCGGCGATGTCGCCGCGGAAAGTCAAATAAGACAAAAGTTTCCGCGGCGATATCGCCGCGGAAAGTGCGGGCCCCCATGTCATTAATGGCTAATCTGACAGAATATTAGCGGGGCCCCCCCTCATTAGCGGCGAGGTCGCCGGGGAAAGTCCGGTTGGACTACATGGGCCCACTTAAATTATTAGTAGGGTATTAGCTAGTGGATGCGGAGACTAAACAAATTATTGTGTTGGGTGTTGGGTCTCACTTCTTACAATTTGAGTGCACGGTTTGCTTTCCATGTTTGAATAATATATTCCTTGATCAGTGATCCATTTTGATACTCTATATAATTTTGAATTTGACAAATAGCAATATTAAAATTTACCAATAACATATAAAAAAAAATTATACATTATATAAGCTCACTTTCTGAATTTTACAATAAAATTTATAATTTTTTATATATACTTATGATAACCCATATAAGGTTGTCGTTAGCAAAACCTATTAATTTTTATTTATGTTATAAATTACATAATATATAACTCCAAGATCAGTCACATTTTGATAAATTATTTAACTTTAAACTATTGTGCTAGGTTGAAGGGTTTAACAATTAATGTCTTAGTAGTTGGTAATTGTAGCTGAATTTTTTTAAATATTTCTATCTTTCTATCTATAAAAAATTGCTTTTGTTGATCGAGGAGACTTGATACGGCGTCAACACCAGCCGGCTTTGACAGAATATGTTGATTTTCTACTTTTCATTGGCTTATCCACTTCTCAAAGTAGCAAAAACAACTCCATGGAGTATGGATGACTGTTTGCACGTGGGTGCAAAATTTGTAATTTATGGTTAAAACTTGAAAGCCATACAAACTTTGTTTTATTGTAACAATTCTCACTGTCATAACATGTTTTATATTCATTCATTGATCTCTCAATAGTGACGGATCCAGACATCTTAGATAATAGAGGCTTAAATTTTTTCGTCGTTAAAAGTTTTTTATTCTTCTTGAGATAACTGAGTTCTTTCCATTATTTAGGTCAAAATCAAATATAAAATATATCAAAATCCTATTGTTCGGCTACAAATTGTTGGGGTCGGACTCCCCCACCCCTAATAAGTTGGATTTGCCTATGTCTCTCCATCTATGGTTATGTCCATCTTGAAAGTTATATAGTATTCCCGGCGTCCTATTGGACATTTTGACTTTTAAAGTCAAACAAATTTAATTTTAATCATAAATATTTTTGTTTGTGTCATATATTATTTGATAAAGATATATGAATTAATTGAGTTAATATACTTTATTTATTGATATAAGTTCTATCAACTATTATATGATACAAATAAAATTCTTTATGGTCAAAACTAAAAAAAAAACTTTTTAATAGTCAAAATAGTATATTCATATTGAAACGGAGAGATTACATATTTGTTAGATTTTCAATTTTTTTTTCTCTATTACTTTATCACAAGTTTATATAGTATGGCTTTGAAGTCTTTCTTTCGCAACTTTGACCGTATATATTTTTGTTTGTGTTATACAATACTTGATGTAAAATATATGGATAGATTGAGTTTTAGATATATTTTTCATTGATATAACTTTCATTAGGTATTATATATACAAACAAAAATAATTACAGTCAAAATTAAAGAAGACAGACTCAACAAGTCAAATTTGGATATTTAAATTGGAACAGAGCGAGTAGTACATAACAAAAACAGAGCTACAGAGTCCATATACATTATCTGTTACATAATTTTTTTTCTTTCAGACAACAAAACTATTACATTTTCCCGATCCCTCCATTTAGATCCTGCTTTTATATATGTTGCAGTTTATACCATGACTAGATAATATCTTAAAAAGGTATTTTTTAAAGTTCTGGATTTAATCCTATATATTCGAAGTAGATTATGAGTACTATGAACAAAATAGTATTTCAAAAAATGAAAATTTCTTATTTTTTGCGGATAATTGAAGTAAGCCCTGTGATAATTTAAAGGATTATTGGGTACAAAGATCTAAAAGAATTTGACAAAGATAAATTTAGATTTACGTCATGTTTTGATCAAATAAGTCCTTTAGAAAAAATTATTTTAACCAATTACATATTACGAACATATACTCCATCCATATTATAGGTGGATTTGTAAGCTTTTTATCTAAATCGTATTGAAATTTACATAAATTTATACATAAGTATAATTGGAGTATTGGACTTTAACGAAGCAAAGCATCTATCACTAGAGCTTTCTTTCTCCAGAGAAACTTTAGATATGAGATCGAGAGATCTTGTTCTGAGAACAAGATCCGGCTTTTTGTCTTTCGGCTTTTTGGTTGTCTTGCCGTCTGGACTATTTTTTCAAGAGTAAAACCTTAGGCCGGAGCCAATGGGTTGGTGGCCCATTAGTAAGGTCTTTGATCTTGGGGAAATCCACCATGGTTCGAATCCCATTTTCTTTATTTGTAGTAGGGGGCAGGTTTTCGAAACTCTTGGGTTTCATCCCAGGCATGCGTGATTCGAATGCTAACTGCTAACTACTAACTCGTTGTTAAAAAAAAAACCCTAGGCCGGAGTTTCTTCTGGAAACAGTATCCTTGCCTTCGGATAGAAGTAAGGTTGCCTACTCTTACCTCCCTCATACCCCGGCTCTTGTTAGGATTGAGTGTAATTGTTGCTGTTGTTTTATTGGACTTTAATAAGTAAGAGTAAAAAAAAAGTAATTGGATGGGAACCCCTTGATCTCATGTACAATTTGGTACCCACTAATCCCCCAGCTAGGCTAGTGTCCAGGTGATTCTCAACCACTTAATAATCCCCTGATTATCTCAAGTTTGCCTTTGGCAAGACTCGAACCCAAGACCCCCCTGGAAAGTGGCGGCTGGTGGCCATTAAGCTATTACCCAGTGGTTAAGTAAGAGTATAATGACACAGTTGAATAATATAAACATACATTATTACATAACAAATACTCCGTATAGTTTAGAAAAATACAATAAATATTATTAATAATTAAATAAGAGTAATTATTAATCATATGCTAAAAAAATGGTTTTGTTAAACGCAGCTCTTACACTCCAGTTAAGGTGCATTAAATAGTTATACATTTAGCATAAAATTCAAGGGGTGAGCTTTAAAATGTGACTATTAGTTAACTTAAACATGTAATTTGTTATAAAACTAGAGAAACAGAATAATAAAGAACACAAGAGATATATAGAATGAAGAGTTCTATTATTAATCTCATCAATACATTTGTTTATATAGATACAATATGGAGTTTTCTCCAAGAAACAAATCTCTCAAACATAATACACATATATCGTTACCATATATGGACATCCATCTAATATTTTATTCATAATACTCCCCCTTGGATGTCCATCGACTAAATACATTATGCCTCGTTAAAACCTTACTAGAGAAAACCCAATGGGACAAAATTCTAGTGAAGAAAAAAGAGTACATAATTCTTTTGATACGCTTGGGGATGTTGCCTCATTAAAAACCTTGACAGGAAAACCCGATGGGACAAAACCTTGCTCAAGGGAAAAAGAGTGCAACGCGTATCTTCTCCCCCTCATGATCACTTCACTAAAAATTCTCATTATTAACAAATGCTTTCAATGTCTGACATATGAAGTGTCTAACAATATAAATTTCATTGCTTCTCACACAAATGAAATCCTCAAATATTATTCTCTTCCCATATATTCACATACCATGTTTGAGGATTAGTAAAACATCATGCATCTCATTAAAGTACATCCTCGTACTTCACAAGTTACACATTGCCAACAAACTCAAAATAAATGATGTATAATCCATGTTTGAACCGCGAGAAGAATTAGTGTTTCAATGACACTTCTAAACCAATAATGTGATCATTATCTTTGAAGTCAAAAGGGGAATTCTTAGCATCATGTGACCTCATAATCATGAGCATCATTTATCCATATAAAGTACAATATCTTACTAACCGATGCACAAGGATTAAGATTCATAAACCAAGACAAACCTGGTCTTTTGGACACTCCTTTAGAGTTCCATTAATATTCAAATCTTTAAAATATATACAAATAAAATCAAAACACACGAAATCATTGAAAACCCAAGAACCAGCTGTTACTTTTATTATCCTGAACCACCATCGCTAACAAAAATATAATTACTTTTTTGCAAGACATCAATGAGAACTCAGTCAATTGTGTAATCAACGTTAAGATATTGCTTTTCTGGAAGAGTCTGTATAAAAGAAACCCTACTACACCATCCAGTCTTGATTTGATTTAGCATTCGGTCTTTACATTTGAATATCTAAATTCTTTTTAAAATATCTTTACATTTAACGTATAAGTACATTTTTTGTTCCATATACTAATTATTATATTGATAATGTTATAAAACCCGTGTATTTAACAAGAGTCTAAAATCTAGTTAATAATTAAATAAGAGTAATTATTAATCATATGCTAAAAAAATGGTTTTGTTAAACGCAGCTCTTACACTCCAGTTAAGGTGCATTAAATAGTTATACATTTAGCATAAAATTCAAGGGGTGAGCTTTAAAATGTGACTATTAGTTAACTTAAACATGTAATTTGTTATAAAACTAGAGAAACAGAATAATAAAGAACACAAGAGATATATAGAATGAAGAGTTCTATTATTAATCTCATCAATACATTTGTTTATATAGATACAATATGGAGTTTTCTCCAAGAAACAAATCTCTCAAACATAATACACATATATCGTTACCATATATGGACATCCATCTAATATTTTATTCATAATACTCCCCCTTGGATGTCCATCGACTAAATACATTATGCCTCGTTAAAACCTTACTAGAGAAAACCCAATGGGACAAAATTCTAGTGAAGAAAAAAGAGTACATAATTCTTTTGATACGCTTGGGGATGTTGCCTCATTAAAAACCTTGACAGGAAAACCCGATGGGACAAAACCTTGCTCAAGGGAAAAAGAGTGCAACGCGTATCTTCTCCCCCTCATGATCACTTCACTAAAAATTCTCATTATTAACAAATGCTTTCAATGTCTGACATATGAAGTGTCTAACAATATAAATTTCATTGCTTCTCACACAAATGAAATCCTCAAATATTATTCTCTTCCCATATATTCACATACCATGTTTGAGGATTAGTAAAACATCATGCATCTCATTAAAGTACATCCTCGTACTTCACAAGTTACACATTGCCAACAAACTCAAAATAAATGATGTATAATCCATGTTTGAACCGCGAGAAGAATTAGTGTTTCAATGACACTTCTAAACCAATAATGTGATCATTATCTTTGAAGTCAAAAGGGGAATTCTTAGCATCATGTGACCTCATAATCATGAGCATCATTTATCCATATAAAGTACAATATCTTACTAACCGATGCACAAGGATTAAGATTCATAAACCAAGACAAACCTGGTCTTTTGGACACTCCTTTAGAGTTCCATTAATATTCAAATCTTTAAAATATCATATTCGAATCCGTTTTCGAGAAATTTTCACACGTGTTTCAATCATTTTAAATCACGAGATATGCTTCATGCATTTTATATATCTCATGGAATCTCAACATCGAATGAGCTCTTTTCATATTCTTTTAGACGCGAATCAAGACTTTCTCATTTTGCCAGACTTTTAATTTAGTTGCCTCCACCATATAATTTCTGCAATTTCAAGTGCTTGGACTTCATGTCCCAAATTACTAGCGTCTTTTCATCTTTGACCAACCATCCATATCATATCAATTGTATGTGCATGCATGCTTTCAAGATCCTCACAATTATACATACTTTTAGCGCTATCATATTCAATCAATCTCGACGTCATTTTTATTTATTTTTTCGATTCCACAATTCTCTAGACATGTCACAACTCATTGAGATCTCATTATTTCCAGGTACCCGGGATTTCTTGAAAACCTTCATGTCTAGTTTCTCATCATCAATCTCTTATGGGGACTTTATACCTCGATTTTGACCATCTTAATTATATGCTCCTTTTCTTTCGAGGCTTTTTATTTGGAATCGACTTTTCTACCACTTTCGAATGTGCGTAGACTCATTACTAATAGGAGCATTAGCAGCTTTTTGGTCAGTTAACATTGCTGGCAATTACTAAATATTATGAATGAATTATCCCACAAACTTTAAGCTTATATTAATTGGTGTGAGGATCTTTGATAATTCATTCTTCATTTCTTTAACTGCTTTCCACTTTCCCTAATGTTAGGAACATCTCCCCCTAATGTTTGGAAAACTAAATCATGTCAATAAGAAACTTAAGCCATAAACAAATCTTCCAATGATGACTTTATTGAATACGTACACTTCTTTCATGTTTTAACTCATACCCAAAACAGCCATACTAATGTCTACTTTAATCAGACAGTTTCGAACTGAATCAAAGCATAAGCCTACACACTTACAAGGCACATCTATTTTCCCAACATTATTTTCAACATTCTTTGAGGTCTCATTTTTGTGCGTTGTGGTGGAGCAACTTTAACATATATCGCATAACCAACAACTCTTATATGAGACATACATGGTTTCTGACCATAAACCAATTTCAATGGGGAGGAACACTATTGGCATGATGAGAGTTCATATTATTGCATGTTATATAACATGGCCCCAAATCATAAGTCATTTAATTTTTGCTCTCAAATAATCATTACAAAATTAATCATTATTGCCAATACAATATGGAACATGCTCCCAATCTTACAAGATGAGCAATTAATTACGCAAACATCATGTTGCGACTTTGGTGACCCATTTAGACGATGCATCGATTTTAAAACACTAAATGGTCAATATGGACGATGTATAGGCCTACTTACATCTCCTTTGCATATGTTCCATTAAATTAAAAGATTCAATCCTTATCTTTCTTGGCATATACTTTCTTATGGAGCAAATGACCTCAATTCAAATAACCACTTTGAAGAATCTTTTCGCTCTTCAATATATTTCACATCATCATTTATCCGGGATGGTCTATCCGGTCATGCCAATTAATCAAAAAAATTTTTTGATTCATAACCTCCCGGTTATGACCACAAGTGATTCAAGCATATCAAAAATTGTAACACCCGTCATTTAAAAACATGGGTTTTCAAAAACTTTCACCTAACGGTGTCAAATTGCGGAAGAAAAGACTTTAAAAGTCAAAACGATAAAAACTGTTCGGTTTCTACGTTTAGTTGGTGTTACATGCAATACCATCAAATAGTTTAAAATGAAAACCCAACGGTTGCCCAACACAAAACAACCGTTCAACAATACTACATAAATTCGACATCAAGTACGAAATGTAAATAAATGTCTAAAGAGATAATCGTCTATGGGTAGCTAAGTTCTCCTGCATGCATCTACCCAACTCTCACTTTTCCTGCATCAACTAGTCTTTCAAGCTAAACCTGAGGGAACAACCACATTTAAGAAACAAATGTTAGCTAACGAATTAGCTAAGTAAGATAACACTATGTTATTAAAACATTTGTCCAATTAAAACAATCTTCATTATTAGACAAGTTTATTTAGGCACAACACACATCACACGTTCACACATAACTGCATATCAACTTCATATCAATTAGGGTGAATCCCCCTAAATGTGCCTATCCTTCATTTTATTCACACATTATCACACGTATCTTCGTTAACTGCATATAAGTGTAACATAAGTCACACCCGACTCGATGCTTCACCAAAAGGCGAGTCATACTTCGTCGTTAAGGAATGGCAAGCCAATCCAAGAGTAATCCGTATGTGGAGGTTGGTCAAACCCCTCGTATTACTCGCCCTGCATTATAATGACCATGTTGCAAGGAGCCACCCAAGCAACAACTACGTCAACGCACTCGTCCGGCTAAGACCAGTACGGGTTAAGCTTAACACTTTCCCTGCATTATATTTACGAGCTCGGTTTCACACATATGGTTTAGGTAACACACATTCCTAGACATTTACACACTTTATCTTCATTACGTTTGGATCCTTAAACGTGCAAGTGACATGGATGTAAGTCCCTGAAATACGATAGTTAACCAGGAAAGTGTAAAATACAACAAGTCTAATAATCACTAGATTGGACTAGTATTACTTAAATATAATTGCAAGTATATAAATAAAGTAATACAAGACTTAAAGCAATAAACAAGTAAAGTGGAACATTATGTATTTTTCAATGGTGTATTTTATTTATGATGTTAAATAAAATACAAGGTTGTGCGGAATCAAGATAATACAAATAAGTATGTATCCTAACAACCTATGAATTACAAATGATCTATATTTGTCAAATAACTCTTTTGGATCGAGATACTTAAAGTTGTGAAGTATCCCAGTTTAAGATCGAGAGTATTTAGACAAATTCACTTAAATGCAAAATGTATGCTTAAAAGTATTTTTCTCAAGGAAATGACTTTGTATCCTTTTATCCAACCACCTTTACACACGTATACTTTGGTAAAGAACAAGTGGAATGTTCTTTGGAAAGTGTGTAAAGGCAAAAGTCAATTACTCGATATCAGTGTTCAGACTTGTAAGGTCTAGAACACTGATAATCCTCCAGTGTACAGATCTGGTAAGACTTCCAGTGGACTCCGCCATTTGTAAGTCTTCTTTATTCTGACTTCAGTGAGAACGTCTTCAGTAGAGTTGATCTGGACTGGGGTGAAGTCCAGTGAGCTAATCTGGAGAATACTCCAGATTCCAAGTCTGGAGTAGGTCCAGTAGAACACGTTTCTGGACAGATCTTCAGTAAGGCTCCAGTAGTCGAGTCTGGAGCGAGTCCAGTAAATCTGGACCTAACAAATTCCCCCTATTTGTTTAGAAATAATGCAAGTGTTTTCAAGCTTGAATCTATACAATTTTGTATGCTTGAAAAACACAAGTTTGATTTGTCTAAAAAATCTAAGTTACTGGAAAACACTTTATAGATCATGAGTGTTTTCAGTTTCATCATTTAAGTTCTAACTTAGACTAAATCTGATCATTTACTTATATGAATAAAAATTGCAACTATTATTACAAATGATCTATATTTGTCAAATAACTCTTTTGGATCGAGATACTTAAAGTTGTGAAGTATCCCAGTTTAAGATCGAGAGTATTTAGACAAATTCACTTAAATGCAAAATGTATGCTTAAAAGTATTTTTCTCAAGGAAATGACTTTGTATCCTTTTATCCAACCACCTTTACACACGTATACTTTGGTAAAGAACAAGTGGAATGTTCTTTGGAAAGTGTGTAAAGGCAAAAGTCAATTACTCGATATCAGTGTTCAGACTTGTAAGGTCTAGAACACTGACAATCCTCCAGTGTACAGATCTGGTAAGACTTCCAGTGGACTCCGCCATTTGTAAGTCTTCTTTATTCTGACTTCAGTCTTTGACTTCAGTGAGAACGTCTTCAGTAGAGTTGATCTGGACTGGGGTGAAGTCCAGTGAGCTAATCTGGAGAATACTCCAGATTCCAAGTCTGGAGTAGGTCCAGTAGAACACGTTTCTGGACAGATCTTCAGTAAGGCTCCAGTAGTCGAGTCTGGAGCGAGTCCAGTAAATCTGGACCTAACAAATTCCCCCTATTTGTTTAGAAATAATGCAAGTGTTTTCAAGCTTGAATCTATACAATTTTGTATGCTTGAAAAACACAAGTTTGATTTGTCTAAAAAATCTAAGTTACTGGAAAACACTTTATAGATCATGAGTGTTTTCAGTTTCATCATTTAAGTTCTAACTTAGACTAAATCTGATCATTTACTTATATGAATAAAAAATTGCAACTATTATTACATACATCAACTGATAAATAGTTTACAATTTTCATAAAACAATAATTTACAACAAGTAAATGATAAGAGTCAGGCCCTTCTTTTTGATGTCTGTCCTGGAGCATCTTCAGTAGCCTTTCTCTTTGGTGATGGAGAAGATGGTATAGATTCTGGCGATTTCATGCCCATAGCAACTTCCATCTGATGCTTTCTTCTCCATACCTTTTCAACTCTTTTCAGAAATGCTTTAACATCAGTCGACACATCTGTCTTCCCCTGAACGTTAAAGCGATTTCTTTCAGTTCACTCCATCCAAATGCTTGGACTGAAGTACTTTTCCTTTCATCAGTAAAGTTACCCTCCCTGGTCAACTTTACTTCAAACTTGGACATGCCTTCATTATTTCCAGCCAATTTGATCTCAGCACCAGTGATCCTTCTGGCATCAGCCCTGAAGTTTAACATTTCATTGTACTTTTCTTTCAGCTTGGCTGTCTGGATCAATGCTTCAGTTTCCTTTGACACTCTCTTTTGTTCTCCAACAGACTGGAGTTGTTCATGATTTATTTTCAGAGAAGTGTCCAGGGGAATGAATTTGCTTACATCAGCATCTTTGATCGCTTTGATTTGTTTGGCAGTCAGTTTTGGCAAGCCAGTCAGTTTCTTTCTGTACTCTATCTCCAGAGCACCAACATTCTTTCTGATCTTTTTCTGAAGGCTTACCAGTTCCTCCTTCCTTTGTCTGATGAGTTCTGGTACACTCACGCCATAAATTATAGAATCATAAACCTGTTCCTCTTCGGCGTAGAATGAGCGTACATGAACATCATTCAATGCATTCAAACATTGATGAACTCTGGGGTCATCCTTCATCTTTTTATATACATCAACATTTATGCCTAACCTTCCAGCATTGTAAGAGTCCAGAGTCCCCATTGATGCCATCTCCCTTTGATGGGCCAGCAGTTCATCTTTTTGGTTTCTTTTGAAGATTTCAATCATAATGCACTCTTGTTCTAACTTCTTGGAAGTTTCATCATCAGCATCTTCAGCAGTTTGCTCTTCTTCACCAGATACCATTTGTTGTTTTCCCTTAACTGACTTCAGAGTTGTTGGTATATCTGGGAAGGACTCAAACTGGGGCTCACTGGCTTCAGTACCAGTAGCTTCTTCAGTTAGCCCGGCTTTAGTGCCATATGCTCTTTGTGCTAAGTGCTTCAGTGTCACTTGTCCTTGGTCACCAGACGACTTTTCCCCCTTGGAATGATCACCAGTTCTTGACCTGAGATCATTCCATAACTGTTCCAGCATATGTCTGTCCAGTGCACCAAATGTTATTCCTGCCACTGGAGTTGTATCAGTCACAACTTTGTTAAGTGCCTGCACTTCCTTTTGAACATTTGTAACTGCTTTAGGCAAGTGTTTTGGCAACTTTTCTTCCAGTAACTTCTCCACATGAGGTAACACCCCATCTTGAATGGTACGAAGAACAGTTTCAGAAATCTCTTCAGATAATTCTTTCAGCATACTGATTCTGAACTTCTTCTTTCAGACCTGCCAGTTCACCAGTGACTGCAGTCTGAACAGAACTAACCAACCTTGTCTCTAAACCCTGGACTGCCACTTTGAAATTTTCAGTATTGTGGTTTGTGGCCAGTACCAGTTCATCAAGCTTCTCAAACACAAGCTTCTCATTCCCAGCAAACAGATTCATCTCAGATGCAAGGTTATTTGATAATAAGGATTTGAAGTCTGAAATAACCTGAGATGAAGTCTGGAGTGATCTCTCCAGGTCCGCCACCTTACTTAAAAGGCCTTGGACCTCGGCAGAAGATGAAGTGGAGAGACCACTGGGAGGTTCAAGATTTGAAGGCAATCTGGTCATAAGAGGAACTTGTGCCCAGTCCTCTTCAGTTGCAGCTTCAGATGTTGCAACTGGTGACTCCGGCGCACGAGGTGGAGGTTGAGATTGTGAAGGTTGAGTGGTTGTTGGAGTGAAGTATTGTGTATCTCTAGGAATTGAAGGTGGTGGTGGTGGTGGCATGTTTGATTCTGGTGGAGGTGCTGGTGGTGGTGGTGGTGGTGGTGGTGGTGGTGGTGGTGGTGGTGGTGGTGGTGGTGGTGATGGGGAAAGAGCGGGTGGTGGTGGTGGTGGTGGTGGTGGTGGTGGTGGTGGTGGTGGTGGTGGTGGTGGTGGTGGTGGTGGTGGTGGTGGTGGTGGTGGTGGTGGTGGTGGTGGTGGTGGTGGTGGTGGTGGTGGTGGTGGTGGTGGTGATAGATGGTGGCGGTAGGTGGTGACTGGTGGTGGTGGCGGCAGGTGTGGTTGGAATTGAAAAGGTGGTGGTGGTGGTGGCATGTTTGATTCTGGTGGAGGCATTTCTGGTAGACTTTCTTCTTCTTGTACATCTTCACCCAGAAAATTCATGTTTACATCAAAACCTTCAGACATTGGGGAATCTACATCATCCCATTCTGGAGCCATCCCAACTGTCTGTTCACCAGTCTGTTCACCAGCCTGTACATTCACTTGTTCACCAGCCCCTACATTCAAGTCTATTTGAGCCTCTTGCTCATCAGTCCGAACATCTTGTTCAACTTCCTCAACAACCTGCTCACTAACCTGAGCAACATTTTCAATCTCCTCATCAGTCACCTGCCCAACAACCTCTTGTACGTTCTCTTGTTCAAAAATTGGTGACCCATCCAGATTCATAACATCACCAGGATGGCTTTCAGGATTCACCTGAAGTCCAGCTCTCATCAGACGCCTGTTAGTTCTAGGTCGTCTGGAAGGTTCAACAACTTCTGTACCTTGACCTTCAGGAGCAATTTGTCTAATGGGCTGTACAGCTTCTATTATCTGTACATCCTGATCACTAGATGGTCCTTCAACAGCTTGACCTCTATCTGGAGCCATTTTAGCTTCTTCCCTTTGAAAGGAAAGCATGGACTGAGGAATATCTACCTCGTCCAGTGGAGATCTGAGGTTGACCAGATCCCTCATATACTCACTCACAGAAAAGTGAGTAGTATCAAAATCATACTGGTCTCCAAGAGCATTTTTAAACATTAGTGAAAGGAAACGAATATAAGGAACAAACGGTTTTCTTCCTTTCACTCTAAGGCGCTCAACCAGGTCATCAAAAAGAATCTGAGCAAAGTCCACTCTAAGCCCAAACCATAAGCAGTAGGCAATCTGGAGATGGGTTTGATTTATCTGGTCTAACCCTCCAGAACTGCCTCCCAGACATTCAACAATATGGGTGAAGAAATATCTCCATGAGTCTGACAGCTTGCTCATGTAGATAGTTCCTTTCCTGGATAGCTGGCCATGCTCATCCATAATATCCGTGTGCCCCATCAGTCTGCATACTTCCCTTGTATTGATACCAGTGGGAAGTTCAATAGGCAACTCATTCTGTTCATAATAGTTTAACTGTAGAACAGACCTGAGTAGACTTGCAGTGAAACCAAGGGATCTGGTACCTCCCTTGAGAGTATAATTGATAGATGAAGTTTCATCATCATATGTTGCAGTGTACCAGAATTCACACAGGTAATCGTGGTACATCCTTCCTGGATTTAGTGTCAACGCACCATATAATGGGCAAGAGAGAAAAAAAGGTGTTTAATCTCCCAATAATCGATTGGGCATCATGAACACTGGACAGAGAAAGTCTGGCCATCCAGTTGTTCATATTTATTCTTATGGCATTTGCCTCAAGAGTGATATGAGGTGCCCTGTCAACATTTTCAGAAGGAGCATATTCAGCGGCAAGGAGATTTTTGAGCGATTTTGATTGTCTAGGTGCCATTTATAAAGAATAGATGAAGATGAAATTGAATATATATAGGTTATGATGAAGATTTGATGAAGGAATGAATGGAAATGGAGTAAATAAGAGAGATAAATATGATTGGAAATTGAATGAAGAAGTAAATGAAGGAATTTGAGAGATTTGGGAGTAAATATGTTCGAAGTAAATGCAATTGAAATTGAAAGTGGGTATTTATAGGAGAAAGAATGTGGAACTCAAACGGTTTATTTGAAATTATCAAATATAATTTTGATCGAGGTTCTGAGATCCGCATTAATTACATCACATCACACATAAATGTGTGACGGTTTACAGCCCACAAACATTAACAAGTTGCTCTTTTTCACTTCCAAAGGTAAAAATACCATCATTACGTTGAAAATTTTACATGCCACGTAGGATAAAAAATATATCCAAAAAGATTTGCTTACGTGGCACGCACGATGACCAAGTATTTAGAAAATATTATGACATATTTCAGTGCATCTGGAGGTTGACTGGACACTCCAGTATCACTGGTGGATTAGTCCAGTGAACATGTACTGATGGTACACTGGAGGGACACTCCAGTATCACTGGTGGATTAGTCCAGTGAACATGTACTGATGGTACACTGGAGGGACACTCCAGTATCACTGGTGGATTAGTCCAGTGAACATGTACTGATGGTACACTGGAGGGACACTCCAGTATCACTGGTGGATTAGTCCAGTGAACATGTACTGATGGTACACTCCAGTAAAGTACCAGTGAAAACCATTTTTGAAAGACTGGTAACCTCAAACGTGCACGTCAACTAATACAGACAAATGAGAGGGACACATTTACAAAGCACCAGTAATATTTTCTGAAGAGTTTGTCCAGTGAGAAAATAAATTAATAAATTCCCCCTGAACTTAAAACATTTTTAAGAACAAAAATATCTTTCAAGTCTTTCCCTGGAATGTTGTTCCAGAAATCTAATAATGCAAAGATAGTACACAAAGGCGTTCAATATCTGAGCAGTCACCAGATTTAAGGGTTTAACATTCCCAACTCACCAACAAGATATTCAAAAGTTTTGACATCCAGAGGTTTAGTAAAAATGTCAGCGAGTTGTTTGTCAGTGGGAATAAAATGGAGTTCAATGTTGTTTTTCATAATATGATCACGAATGAAGTGATACCTGAGATCAATGTGCTTCGTTCTGGAGTGCATGACTGGATTGTTTGAGATAGCAATGGCACTGGTATTATCACAAAAGATTGGGGTCTTTGAATATTTAATACCATAATCAAGCAACTGGTTCTTCATCCAGAGTATCTGAGCACAACAACTGGCTGCAGACACGTATTCAGCTTCAGCAGTGGACAATGAAACTGAAGTTTGCTTTTTACTGGTCCAGCTGACCAGTTTGCCACCAAGGAAATGACATCCACCAGTAGTGGATTTCCTGTCTATCTTACAACCTGCATGATCTGAATCTGAATAACCCATTAGATCCATGCCTGAGCCTTTGGGGTACCAAAGACCTAGACTGGGGACACCTTTAAGGTACTTCAGTATGCGCTTTACAGCAAGCATATGAGATTCCTTTGGATTAGACTGATATCTGGCACATAAACATGTTGAAAACATAATATCTGGTCTACTGGCAGTTAAATACATCAGTGAACCAACCATGCCTCTATAGACAGTGGTGTTCACTGGTTTACCATCTGGATCGGAGTCCAGTGTCAGTGGTGCAGAAATTGGAGTTGGTTTAGATGGTGAAGAGTTCATATCATATTTCTTTAAAAGATCTCTAACATATTTCTCCTGATTAATAAAAATGCCATCTTTGTTTTGTTTAATCTGGAGTCCAAGAAAATATGTTAATTCACCCATCAAACTCATCTCATATTCAGTTGACATTATTTTTGAAAATTTCTTGCACATGTTTTCATCAGTAGACCCAAAAATAATATCATCAACATAAATTTGTACCATTAACAGATTACCTTTTTCATGAAGAATAAATAAGGTATTGTCAATTGCACCTCTTTTGAAACCATTTTTCAACAAATGTTTAGTCAGAGTGTCATACCAGGCACGTGGGGCTTGTCTGAGGCCATAAAGCGCTTTGTCCAGACGATATACCCAATGTGGATGCTTTTCATCAACGAAACCTGGTGGTTGTCTGACATAAACTTCTTCTTCAAGCTTTCCATTCAAGAAAGCACTCTTTACATCCATTTGGTAGACCTTGAACTGATGATAAGCAGCGAATGCTAAGAATATTCTGATCGCTTCAAGTCTAGCCACTGGAGCAAATGATTCATCAAAGTCGACATCTGACTGGCAGTAGCCTTGTGCTACCAGTCTGGCCTTGTTTCTGATTATGTGGCCATCTTCATCTACTTTGTTCCTGAAGACCCATCTTGTTCCAATTGGTTCTTTCTTTCCAACTGGGAAAGGAACTAGATATCAGACCTTGTTCCTTTCAAACTGGTGAAGCTCTTCTTGCATAGCAGTCACCCAGCTTGGATCTTCCATAGCCTCGTCAATCTTCTTTGGTTCCATCAAAGATAGAAAACTAACGTATAAGCATTGATTACTGGAGGCTCTTCTGGTCTGAACTCCTCTACTGGAGTCACCTATGATTTGATCAATAGGATGAGCTTTTGTCCATCTGGAGTACTGACCAGGATTGTTACTGACAACAATATCAGTGCAAGAATTCAGTTGAGTCTCCTCTGGAGTTGCTTCTGGAGGAGGATCTTGCCAGACTACTTCAGTATCTTCATCTGAGTCATTTAAATCACGATTTGCATCATGAAATTCTTCATTTGAAGGCATTTCCTGAAGTACTGGTTCAGTTTGGAATTCTTCATAAGAAGACATTTCTGGTACATTCTCAACTGACACTGATACTGGGGGAGTAGTACGCACATCTGAACCAATATTAATTTCAGAGGGTAGTTTGAAAATAATAGAGGGATAGAATGGAGTACTACTGGAGAGTTTCTTTTTCTGAACAGGTTCCAGATCAGGATGACTGGAAACTGTGTCTTCTGAATCTTCTTTAATGTCGTTTATAGGATCAGATTCACAAAAGACAATTGGAGTTACTGGGGGAGTAGTACGCACATCTGAACCAATATTAATTTCAGAGGGTAGTTTGAAAATAATAGAGGGATAGAATGGAGTACTACTGGAGAGTTTCTTTTTCTGAACAGGTTCCAGATCAGGATGACTGGAAACTGTGTCTTCTGAATCTTCTTTAATGTCGTTTATAGGATCAGATTCACAAAAGACAATTGGAGTTACTGGGGGAGTGTCAAGGGCTGGCTTCTTGTTGATTGCAGCATTTGATTCATCAAATGTTACATGAATTGACTCATGGACCTTCTCCAGTCTCTTGTTGTAGACTCTGAAGGCCTTGCGAATGGCTGAATAGCCTAAGAAATACCCTTCATCAGCTTTGGCATCAAATTTGCCTAGCTGACTGGAGTCGTTCAGGATGTAAACTGGACATCCAAAAACGTGAAAATAACCAATATTTGGTTTTCTATTTCTTAAGACTTCATAGGCTGTCTTTTTGTGTCTTTTGATGTACACTGATCGATTCTGGGTGTGGCAAGCAGTTGCAATTGCTTCCGCCCAGAAACTGGTAGACAGACCAGATTCAGCAAGCATACTCCTGGCAGCTTCTATCAGCGTTCGATTCTTCCTTTCCACCACTCCATTCTGTTCTGGAGAGCGGGCTGATGAGAAATTCTGGGAGATGCCAGTGTCAGTACAGAATGACTCCAGAGTTGCATTCTGGAATTCTGTTCCATTGTCACTTCTTAACTGACACACCTTTCGACTGTACTTGAGCTCAATTTGCTTAATAAGACTGATGATTTCAGCAGCAGCTTCACTTTTAGACCTCAGAAAGATCACCCAACAATATCTGGAGAATTCATCTACGATCACCAGGGTGTATCTTTTACAAGCACGAGTCTGAACGTTCACTGGACCAAAGAGGTCCATATGAAGCATATGAAGAGGTTCAGATATGCTAAAATTCTGTCTGGTCTTGAAACTGGTACGCTTTTGCTTACCCATCTCACATCCTGGACATGGCCTTTCCTTTTTGAAGGAAACTGAAGGTATCCCATCTGCAAGTTGTTTTCTGGACAACTTATTAATATTCTTGAAATTTAAATGGGATAACCTTTTGTGCCATAACCAGTTTGTGTCTTCATCAGCTTGAGTATAGAAACACTGCTCTGAAGGAGAGCTTTCCATATCCATCACGTACACATTCCCTTTTCTGGGAGCAATCAACACTACCTTCCAGTCCTTGTTGAATACGATACCCTGAGCAATATTGAATAGAACTTGATAGCCATCATCACACAGTTGACTTACACTGATCAGGTTGTATTTCAAACCATTCACAAATGCAACACGTCTGAACTTGACTTGTCCATTGTTCAAAACACCGTATCCCTCAGTCTTTCCACAACCATCATTTCCAAAAGTAATGGAGGGTCCATCAGAAATGGTGAACTCCTCCAGCAGGGTCTTACATCCGGTCATCGTCCTGCCAGCAGCACTGTCAAGATACCAGATATATTTCTTTCGATCGCCCTGCACATACACCAGATATTTATCAGTTAGATTTGGGAACCCATCGACTGAATGTTCACTGGACCAAAGAGGTCCATATGAAGCATATGAAGAGGTTCAGATATGCTAAAATTCTGTCTGGTCTTGAAACTGGTACGCTTTTGCTTACCCATCTCACATCCTGGACATGGCCTTTCCTTTTTGAAGGAAACTGAAGGTATCCCATCTGCAAGTTGTTTTCTGGACAACTTATTAATATTCTTGAAATTTAAATGGGATAACCTTTTGTGCCATAACCAGTTTGTGTCTTCATCAGCTTGAGTATAGAAACACTGCTCTGAAGGAGAGCTTTCCATATCCATCACGTACACATTCCCTTTTCTGGGAGCAATCAACACTACCTTCCAGTCCTTGTTGAATACGATACCCTGAGCAATATTGAATAGAACTTGATAGCCATCATCACACAGTTGACTTACACTGATCAGGTTGTATTTCAAACCATTCACAAATGCAACACGTCTGAACTTGACTTGTCCATTGTTCAAAACACCGTATCCCTCAGTCTTTCCACAACCATCATTTCCAAAAGTAATGGAGGGTCCATCAGAAATGGTGAACTCCTCCAGCAGGGTCTTACATCCGGTCATCGTCCTGCCAGCAGCACTGTCAAGATACCAGATATATTTCTTTCGATCGCCCTGCACATACACCAGATATTTATCAGTTAGATTTGGGAACCCATCGACTGATGGGTTCACTGGACCCTCCCTTATAGGTCCCTGGGGCAATCTGGTTTAGTTCACTTTCTTCAACAGTGGTCTTATTTGAAAAGACCACTGGGGTTGATAGTTTTGAAACCTTTTTCTTTTTCTCAACTGGAGAAATAGATTTAACTTTCTTAGCAAAAGGTTTTGTATTTTGTCTAGGGCCAGATGAAGTACCCTCAATAAAGTTTAATCTTGCATTAAAACTTTGAGATTGACGAGTCAGAATTTGAATCTGGCTCTCTAACCTGGACAAAATATTTTCTTCAGATGATACCTTAGCCTTTCCAGTTCTAGGCTTAGGTAGGGGATTGGTCTGAGGCAAAGGTTTATTCCGATAAACCTCTTTAACTGGAGCAGTCATCTGGAATGCTCCAGTCTTCACCTCTGGGGATTGACTTGGGAAAATATTGGCCTTGGGAGTTACAGGCTCATCATAAACAGTGGTGGGCCTGAACCCCTCTGGTAATCGATCGATTACTGGTATTAATGATGCTACATGAGTATTTTCATCTAAATATACACGTTTTTGAGCAGGAAATTGATTTACTCCAGCATCATATGGCTTTTTGGTTTCTAGCCATGATTTAATTACCAGTTTTTCTTTCTCTAAAATGACTTCAAGATCTTGTTTTTCTTGAATCAATTGTTCAGTTACCAGAACCTGGGCTTGAAATGCCAGTTCAATGTCTTGAAGTTCTTTTAATTTTGATTTTAAAGCAGTTATTTCAGAAGAATCTGTTTCTAGACCATTTACACAATCAGATCTAACAGTTTCTACAAATATCAAATCAGAATTAAGAGCTTCAGCAATGTCCAGTTTTAATTCTTGGTCAGTTGCATTATCATAATCACTAACCTTTTTGATAACAATGTCCACCCATCGTCCAGATGTGACATCTTCCTTCACCAGGAGCTCTTCGTCTGCCAGAGCCATACAACAGCAATCTCTTTCTTCTTCTTCATCAGCAGATGATTCATCAGAAGGAACCCACTTCTCTTCAGTTGTTGCGATCATGCACTTATTATTGTTTTCAATTTGTTGTGCCATGAGAGCAATCTGGGCCTTAAGCTTTTTATATTTCAATTTATAGCTATCATCAGGCTTATTATTTGAAGAGAATGGACCAGGCTTGGATACAAACTGGTTGGACCTGCAATCTTTCATGAAATGACCCTTTTTGCCACACTTAAAGCATGTCAAATTGGTCTTATCAGTTGAAGATCTGGATGCAAATTGTCCAGATGGCCTATTTGCTCTTGCTTTGAAACGGTTAAACGTTTTAGCAATCATTGCAATGAGGTCATCATCTTCAGTTTCATCACAACAGTCTGGAGAGATTTGACTGGACTCTCCAGAATCCATGAGTTCAGACACCATCTTCTTCATAGAAAATACATTCTCAGAAGATATCAGTGCTGTACTTTGTGGTTCAGTATGACTGACCACATTAGGACTACTGGAGGCATGGTTAAAGGCATCTTGTTCTGCCACCACTCTCTGAGCTTGATTTTCTTCAGTGTACCTGAAAGCTCCATAAAGAGTTGAGAGAGTGTGTGTGTGCAGAGTTTTTCCTTGTCGTAAGACCAGGATCATGTGAGACCATTTGGTGGGTAGAATATCACAAAATTTCTCCAGAAGTATATCCTTGTCCTTCTCAACCCCAAGACCTCTCAACTGGTTTATGATACTCATAAATCTGGTGTAAGTACCAGTGAGAGACTCATTAGGCTGAGCAAAAAATGACTCATACCTCTTGTTTAAGGAGACCTTTCTGGTGACAATGGTGTCATCTCCTCCTTCATGCTGGTTTAAAAGTTCATCCCACATGGTTTTAGCACTAGGAAAAAGAACTAGTGTGGGAATTAGGGTTTCTGGAACGGCCCCGAGGATCATGTTTTTGAGAAGGGTGTCAAGATTCACCAATCTCCTCTCCTCTTCAGACCAATGTTCCTCCCTCTTTTCCCTTCCTCTTCTAGATCCAGAAGGATCAAGAAGGGGATTGAGAGGTGATGTAGGGACATAAGGACCTTCATTTAAAATTTTCATCATGTTCTTCTCAATACCAGTGATATGCAAAACCATCCTAGCCTTCCACGTACCAAATTCATCACTGTTCCCACTGAATTTAGGAACAAGATTATTTGAATAGTGCACATGCACGTGTGGAGAAGCAGGAGTAGGAGGAGGAGGTGGATTAGTGTTATTAACAATAGGTGGTTCATTTTGATCATTAATATTAGCATTAGGATCGGGACCAAGATTAAAACTTCCTTGTGTATTTTCTTGGTTAGCCATCAAAGAAACAGATCTAGACAATGTTTAGCCTTCTGCTTTGATACCAAATGTAAGTCCCTGAAATACGATAGTTAACCAGGAAAGTGTAAAATACAACAAGTCTAATAATCACTAGATTGGACTAGTATTACTTAAATATAAATGCAAGTATATAAATAAAGTAATACAAGACTTAAAGCAATAAACAAGTAAAGTGGAACATTATGTATTTTTCAATGGTGTATTTTATTTATGATGTTAAATAAAATACAAGGTTGTGCGGAATCAAGATAATACAAATAAGTATGTATCCTAACAACCTATGAATTACAAATGATCTATATTTGTCAAATAACTCTTTTGGATCGAGATACTTAAAGTTGTGAAGTATCCCAGTTTAAGATCGAGAGTATTTAGACAAATTCACTTAAATGCAAAATGTATGCTTAAAAGTATTTTTCTCAAGGAAATGACTTTGTATTTATAGGCAACAAAATTCACCAGTGAATTTGTGCCGTACAAATATGGTTGCATGCATTTAATGATCCGACAAGAACATTAAATGCATTGGATAAGGAATAAGGATAAAGTCACATCAAATGACTTTGTATCCTTTTATCCAACCACCTTTACACACGTATACTTTGGTAAAGAACAAGTGTAATGTTCTTTGGAAAGTGTGTAAAGGCAAAAGTCAATTACTCGATATCAGTGTTCAGACTTGTAAGGTCTAGAACACTGACAATCCTCCAGTGTACAGATCTGGTAAGACTTCCAGTGGACTCCGCCATTTGTAAGTCTTCTTTATTCTGACTTCAGTCTTTGACTTCAATGAGAACGTCTTCAGTAGAGTTGATCTGGACTGGGGTGAAGTCCAGTGAGCTAATCTGGAGAATACTCCAGATTCCTATATAAGTATTTGCTCACTGGTCTTCCATTATTTCTAGACAAATCTTTAGAGGGACTCCAGATTCCAAGTCTGGAGTAGGTCCAGTAGAACACGTTTCTGGACAGATCTTCAGTAAGGCTCCAGTAGTCGAGTCTGGAGCGAGTCCAGTAAATCTGGACCTAATAGCAACCTAATAAGTCTAGTGAGCTAGGTGTACATGTAACACTCCAGATTCCAAGTCTGGAGTAGGTCCAGTAGAACACGTTTCTGGACAGATCTTCAGTAAGGCTCCAGTAGTCGAGTCTGGAGCGAGTCCAGTAAATCTGGACCTAATAGCAACCTAATAAGTCTAGTGAGCTATCTGGATGAGCACTCCAGATTCCAAGTCTGGAGTAGGTCCAGTAGAACACGTTTCTGGACAGATCTTCAGTAAGGCTCCAGTAGTCGAGTCTGGAGCGAGTCCAGTAAATCTGGACCTAATAGCAACCTAATAAGTCTAGTGAGCTATCTGGAGAATACTCCAGATTCCAAGTCTGGAGTAGGTCCAGTAGAACACGTTTCTGGACAGATCTTCAGTAAGGCTCCAGTAGTCGAGTCTGGAGCGAGTCCAGTAAATCTGGACCTAATAGCAACCTAATAAGTCTAGTGAGCTATCGGATGAATACTCCAGATTCCAAGTCTGGAGTAGGTCCAGTAGAACACGTTTCTGGACAGATCTTCAGTAAGGCTCCAGTAGTCGAGTCTGGAGCGAGTCCAGTAAATCTGGACCTAACAGCAACTAATAAGTCTAGTGACAATCTAGAGGAACTCCAGATTCCAAGTCTGGAGTAGGTCCAGTAGAACACGTTTCTGGACAGATCTTCAGTAAGGCTCCAGTAGTCGAGTCTGGAGCGAGTCCAGTAAATCTGGACCTAATAGCAACCTAATAAGTCTAGTGAGCTATCTGGAGAATACTCCAGATTCCAAGTCTGGAGTAGGTCCAGTAGAACACGTTTCTGGACAGATCTTCAGTAAGGCTCCAGTAGTCGAGTCTGGAGCGAGTCCAGTAAATCTGGACCTAATAGCAACCTAATAAGTCTAGTGAGCTATCTGGAGAATACTCCAGATTCCAAGTCTGGAGTAGGTCCAGTAGAACACGTTTCTGGACAGATCTTCAGTAAGGCTCCAGTAGTCGAGTCTGGAGCGAGTACCATCAAAGTTTACAAAAGAACATCAAAAGATGGCTAACAGTCCTAAGTACAATGCAAAAGAAGGCAAATGGATCCTTGATCCATATAAGTCCAAGTCCGGGTTCAACAGCAAGCAAACAATCAAACTCCACGCCCTGGAATAACCTGATAACCTGAAAAGTGTACTAAGCATAGTCAACACAAGGTTGGTGAGTTCGTAGTAATGGTCCATAAGGAACCACCGTCAATAATCACAATATACGAGTAGAGGCGAAACATGACTTACAGTGAGCCTCTACGAAAACACAATAACATCCACAATAAGATTTCACAAGACAAGCAAGCGTGTAATGAATATGCGCAAAAGATGTCAATAACCAAATCGTGTATCGCATGTATGCATATCCATAATGTATGTCAAATCCGTATCAACCATGTCACAAATGCATCAAATAGGGTGTGCTTGCGTGTAGACGCGTAAACAGAGTATGCATGCGTGTAAACCGCGTATATATTTATATATAGTATGCTTGCGTGTAAACCGCGTATATATATATATATATAGAATGCTTGCGTGTAAACCGCGTAAACAGAGTATGCATGCGTGTAAACCGCGTATATATTTATATATAGTATGCTTGCGTGTAAACCGCGTATATATATATATATAGAATGCTTGCGTGTAAACCGCGTATATATATATAGAATGCTTGCGTGTAAACCGCGTATATACATCAACCACAAATTCAACAATTATCAACCATCAATCATTATCCCAAATTAAACTATACGTACATACACTTAGGAGGATTCTACATTCTTCGAGTCCCAGATGCTTATATATAGGGTCACCCGCAGCCTTCCCACCACATCTAAAACCCATTGAAGGCATAACCGACTTCCATGTATATACGTCTATCCTAATATTAATGAAATACTTTACAAACATACAACAAGTCAATCAAACTTATAAACCAACTCGTCATTCAATCATTCAGTCAAACATTCAATCGACGACTATTAATTCGTAAGTTCATCAATACAACGATAAAAGTATGAATGAGTGCGTATCACACAAGTCAAGTATATCAAGGCATTCATGTCTATTCCAAACGTATTCCCAAGTCGATCATTTACACTAAACAACGCGTTTATACACTTCGGAGGATTTTACTTTCATCAAGTTCTAGATGCTTATGTATAAGGTCATCCGCAGCCTTCCCACCACATCTAAAACTCTTTTAAAGTAAAACCGACTTCTATGTATACACTACTATCCTAAACACTGCATAATAATCACAAACGAGAGCAAAATATGTGTGTCCAAACAATATGACGTCAATTAATGTATCAAATAGAGTATGCTTGCGTGTATATCCGCACAAATAAAGGAAGCTTGCGTGTATATCCGCACAAATAAAGGAAGCTTGCGTGTATATCCGCACAAATAAAGGAAGCTTGCGTGTATATCCGCACAAATAAAGGAAGCTTGCGTGTATATCCGCACAAATAAAGGAAGCTTGCGTGTATATCCGCACAAATAAAGGAAGCTTGCGTGTATATCCGCACAAATAAAGGAAGCTTGCGTGTATATCCGCACAAATAAAGGAAGCTTGCGTGTATATCCGCACAAATAAAGGAAGCTTGCGTGTATATCCGCACAAATAAAGGAAGCTTGCGTGTATATCCGCACAAATAAAGGAAGCTTGCGTGTATATCCGCACAAATAAAGGAAGCTTGCGTGTATATCCGCACAAATAAAGGAAGCTTGCGTGTATATCCGCACAAATAAAGGAAGCTTGCGTGTATATCCGCACAAATAAAGGAAGCTTGCGTGTATATCCGCACAAATAAAGGAAGCTTGCGTGTATATCCGCACAAATAAAGGAAGCTTGCGTGTATATCCGCACAAATAAAGGAAGCTTGCGTGTATATCCGCACAAATAAAGGAAGCTTGCGTGTATATCCGCACAAATAAAGGAAGCTTGCGTGTATATCCGCACAAATAAAGGAAGCTTGCGTGTATATCCGCACAAATAAAGGAAGCTTGCGTGTATATCCGCACAAATAAAGGAAGCTTGCGTGTATATCCGCACAAATAAAGGAAGCTTGCGTGTATATCCGCACAAATAAAGGAAGCTTGCGTGTATATCCGCACAAATAAAGGAAGCTTGCGTGTATATCCGCACAAATAAAGGAAGCTTGCGTGTATATCCGCACAAATAAAGGAAGCTTGCGTGTATATCCGCACAAATAAAGGAAGCTTGCGTGTATATCCGCACAAATAAAGGAAGCTTGCGTGTATATCCGCACAAATAAAGGAAGCTTGCGTGTATATCCGCACAAATAAAGGAAGCTTGCGTGTATATCCGCACAAATAAAGGAAGCTTGCGTGTATATCCGCACAAATAAAGGAAGCTTGCGTGTATATCCGCACAAATAAAGGAAGCTTGCGTGTATATCCGCACAAATAAAGGAAGCTTGCGTGTATATCCGCACAAATAAAGGAAGCTTGCGTGTATATCCGCACAAATAAAGGAAGCTTGCGTGTATATCCGCACAAATAAAGGAAGCTTGCGTGTATATCCGCACAAATAAAGGAAGCTTGCGTGTATATCCGCACAAATAAAGGAAGCTTGCGTGTATATCCGCACAAATAAAGGAAGCTTGCGTGTATATCCGCACAAATAAAGGAAGCTTGCGTGTATATCCGCACAAATAAAGGAAGCTTGCGTGTATATCCGCACAAATAAAGGAAGCTTGCGTGTATATCCGCACAAATAAAGGAAGCTTGCGTGTATATCCGCACAAATAAAGGAAGCTTGCGTGTATATCCGCACAAATAAAGGAAGCTTGCGTGTATATCCGCACAAATAAAGGAAGCTTGCGTGTATATCCGCACAAATAAAGGAAGCTTGCGTGTATATCCGCACAAATAAAGGAAGCTTGCGTGTATATCCGCACAAATAAAGGAAGCTTGCGTGTATATCCGCACAAATAAAGGAAGCTTGCGTGTATATCCGCACAAATAAAGGAAGCTTGCGTGTATATCCGCACAAATAAAGGAAGCTTGCGTGTATATCCGCACAAATAAAGGAAGCTTGCGTGTATATCCGCACAAATAAAGGAAGCTTGCGTGTATATCCGCACAAATAAAGGAAGCTTGCGTGTATATCCGCACAAATAAAGGAAGCTTGCGTGTATATCCGCACAAATAAAGGAAGCTTGCGTGTATATCCGCACAAATAAAGGAAGCTTGCGTGTATATCCGCACAAATAAAGGAAGCTTGCGTGTATATCCGCACAAATAAAGGAAGCTTGCGTGTATATCCGCACAAATAAAGGAAGCTTGCGTGTATATCCGCACAAATAAAGGAAGCTTGCGTGTATATCCGCACAAATAAAGGAAGCTTGCGTGTATATCCGCACAAATAAAGGAAGCTTGCGTGTATATCCGCACAAATAAAGGAAGCTTGCGTGTATATCCGCACAAATAAAGGAAG
Source organism: Erigeron breviscapus (assembly GCA_034093135.1). Taxonomy (NCBI): domain Eukaryota; kingdom Viridiplantae; phylum Streptophyta; class Magnoliopsida; order Asterales; family Asteraceae; genus Erigeron; species Erigeron breviscapus. The sequence goes on from CM067174.1 coordinate 32,068,125, forward strand.
CTTGCGTGTATATCCGCACAAATAAAGGAAGCTTGCGTGTATATCCGCACAAATAAAGGAAGCTTGCGTGTATATCCGCACAAATAAAGGAAGCTTGCGTGTATATCCGCACAAATAAAGGAAGCTTGCGTGTATATCCGCACAAATAAAGGAAGCTTGCGTGTATATCCGCACAAATAAAGGAAGCTTGCGTGTATATCCGCACAAATAAAGGAAGCTTGCGTGTATATCCGCACAAATAAAGGAAGCTTGCGTGTATATCCGCACAAATAAAGGAAGCTTGCGTGTATATCCGCACAAATAAAGGAAGCTTGCGTGTATATCCGCACAAATAAAGGAAGCTTGCGTGTATATCCGCACAAATAAAGGAAGCTTGCGTGTATATCCGCACAAATAAAGGAAGCTTGCGTGTATATCCGCACAAATAAAGGAAGCTTGCGTGTATATCCGCACAAATAAAGGAAGCTTGCGTGTATATCCGCACAAATAAAGGAAGCTTGCGTGTATATCCGCACAAATAAAGGAAGCTTGCTTGTATATTCGACAAAACCCTAATTAGGTTTCCAAATGGTTTTCGACATTAGGTGACTTCTAGGACTCTTAATTATTGTTAAATAAGTTAAGAAGTGATTTAGATTGAAGCTCGATGCGTTACTAGGGTTCTGGAAGTCGAATTAGGTCAAACAAGGAATCAGAAACTGGACAACTGGCGTAAGCTACGCCCCTATGGGCCGTAACTTACGCCCATACAAACTTAGCCTAGCGTAAGCTACGCCCCTAAGGAGCGTAGGTTACGCCCCCTACTGGGCAGACCCACGAACAACAGCCATTTATGCATAAAATCAAACCCAAAACCCTTTTTCACATGAACCAAAACCCTAGATCGAATTCTAAGGCTAAAGGACTCGTTTTGAAGTTACATTTGACCTTCTAATGCATAAATACACTTACCCAAATCAATATTTCCATCCAAAACATCATCAAATCTTCCAAATCAACCAAAACCCTAGTTAACCCTAATTTGGCCCGAAATTCATTTTGAGTCGTTCTAAGACCTGTAAATTCTCGAAACGACTAGAAATGCATAAACAAACATAAATAGATGCAAATGGGATGAATTTGACTTACCAAAACTTCCTTCCCGACCTAGAACCCGAATTATGGCAAAATGGGTAAAAACCTTGAACTATGACTTTTGATCCTTCGATATGATGAAGATGAGATATAAACGACTATGATTCTTGTGTTAACCAGTTCCAAAACATCAAAATGATGCAAGAGAAGAGAAGAAATGAGATTGGATAGTCTTGCATTTTTATTTTTACTTAGAGAGAAAAAGAGAAAGAAGAAAAGAGAGAAGAGATAGAATGTGTGGTGGAAGGGAGAGATAAGGGGAGGAAATGGGTCATGGGGGCTGGTGGGTCGTGGATAGCCCACGGGTCGACCCGTTTCCTTCTCAAGCCAAAACACAAATCGTTATACATTTAAACACCGATTAAAACATATTATCGACCCGACTAACATACCACATTGCCATTTAATCACAAAATGACCCAACTATTTCACTAACTTAAATTGTTAATCAAATTACACGTAAAGTCAAACGGTCAAAACTCACGGATGTTACATTATTCCCCCGTCAAAAGAATTTCGTCCCGAAATTCAACAAATCACTAATCGTTAAACAAATGTGGGTACTCAGTCTTCATACGATCCTCTCGCTCCCAAGTGAACTCGGCTCCGCGTCTAGCATTCCATCTAACCTTAACAATTGTGTAGCGCTTGTTCTTAAGTTTCTTGACTTGATGGTCCAATATCTCTACCGGTTCTTCAACAAAATTAAGCTTCGAATCCACTCTAATCTCGTCCATGGGCACATGATGCGTAGGGCCCGCCAAACACTTGCGTAGGTTACAAATATGAAACACATCATGTACACCGCTAAGCTCTTGTGGCAATTCTAATCGATAAGCAACTTTTCCAACCCGTTCGAGGATCTTGGAAGGACAAATATACCTCGGCCCGAGTTTGCCTCGCTTCACAAATCGGATGACGCCTTTCCACGGTAATAATTTCAAAAGTACAAAATCACCCACTTCAAACTCTGACGGTCTCCGCCTCACATTGGCATACTTATTTTGTAGAATGCGAGCTAGTTGGGCTATTCTCTTAGCTTGAGAAGTTGTTCTTGTCATTCCTATTAGAAATCCTGGCCCGCTACATTGGCTTTCTTCGATTATTGGCCCATCCAGTGGAGAGTAACATCTCTACTACTCAGTGCTTCGGTCGGTGACATTCGAATACTCGCGTAACACCCGTCATTGCACAAGATTTCCGTCAGGGTCATAAGCACATTCTCTTCACATGTGATCAAGTCTCAAGTCGGTTTGAGTACCCGTTGCTCATTGGATGGCTCCCTGAATTGGAGTTAAGCGACTTTCTTTATCTGAAATGATAGAAATCGAATCTTCGTACACCTAACCCATTTCTTCTACATACTAATGTGCCAAGTTGTCAAATTTTACCGGTTTCGTCGTATCGTGATCACTTCTTGTCGTCGGCGACTTCATGGCGAAGTCCATTACAATTTGTTTTCCTTCAAATCTCTCTCCGGTCTTTCACTACACGCTTATTCACATCTCAGAAGTCTATAAGGGTTTTGACTACGCGCACGATGTTAGGAAGTTAAGCATATACGAAATTTAAGTTATCGAGATGGGACAAGCCCGGTAAGTCGTCCGGAAAAGCCTCGGGAGACTCAAGATTAACAGAGACGACGTTAGTTTTCAGATTCTTGAGACGATAGCTCTAAGGACGCTTGAGTTTGAAGACTTACATGGGACCCTAAGAATCCTACCGTTAGATATTTTTACACTAGCAACCCTACTACACAATTAAGAACCGTATTAACCGTTGGCATTCAGATTGTACTCACTTTATCGTCAAGAACCTTAATATCATAGAGTACAAAGTACGTGAAGAGTTTGTCGTCTTCTAGAGTCAAGATACATACACGGGGTATTTGACCAAATCTAGTTAGGGAGTCGCTAAACATCCAAAATTTTTAAACATATAATTCCAAAACACACGAACGAACGTTACTCAAAGGAGTAACGTTAGAATAAACGAGATCATAGTCGGTTTCGATATAGAATAGTGCCATAACATTGCGACCGTTAAAAGGAATGTACCTTAACCAACGTTTGGATCATTTTGGCCTCCATTGCCACTTCCCGCAAAAGCTCGGCCACGAGGTTGAACTTGTTGACCCTGTTGGTCACAGTTTTGGTTCGGCCCTGTAATTTAAAGTTGATTCGGGTGGACCGCCACTTCAACTTGTTGTCCAACCCATTGCGGACAATTATTTCGGTAGTGATCAGGGCTTCCACATCCAAAGCATTTACCCCATGGGAAGTCTCCTTGAGGACGAATGGTTTGAAGGGGTACTACGTTCGACGGTGCCGCTTTCGGTGTTCTACAATTCTTGGACATGTGCCCAACTTGGTTGCATTTAAAACACGCCCTGCATTGAGCGTTGGTGGGGTGGTGCTTGTTGCATCCTTCACATAACGGATGAGGTCCTACATAAGCTTTCTTCACCGGTCCCACCGCCGCCATCACTCTACCCCTATTAGCATCTTTGGGATCAAACCTTCCCATTTTCTTCACCCCACTTGATTCTCCCACTTCCTTTCTCTTGTTTGTTGAGGAGTTACTCAAAACACCGCTCCTCAACAAGTCTTCAATCACACTACCGGCTCGGTTGACAGCATCGGCCAAAGAAGTAGGCATGTTAGAATTCACATAAGATCGGACTTGAGGATTCAAGCCCAATACAAACTTCTCGATGGCCCGAGAGTTAGTCTCAAATGCTCACATGTTAGTCACACAAGTAGTCAATGCCCTTATACCGATACCACATACTCATTTCCTATCATTATGCTAAGGCAAGAGTGCTAGAATCCTACGTTAGATATTTTTACACTAGCAACCCTACTACACAATTAAGAACCGTATTAACCGTTGGCATTCAGATTGTACTCACTTTATCGTCAAGAACCTTAATATCATAGAGTACAAAGTACGTGAAGAGTTTGTCGTCTTCTAGAGTCAAGATACATACACGGGGTATTTGACCAAATCTAGTTAGGGAGTCGCTAAACATCCAAAATTTTTAAACATATAATTCCAAAACACACGAACGAACGTTACTCAAAGGAGTAACGTTAGAATAAACGAGATCATAGTCGGTTTCGATATAGAATAGTGCCATAACATTGCGACCGTTAAAAGGAATGTACCTTAACCAACGTTTGGATCATTTTGGCCTCCATTGCCACTTCCCGCAAAAGCTCGGCCACGAGGTTGAACTTGTTGACCCTGTTGGTCACAGTTTTGGTTCGGCCCTGTAATTTAAAGTTGATTCGGGTGGACCGCCACTTCAACTTGTTGTCCAACCCATTGCGGACAATTATTTCGGTAGTGATCAGGGCTTCCACATCCAAAGCATTTACCCCATGGGAAGTCTCCTTGAGGACGAATGGTTTGAAGGGGTACTACGTTCGACGGTGCCGCTTTCGGTGTTCTACAATTCTTGGACATGTGCCCAACTTGGTTGCATTTAAAACACGCCCTGCATTGAGCGTTGGTGGGGTGGTGCTTGTTGCATCCTTCACATAACGGATGAGGTCCTACATAAGCTTTCTTCACCGGTCCCACCGCCGCCATCACTCTACCCCTATTAGCATCTTTGGGATCAAACCTTCCCATTTTCTTCACCCCACTTGATTCTCCCACTTCCTTTCTCTTGTTTGTTGAGGAGTTACTCAAAACACCGCTCCTCAACAAGTCTTCAGTCACACTACCGACTCGGTTGACAGCATCGGCCAAAGAAGTAGGCATGTTAGAATTCACATAAGATCGGACTTGAGGATTCAAGCCCAATACAAACTTCTCGATGGCCCGAGAGTTAGTCTCAAATGCTCACATGTTAGTCACACAAGTAGTCAATGCCCTTATACCGATACCACATACTCATTTCCTATCATTATGCTAAGGCAAGAGTGCTAGAATCCTACGGGATTGTTACTTAGCATATCATCATGTCAAATTCATTACAATTGTCTATCATTAACTCAAGTAATCATGCTCAATACATCATAAAATCAAACAATTAACACAAATGGGTTAAGTATAATCTGAATTCGATATGCTCTCTAGTTATTGACCAGGTATGTATACAGGGTGTACCAACGGCTAACCCTCCACCTAATCAACTTCCATTAAGCATATCGGTTCCTTATTATACTTTAAGTCATGTATGCGCAATCCATGATGTTATTAACTTGTTATAATGTTGGGCGACCATAAAAGAGTTGATCGGGTTCTTTTAGGGTTGCCACAATATTATACTAAGTTAATAACATAACTTCATTTTGCTCTAAATCATTCAACTAGCATCAATTAATAGTAACAATCCACATCAACGACAATCAAATTCAGTCAATGCACACATTAACCACATTGTACTCATTCCACATTCATCACGTTGAATTCAAGCCATCACATAAGTGGTCTTAACTACGAACTCACAATACACTTTCTAAGGTTCACAGAATTCACGTTGCACACAAATTTCCTAACCATGCATGCTATATGAAGAGTTTTAACTTAAGCCGTAGTCTAGGTCAAACCGCCTAATTCTCTACGACCTGCATGGGCCACCATTCTGTAACACCCCAAGCCAAGGCTCAGAATATTACGGAAATCATATAGCACAAGGTGGGATTAATGTAGAACATGAACTAAATGCAAATAAAGGATTCAGTGAATCCATACAATATGAATAACAAGTATCAAAATACATAAGGAGCAAGTAACCATCAAAGTTTACAAAAGAACATCAAAAGATGGCTAACAGTCCTAAGTACAATGCAAAAGAAGGCAAATGGATCCTTGATCCATATAAGTCCAAGTCCGGGTTCAACAGCAAGCAAACAATCAAACTCCACGCCCTGGAATAACCTGATAACCTGAAAAGTGTACTAAGCATAGTCAACACAAGGTTGGTGAGTTCGTAGTAATGGTCCATAAGGAACCACCGTCAATAATCACAATATACGAGTAGAGGCGAAACATGACTTACAGTGAGCCTCTACGAAAACACAATAACATCCACAATAAGATTTCACAAGACAAGCAAGCGTGTAATGAATATGCGCAAAAGATGTCAATAACCAAATCGCGTATCGCATGTATGCATATCCATAATGTATGTCAAATCCGTATCAACCATGTCACAAATGCATCAAATAGGGTGTGCTTGCGTGTAGACGCGTAAACAGAGTATGCATGCGTGTAAACCGCGTATATATTTATATATAGTATGCTTGCGTGTAAACCGCGTATATATATATATATAGAATGCTTGCGTGTAAACCGCGTAAACAGAGTATGCATGCGTGTAAACCGCGTATATATTATATATAGTATGCTTGCGTGTAAACCGCGTATATATATATATATGGAATGCTTGCGTGTAAACCGCGTATATACATATAGAATGCTTGCGTGTAAACCGTGTATATACATATAAATGCTTGCGTGTAAACCGCGTATATACATATAGAATGCTTGCGTGTAAACCGCGTATATATTATATATAGTATGCTTGCGTGTAAACCGCGTATATACATATAGAATGCTTGCGTGTAAACCGCGTAAACAGAGTATGCATGCGTGTAAACCGCGTATATATTTATATATAGTATGCTTGCGTGTAAACCGCGTATATATATATATAGAATGCTTGCGTGTAAACCGCGTATATATATATAGAATGCTTGCGTGTAAACCGCGTATATACATATAGAATGCTTACGTGTAAACCGTGTATATACATATATATATATAAATATATATAATAAGTATGCTTGCGTGTATATCCGCACAAATAAAGTATGCTTGCGTGTATATCCGCACAAATAAAGTATGCTTGCGTGTATATCCGCACAAATAAAGTGTGCTTGCGTGTATATCCGCACAAATAAAGTGTGCTTGCGTGTATATCCGCACAAATAAAGTATGCTTGCGTGTATATCCGCACAAATAAAGTATGCTTGCGTGTATATCCGCACAAATAAAGTATGCTTGCGTGTATATCCGCACAAATAAAGTATGCTTGCGTGTATATCCGCACAAATAAAGTATGCTTGCGTGTAAACCGCGTATATACATATAGAATGCTTGCGTGTAAACCGCGTATATACATATAGAATGCTTGCGTGTAAACCGCGTATATATTTATATATAGAATGCTTGCGTGTAAACCGCGTATATATATATATAATGCTTGCGTGTAAACCGCGTATATACATATAGAATGCTTGCGTGTAAACCGTGTATATACATCAACCACAAATTCAACAATTATCAACCATCAATCATTATCCCAAATTAAACTATACGTACATACACTTAGGAGGATTCTACATTCTTCGAGTCCCAGATGCTTATATATAGGGTCACCCGCAGCCTTCCCACCACATCTAAAACCCATTGAAGGCATAACCGACTTCCATGTATATACGTCTATCCTAATATTAATGAAATACTTTACAAACATACAACAAGTCAATCAAACTTATAAACCAACTCGTCATTCAATCATTCAGTCAAACATTCAATCGACGACTATTAATTCGTAAGTTCATCAATACAACGATAAAAGTATGAATGAGTGCGTATCACACAAGTCAAGTATATCAAGGCATTCATGTCTATTCCAAACGTAATCCCAAGTCCATCATTTACTCTAAACAACGCGTTTATACACTTCGGAGGATTTTACTTTCATCAAGTTCTAGATGCTTATGTATAGGGTCATCCGCAGCCTTCCCACCACATCTAAAACTCTTTGAAAGTAAAACCGACTTCTATGTATACACTACTATCCTAAACACTGCATAATAATCACAAACGAGAGCATAATATGTGTGTCCAAACAATAAGACGTCAATTAATGTATCAAATAGAGTATGCTTGCGTGTATATCCGCACAAATAAAGGAAGCTTGCGTGTATATCCGCACAAATAAAGTATGCTTTCGTGTATATCCGCACAAATAAAGGATGCTTGCGTATATATCCGCACAAATAAAGTATGCTTGCGTGTATATCCGCACAAATAAATAAACACATGCATAACCAAATCCATCCACTAGTCCATCGTACCACAATCCAAACGAAACCACAAGGCACATACATTTCATACGACTTTACATTTAAGGAACCATAGATGCTTATATATAGGGTCACCCGCAGCCTTCCCACCACATCTACAACTCATTAAATGTATCATCGTCTTCCATGTATGTACAACTATCCTAATCACATCACATAATCCAAATCGAAAACATAATCCAACAACAATAAGTTAAACCGTCAAACAAATCAATCAAGCAATAAGACAAATTGTAACTCAAGCCAATCAACCAATCAATCAAACAATCAAGCACGTATGTGTACACTTTTCAGCCCGAATCTCAATTGAGTAGGGAGCTACGGAACTCACCTGATCAGCAAAGAAGTTAAATCTGATACAAAGTTGAGTTACAGTCGTTCGATGTTCACTTCACGTCCAAAACCTAAATATCGATAATGTACATACACATTAACATACCAATACACATATACGTAGTTCATCAAATATTCGACAAAACCCTAATTAGGTTTCCAAATGGTTTTCGACATTAGGTGACTTCTAGGACTCTTAATCATTGTTAAATAAGTTAAGAAGTGATTTAGATTGAAGCTCGATGCGTTACTAGGGTTCTGGAAGTCGAATTAGGTCAAACAAGGAATCAGAAACTGGACAACTGGCGTAAGCTACGCCCCTATGGGCCGTAACTTACGCCCATACAAACTTAGCCTAGCGTAAGCTACGCCCCTAAGGAGCGTAGGTTACGCCCCCTACTGGGCAGACCCACGAACAGCAGCCATTTATGCAGAAAATCAAACCCAAAACCCTTTTTCACATGAACCAAAACCCTAGATCGAATTCTAAGGCTAAAGGACTCGTTTTGAAGTTACATTTGACCTTCTAATGCATAAATACACTTACCCAAATCAATATTTCCATCCAAAACATCATCAAATCTTCCAAATCAACCAAAACCCTAGTTAACCCTAATTTGGCCCGAAATTCATTTTGAGTCGTTCTAAGACCTGTAAATTCTCGAAACGACTAGAAATGCATAAACAAACATAAATAGATGCAAATGGGATGAATTTGACTTACCAAAACTTCCTTCCCGAGCTAGAACCCGAATTATGGCAAAATGGGTAAAAACCTTGAACTATGACTTTTGATCCTTCGATATGATGAAGATGAGATATAAACGACTATGATTCTTGTGTTAACCAGTTCCAAAACATCAAAATGATGCAAGAGAAGAGAAGAAATGAGATTGGATAGTCTTGCCTTTTTATTTTTACTTAGAGAGAAAAAGAGAGAGAAGAAAAGAGAGAAGAGATAGAATGTGTGGTGGAAGGGAGAGATAAGGGGAGGAAATGGGTCATGGGGGCTGGTGGGTCGTGGATAGCCCACGGGTCGACCCGTTTCCTTCTCAAGCCAAAATACAAATCGTTATACATTTAAACACCGATTAAAACATATTATCGACCCGACTAACATACCACATTGCCATTTAATCACAAAATGACCCAACTATTTCACTAACTTAAATTGTTAATCAAATTACACGTAAAGTCAAACGGTCAAAACTCACGGATGTTACAGTACAAGCCATGTAAGCATGCATATATCACACATCAACTTCATTTCTACATTTCATGCATAATGAGATACTTCGTAATACTACATAAACTGCATAACAATACACTACATTAAACAATACTTCATTTCACTACATTAGGGACTGCATTTCAGGTCTCATGGTCAACTACATAACCCATAATACCTCACGTCATTAAGGCCAATAACTAGACCCACACACTTTAAAGACTCACTTAAGATTCAGGTCTAATCTGCGTGTCAAAACGATGTTACGGTTCAAAACTATAAGTTTGCTGAAAACTGATGAGTTGCGCCGCAGCTCAAGCCCCCAGTTGCGCCGCAACATCATTATGTTGCGCCGCAACTTATTCTTCTGGAATTGAGTTGCGCCGCAACTAGGAGTTGCGCCGCAACTCCCCTTCGACCTGCACTTTTACAAAAATCGTTTTTCAATCCATCACGACCCTATTCGACTCCAGGTCTCAATTACAGGTTTCCAACATCTTATTCCATCATAATTAGGCCATACCAAAGCATTTCAACCCTTAGTTACATCCCACATGACTTTAATCCTTCAAGAACCACCCTTAATCACCATTAAACGTTTCCCAATAACCCTACAATTAATCCTAATGACTTATAATATCAAAAGGACCAGAAAACAATGATTCAATACCTGCTATACCTGTAGATGATAAGAGGGATGCAATACTCTTGACAAATCACACCCGAATCACACACAAAGGGACTTTTCGGCTTGAAATTGATAGGAAGTTGCTATGGGAATGGTTAGGGCTTTCTTAGGAGGCACAAATATGCAAATAAACTTCCTAATGACAGCCCCCATGCTACTAATCCCGTTTTTGACTTTGCACATATGTCAAAACTAGCCCCTAGGCTTCCTAATGCTTCATTATTGGTCACAAACTACTTTAATGACCATATACATCATTAATCCTTCATTAAATGTCACTACATGGACATTAATCTTCATATTACACACATTTATACTACATTAACATTTAGGCTTTCAAGCCTCACACATAACACACATTAACTACACATATGCATAAAATCTAAAATAGACTTAACGACACACACAATATTGACTTAACGGCATTAGTCAACTAGTAAAGAAAAGTTTGGGATGTTACAAAAATTTAGTTCATCAGTACTTTGAAACTCTTTTTGAGCTTTTGGACAATTCAACATAATATTTATATTAACTTTTACCAAAAAAAATAAAAAATAAAAATGCTTTCGTATCATTTTATGGCAAAACTTACAAAATACATATATGCTATTAATCATTGAATGAAGCACATATTAAATCATATATACATATATAACTTACACATATATTTGAAACTCAAAACAACTCGAGTCACTTAAAGTATATGTCGATCATATTCTATTGTAGCAACAACCACCAGATGGCAATTTCAATAGGAATAACCAATTGTATGTGATATCTTATTTTACATGGCCATGGTAATCTACCAGATTGAAACTTACAAGTGATCAGACATGCTATTATTAAGGTAAAAGACATCTTATATAATATTTCCTTAAAGCACCTTATATACTCCATATATAATGATACAAAGATCAAAATATATACATAAATAGTGAGGGAATTTCTTTTAATACTACCCATCTAATAATTAAACTCGTCAAGTATATACATAAAACGATAACAAGAATATAAGTTAAAACAATATTCTTTTTTTTCTTTCGCCAAAAATGAATCAAAATAACATTCTTCGATTTACTTAAGTTTTATATCATGAGGCGATCTAATCTAATTACGAATAAACCTCTGTTGTAGAAAATTACTCCTACTCCAATAATTTGAAAACCATTATTACTAATCTCCAGTTTGTGTGTAAGTTATAAAATTTCTACAAATTTTCATTGGTGTCAATTGTAAGCTTTTTCCATGACTAAAAATCAAAAGATAATTACTTTTATCAAGTTCTGTTTTCAAAGTGATGTATATGTAATACGTTGATACCCAAAATGTTGGGGAATTTCGGAAATAACAAACAGATATCCAGATACAATCAATCTTTGAAGGCACGTAATCGCTTTCAGATTGAATCAATTTGGCGGTTCACCCAAACTATTCAATCGGATACAATCAAAGATTAAGAATGTTCTGTGTGTATGTGTTTGAGAGAAAAGAACCAGAGAGAGAGAAGAAAAGAATGATCAGAACTCTATTACAGGATGCATATATCGTGTATATGTAATTGTATTAGGCCCATAACTGCCTAATCGGCAGTTAATTATGCAGGTTTCACAAGTTGCCAAAATCAGCCCTTTAACTTCCGAAAATTTAATTTTCGGAGGGATTTTCACTATAGCAATAGCTCGACCCCAGCCAGGGGCTCTGCCCCTTGGACCCCGCCAGGGGCTGCCGCCCCTTGGACCCCGCTCCCAGGGGCGCTGCCCCCGGACCCCCGTACCTTAGGGCTTCACCCCTAAGGTCATAATAAATTCAAATAGGTGTGCACTCCGCACCTCCAATCCTATATGATGTATTATTATGACATTACCGATCAAACAAATTAATCCAATTACACTAAAATATCCAACAATCCTCCCCTATTTTAGTGTAATCCATGATTAACTAAAAGCCATCTCAAACATTCAAACTTTTGCATAAATGAAATGTCGTAACGATTGAATTTCACATTAGTACATTACACATTCCGAATATTCGAATTTCAGGGTGTCGTAACGATTGAACCCTGGGAACTCTATTGAATACACGAAGATAATGTACACAAAAGTTTACACACATAGTAGTTCTATCTTGACATATGTTTTACTAGCCTATGTCCCTATCCTTCATAAGCATGTCAAAGCCAAGTCCTAGCTTCTTGAAGCGGCTAAACTTCATGCTCACATAGGTAGCTCCTTTAATCTTGCACCTGCATATGCAATTTGTCAAAAGAGCTATTAAGAATATAAACATTCAACCTCCTTATCTTGCAGGTCTGAACACATACCTTGGGATGAATCTTTAAATGTGTTCCAATCTCTAAACATTAAGCCTTCCACATTGAATTCAGCATCTAGCGTCATACTAGATGGGAATTGGGTATCTCAATGATCAGAGATTTTTGACGGACTTTAATCCCACCCCTATAGCCGACTTATTCACGAGATCTCTATTCAACGCTTTGGTTAAATGGTCGGCTAGATTGTGTTGTGTTTTCACATACACCATAGATATCACACCATCAGTGATTAACTCACGTACCATGCTGTGTCTAACACCTAAGTGTCTAGACTTTCCATTATATACTTGACTGTATGCCTTAGCCAATGTGGCTGCACTATCACATCTGATAGATATGGGTGATATCGGTTTAGGCCACAATGGAATTTCATATATTAAATTCCTTAGCCATTCAGCTTCTTTACCAGCTGCTGCTAATGCCACAAACTCAGATTCCATTGTCGAATTGGTGATGCAAGTTTGTTTCTTCGATGCCCAACATATAGCACCACCTCCAAGAAGGAATACCCAGCCACTTGTGGAAGAATGATCTTCCAAATTGGTAATCCAACTTGCATCTGAATAACCTTCAAGAATAGAAGGAAATCCAGTATAAGTCAAACCATAATCCTTGGTTCCTTTCAAGTACCTAAATACTCGATTAATCGCTTGCCAATGAATCAAACCAGGATTGTGAGTGTACCTACTCAGCTTTCCAACAGCAAAGGCTATATCAGGCCTAGTACTAACCATGGCATACATGAGAGATCCAATAGCCTTTGAATATTCAAGTGGATTCACTGCAACTCCCTTGTTACGCACGAGTTTTAGAGTAGGATCCATAGGAGTACTCATTGGAGAACTATCTTTGTGATTAAATTTATCCAATATCTTCTCAATATAATGAGATTGGGAGATAGTGATACCATGTTTTCCACGTATGATCTTTATTCCAAGAATCACATCAGCCTCCCCCATGTCTTTCATATCAAACTTTGATGACAGGAATTCCTTAGTTTTATCAACTTGATCTTGATGAGTACCAAAAATCAACATGTCATCAACATACAAGCAAATGATCACTCCTTTACCAGAAGTGTCAAATTTGCTATAGACACACTTGTCTGCTTGGTTTAATGCAAAACCATGAGACAACACCACCTCATCAAACTTCTGATGCCATTGCTTAGGAGCTTGCTTCAGACCATAAAGAGATTTTACTAACTTACAAACCTTATGTTCATTACCAGGCATGACAAATCCTTCAGGTTGTTTCATGTAAATCTCTTCATCCAATTCACCATTTAGAAAGGCAGTCTTAACATCCATTTGGTGAATTACAAGATTATGCGTAGCAGCAAGTGCTAGCAATAATCTAATGGTGGTAATCTTAGCAACAGGAGCATAGGTGTCAAAGTAATCAATACCTGCCTTTTGTCTAAAGCCTTAGATCACCAATCTAGCTTTATACTTGTCTATGCTTCCATCCACCTTCATCTTCCTTTTGAAGATCCATTTACTACCTAAAGGCTTACACCCAGGTGGTAAATCAGCCAATTTCCAAGTATTATTGTGCATGATAGAGTCAATCTCATCTTGGATTGCCTCTTTCCAAAATGCAGCATCCCTTGAAGTCATAGCTTCACTGTAGGTCTTAGGATCATCATCAACATTAAAGCAATATTGATATTGAAAATCAATTTCATCCCTTGATCCTTCCACCAAATACAATTGGAAATCATCCCCATAAGACTTGGGTTTTCTTGCTCTTTCACTCCTCCTAGGCTCAGGAGGTGTCTCAGTCACTTGGTCATTTCCACCAGTGTTACTAGAGCTTGCCACCGTGTCACTAGGTCTAGGTAAAGATGTGAACCTATCCTCATTCCCAAAATCAACATCCCTTGACTCAACAATAGAGTGCACGGATACATAGTCATTAGGTTCTATGACATAGAACCTATAACAAACAGAATTTTCAGGATAGCCAATGAAATACAATCTATACCTCTTTGACCAATGTTATGAATTTTAGGGTCAGTCAGTCTCACCACTGCTCTACAGCCCCAAACTCTAAGATAACTCAGATTTGGAGTCTTTTTATGCCAAAGTTCATAAGGGGTTACCTTGCTGTTCTTAATAGGAACTCTATTCAATAAATGACAGGCTGTTAACATAGCCTCACCCCAAAAACCTTCACTAAGGCCAGAATAGCACAACATGGAATAAACCATTTCTTTTAGTGTCATATTCTTCCTTTCAGATACACCATTTTGTTGTGGTATATAAGGAGCCGTGGTCTGATGTACTATTCCAGTGGACTGAAAATATACTGGATCATAATACTCGCCTCCCCTATCAGTGCAAAGGGTTTTAATCTTCACACCATGATAAAGGTCTACCTCCTCTTTATAAATTTTGAATTTATCAAGAGCTTCATCTTTTGTGTGACACAAATAAACATAGCAATATCTAGTAGCATCATCAATAAAAGTAACCACGTACTTCTTATTACCAAGTGATGGAGTAGAATGGAAATCACACAAGTCACTATGCACGAGTTCTAATATCTTTGTATCTCTAGTGACGTTTTTAGTGAAAGGTTGTCTAGTAATCTTAGTCAACATGCAAGTTTTACACCTTTCATTACTAACATCAAAAGAAGGTATTAGACTCATTTTCGACATGTCAACTAATCTCTTGTAATGCACATGTCCTAGTCTAGCATGCCATAATTCTGATTTGCTAAAATTATTGCTAGAGCTAGTAGAAGTCATGCAAATAGAATTATCAATAGAAGAAACATCCAAATTTAATTTAAACATTCCATTCAAATATCCAAATCCAATAAAGGTTCCATGTTTTGACAAGATATACTTGTCACTTTCAATGACCTGCTTGTATCCACAATTATTCAATACAATACCAGATACTAAGTTCTTACGAATTCCAGGTACATATAGAACATTACTTAAGAGTAAAGAGTTTCCAGAAGTAAATATTAATAGAACAGATCCTATTCCTTTAACAGGTTCAGTAGCAACATTGCCCATCTTCAATAAAGATCCATCTTCAATTGGTTTAAAGTCCTTGAATCATCGAAGATCCTTGCAAACATGACATGTTGCTCCTGAATCTGTCCACCACGAAATATCATCATCTTGCACATAAAATGCTTCAGAAATTATTGATATATAATAATTTCGAACAGAATGATCACATGGTACCAAAAACGAGCCTGCTTGTTTTTCTGGATCCTTGGATCCACTTGAACCAGCCTCGTTTTTGCCTTTTCCTTTACCCTTACCAGACCTGCATTCACGCTTCAAGTGTCCAGGTTTCCCACACTTCCAACAGGCCAATTTTGGTTTCTTATCAGAACCTTTATTGTTATTGCCTTGAGATTTTCGTTTCCCTTTACCAGCCTTGGAGGATTCACCCTCCTCCATCATGTTCACAGAAGAACCAGCCATGGTTTTAGTACCAGCAACAGATACCTTTTCCATATCACGTATGGATTGTTCAATTTGGAAGTGACTTCCAAGTTCAACCAGACTCATTTCCTCTTTCTTATGTTTCAGATTATTCTTAAAATCTTTCCAAGAGGGGGGCAGTTTGTCAATAACACTAGAAACAAAAATAGATTCATCCATTTTCATATCGTATTGTGCAAACTGTCCTAGCATCCTTTGCAATTCATGATATTGTTCCATGACAGCCTAGTATCTACCATCTTATAATTAATGAAATTACTAACAAGAAATTTCTTACTAGACGCATCTTCTGCCATGTATTTGGCTTCAAGGGAATCCCATAATTCTTTTGCAGACTCTACGTTTTGATAGACATCAAACAAGGAATCAGACATACCGTTAAGAATATGACCACGACAGATGTAGTCAGCGTTTTCCCACTTTGAACGAGCGCGAGTTTGTTCCAGGGTTTCATTCTCAACAGCCTCAGGGCATGGGGTACTCAGAACATACACCACTTTCAAATTCGTCAAGTAAAAGTGCATCTTTTTCTGCCAGCGACGAAAATCCTGCCCAGTAAACTTGTCCAATTTCTCAAAGGGTTTCATCATATCCTTTCCAGAATCGTTGTTCGTCATCTTCAGTATATTGATTCAATCTTTGTTGGGGAATTTCGCAAATAACGAACAGATATCCGGATACAATCAATCTTTGAAGGCACGTAATCGCTTTCAGATTGAATCAATTTGGCGGTTCACCCAAACTATTCAATCGGATACAATCAAAGATTAAGAATGTTCTGTGTGTATGTGTTTGAGAGAAAAGAACCAGAGAGAGAGAAGAAAAGAATGATCAGAACTCTATTACAGGATGCATATATCGTGTATATGTAATTGTATTAGGCCCATAAATGTCTAATCGGCAGTTAATTATGCAGGTTTTACAAGTTGCCAAAATCAGCCCTTTAACTTCCGAAAATTTAATTTTCGGAGGGATTTTCACTATAGCAATAGCTCGACCTCAGCCAGGGGCTCTGCCCCTTGGACCCCGCCAGGGGCGCTGCCCCCGGACCCCCGTACCTTAGGGGCAAGGTCATAATAAATTCAAATAGGCGTGCACTCCGCACCTCCAATCCTATATGATGTATTATTATGACATTACCAATCAAACAAATTAATCCAATTACACTAAAATATCCAACACAAACTTCAATGCTATGCTAAAAATTAAAAAAACCTTATTATTATCAGTATTTGATCATAAGTGAGTTCCGATTAAAACAAAACAAAAACAAATGCGATTTCGTTGTTGAAATCTTTTTTCAAGTCTCAAATCAAGCACATAGTAATTAATGGAATCAAGTCTATTCATATAATAGCAAATACTACCACCAATTATATCACATAGACATTTATCAAGGTAAAATTTATAGCGAATGCAGGGTTTGTCAATAAAACACTTAACGTATGTAACCACTGGCCAGTGGCCAGGGGTATCTTTTAAATCTACTATGTGGACCCCGGAGGTGAGTTTACCCAAGGTCTCAGGTTCGAGTCTTGGGGTTCTCATCTTAAAGGAATTTTCCATGAGGAGGGGGTTGGAGGTCCAGAAAATCTCTGGTTAAAACTGTCTTCAACACGTCTGAATCGAAACTCACTTTAAAAAAAAAAAAAAGCATTATCAAATAGATTCTTATTAATATATGTTAAACTTTATTGATCCCAATATCATAAATAATAGTCAAATCGATTCTGAAGGCAAAGAAGTAACATTATAGGCTTCACATAAAAAAAAATTTTAAAAAATCTCATTCTTCACTTAACGATTTTTTTTTTATTTCTTTTTAAAACTATATAACAAGAATTTTGTATTCAATTACTCAAAAAAAAAATAATCATATAATAGTTAGGTCAATTAAAAGAAATAAATAATTAAACTATTAGTGATAACGTTTGTACTAATAGAATATGCATATAGAGTTGAGAAGTCTATTTAGCTAACACACAAGACTTGTTGCAAAACAAATCTAGCCAACTAGCCCACGGATATAATCCGTCTTAATTCGTGTTCTTTATCTATTATCTAGTTGTTTCAACTTGCCGGCAACGTTAGTGAAATACAACTACAACGTATAATTTAGTTTTGTTAAAACTAATCTGTTTAAAAAATATATATCACTAACAATGATGAAAACGAAATTCAGATCTCAAATTTTTAAATAAAACTGAACTTATATATTCAAAATTAAATCATAAACCAAACACGTTAAACTAGTAGGTTAAAAAAAAAACGTTTTCATCGGTGTTAAGTTTGTAAAAAAGAATCATTAATTAGCTAGCAATCTTAGAATTAAGTCGCCTGAGAAAAACAAAATACTCACATGATCCGTTTTTAATATCTTGAAATAGCTTAATTAAATATATTGTTAAA
Source organism: Erigeron breviscapus (assembly GCA_034093135.1). NCBI lineage: Eukaryota > Viridiplantae > Streptophyta > Magnoliopsida > Asterales > Asteraceae > Erigeron > Erigeron breviscapus. The sequence goes on from CM067174.1 coordinate 32,086,827, forward strand.
ATTGAATGATGTTATGAATTATTAAGAATAAATTATTAAACTATTAGTGATAACGTTTGTACTAATAGAATATGCATATAGAGTTGAGAAGTCTATTTAGCTAACACACAAGACTTGTTGCAAAACAAATCTAGCCAACTAGCCCACGGATATAATCCGTCTTAATTCGTGTTCTTTATCTATTATCTAGTTGTTTCAACTTGCCGGCAACGTTAGTGAAATACAACTACAACGTATAATTTAGTTTTGTTAAAACTAATCTGTTTAAAAAATATATATCACTAACAATGATGAAAACGAAATTCAGATCTCAAATTTTTAAATAAAACTGAACTTATATATTCAAAATTAAATCATAAACCAAACACGTTAAACTAGTAGGTTAAAAAAAAAACGTTTTCATCGGTGTTAAGTTTTTAAAAAAGAACTTATATATTCAAAATTAAATCATAAACCAAACACGTTAAACTAGTAGGTTAAAAAAAAAACGTTTTCATCGGTGTTAAGTTTGTAAAAAAGAATCATTAATTAGCTAGCAATCTTAGAATTAAGTCGCCTGAGAAAAACAAAATACTCACATGATCCGTTTTTAATATTTTCTCACCAAATAAAAAATGTTACCCGTATCATTTTTTTTTCCGTTCTTGAGAAATACGAGTATTAACAGACATCACAAAATCTTAATTACCAAGTTATCCTGATAAGACATAAATCTATTACACCTTCAATCACAAGAAGAAAACTAGCTACTTTATTATCAAATTATATAATGGTACAGATCGAAAGCATGTATAATATACAAATTTTGTTTAGTCTTTTAGCGGTAATTTAGTTAGGTGACTTAAGTTTGTTTCAAATGTCGGTTCTAAGCCACGGCTGAAAAACTTTAGATCCAAATTTTGTGGACCCAATATTTGGTAAGTCCAACCATAATGGAGTAACTTTTTGACAATATTTTTTATAAATTGTATAAAAGATGTCAATAAGATTTTTCGTACACCATCCGAGAAAATAAATATTTGTATCAAAATCAATGTTACGTGTATAAATGGGTATGTGTTACGCATTTGATAATTACATAACAAGTACAAGGATTAATTTAAACGTTGGTAAGAAATGAAAGGGGCGTATATATTAAAAGAAAAACTAGGTGGTCAATATAAGATTTAAAGCTATTGGTAAGAAATAAAAAGGGCGTATATATTAATTTAAACATTGGTAAGAAATAAAAAGGGCGTATATATTAATTTAAACATTGGTAAGAACATAAATCTATTACACCTTCAATCACAAGAAGAAAACTAGCTACTTTATTATCAAATTATATAATGGTACAGATCGAAAGCATGTATAATATACAAATTTTGTTTAGTCTTTTAGCGGTAATTTAGTTAGGTGACTTAAGTTTGTTTCAAATGTCGGTTCTAAGCCACGGCTGAAAAACTTTAGATCCAAATTTTGTGGACCCAATATTTGGTAAGTCCAACCATAATGGAGTAACTTTTTGACAATATTTTTTATAAATTGTATAAAAGATGTCAATAAGATTTTTCGTACACCATCCGAGAAAATAAATATTTGTATCAAAATCAATGTTACGTGTATAAATGGGTATGTGTTACGCATTTGATAATTACATAACAAGTACAAGGATTAATTTAAACATTGGTAAGAAATAAAAAGGGCGTATATATTAATTTAAACGTTGTATGTTTCATACATACACATATATAAATATAGGCGTATTACGGTTATTTAATCCGGTTCCACTGATCCAACCGATTTGACCAGTAACCAGTAAGAAGACCGCTTATATATATATAATATACGGATACATATATCCGGATATCATAAAGTTTATTTGAGACTCAATATCCTATCCACATCATATTTATTTTGAATACACTTTAGCTTGTACTGAAGCTCTCATCAAAGTTAACACACCCTTATATTCCCAGTCTTAGGGGGAGAAAAGGCTAAAGAAAGACTGGTAATATAAGAAATAACTTTGAATGCATCATCAAATATATTATCATCACAATAATAATATATACTTATGGACTTGATTATATAACTACTTCTCGGATTATATAATTAGACTAGATGAGAAGATTATTCATAAAAAAATGTTAAATAGTTTTTCATTTGTCAAACCTCAAATATGCTCCAGAAGTAACAGTATTGTTAAATAATATTAGGTTTGAAACGACCACAATAAAATTTGTGTAGTCATAATCCATTCCTTGAAGTAAATATGATGATTTAATGTCTATGTAAATGTTATGATTATATACTTAACCAAGGAAATTATAATGGAGCTCATATTATAATGAGATCGACTATGTTAATAATGAAATTCACTACAAGAAGTGGCACACTAAAGAAGTGAATATACGAGAATAAATATGAAAAATGTGTTATGTTTGAGATAGCAATACATTATTCTCTTGTATTAAACAAACATAAATGCAAGTAAATAATATACAATCATAAACTAGATAAAAGTTTATTGATCATGGCCATTTAATAAATTGGCATGACTAGTTAAATCACATCGAATCAATGATGATGTGAAATGTATATAAACAAGGGAAAAGCTAATTACCTAATGGTAGAAAACTTTTAATAGAGGACGCTCTATTTTTACCCAAAATCAACAAGAAAATGTTGAGTTTATATATATCATAATAGTTATGATACTCGGTCAAGAACTGATGAAAGTGATAATTATTTACATATTGTAAAGAAAGATCATATATTGAAGAAACTGCCAAAGATCTATTTTTGGTTTGCATTATAAATGTGCCTCATGCACATATGACAGTCATAGAAAAATATGATGATTTTAAACTTATGGCATGACAAATTAAGCCATTAAGGATATACTATGATGAAAAGGATCCACATGATCCTAAAAATGATTAAAGGATACACATATCCTAGCATGATACCATTTAGTATTTAAATCGATGCATCGTCTAAATGGGTCATCAAAATCGCAACATGAAGTTTGCGTTATTAATTGCTCATCTTATAAGATTGCGAGCACGTTCCATATTGTAATGGCAATAATGATTAATTTTACAAAGATCATTAGAGAGAAAAACGAATGACTTGTAGTTTTGGGGCCATGTTATTATGCAATAATTTGAATTCGCATCATGCCAAGAATTTATCGTATTTCCTCCCCATTGAAATTGGTTTATGGTCAGAAACCACATATGTCTCATAAGAGTTTTGAATGTGCAATATATGATTAAGTTGCTCCACCACAATGCACAAAAATGAGACTTTTAAAAATGTTGGAAATAATGTTGGGAAAATAGACGTGCCTTGGAATTATGTAGGTTCATGCTTTGATTCAGTTCGAAAATGTCTGATTAACTAGACACTAGTATGGCTGTTTTGGGTATGATTTAAAACATGAAATATGAGTACGTAATTAATAAAGCCATCATTGAGATATTTGTTTATGGCTTATGTTTCTCATTAATATGATTTAGTTTTCCCAACATTAGGGGGAGATGTTCCCAACATTAAGAGAAAATGAAAAGCAGCTGAAATGAATAAAAATGAATTATCAAAATTCCTCACACCGATAAATATTAAATTAAAGTTTGTGGGATAATTCATTCACAATATATAGTAATTGCCAGCATGTTAACTGACCAGACAGAGATAGTGATTAAATCACATATAACAGCTGCTAATGCTCCGATTGGTAATTAGTCTACACACATTTGAAAGTGGTAGAAAAGTCGATTCTAAATTAAAAGCCTTGATAAATAAGGAGCTTAAAATTAAGATGGTCAAAGTTGAGGATATAAAGACCCCAAAAGAGATTGATTATAAGAAACTAGACATGAAGGTTTTTGAGAAACCCCGGGTACCTGGAATAATGAAATCTCAATAAATTGTGGCATGTCTAGAAAATTGTGGAATCGATAAAACGACGTTGAGATTAATTGAATATGATAGCGCTAAGAATATGTATAATTGTGAGGATCTTGAAAGCATGCATGCACATAAAAATTGATATGATATGATATGGATGATTGGCCAAAGATGAAAAGACGCTAGTATTTTGGGACATGAAGTCCAAACACTTGAAAGTGCATAAATTATATGATATAAATCAGTTTATGTTCAAATATTGAATTATGGCACATAGATTGTTGAACATACATTATATTGATTATGGGTAAGAAATGTCATATGGTGGAAGCAACTATTGATCTATTGAAAGTCTGGCAAGATAAGATATTTGATTTGCGTCTAAAGAATATATGAATAGAGCTCGTTTAATATTGAGATTCCACGAGGAATATAAAATGCATGAAGCATGTCTCGTGATTTAAAAGAGTGAAACCTTCCCACAGGAAGGAGTGAAACCTTCCCACAGGAAGGAGTGAATGATAAAACCTTCCCACAGGAAGAAGTGAAACCTTCCCACAGGAAGGAGTGAAACCTTCCCACAGGAAGGAGTGAATGATAAAACCTTCCCACAGGAAGGAGTGAAACCTTCCCACAGGAAGGAGTGAATGATAAAACCTTCCCACAGGAAGGAGTGAAACCTTCCCACAGGAAGGAGTGAATGATAAAACCTTCCCACAGGAAGGAGTGAAACCTTCCCACAGGAAGGAGTGAATGATAAAACCTTCCCACAGGAAGGAGTGAATGATAAAACCTTCCCACAGGAAGGAGTGAATGATAAAACCTTCCCACAGGAAGGAGTGAATGATAAAACCTTCCCACAGGAAGGAGTGAATGATAAAACCTTCCCACAGGAAGGAGTGAATGATAAAACCTTCCCACAGGAAGGAGTGAATGATAAAACCTTCCCACAGGAAGGAGTGAATGATAAAACCTTCCCACAGGAAGGAGTGAATGATAAAACCTTCCCACAGGAAGGAGTGAAACCTTCCCACAGGAAGGAGTGAATGATAAAACCTTCCCACAGGAAGGAGTGAAACCTTCCCACAGGAAGGAGTGAATGATAAAACCTTCCCACAGGAAGGAGTGAAACCTTCCCACAGGAAGGAGTGAATGATAAAACCTTCCCACAGGAAGGAGTGAATGATAAAACCTTCCCACAGGAAGGAGTGAATGATAAAACCTTCCCACAGGAAGGAGTGAATGATAAAACCTTCCCACAGGAAGGAGTGAATGATAAAACCTTCCCACAGGAAGGAGTGAAACCTTCCCACAGGAAGGAGTGAATGATAAAACCTTCCCACAGGAAGGAGTGAAACCTTCCCACAGGAAGGAGTGAAACCTTCCCACAGGAAGGAGTGAATGATAAAACCTTCCCACAGGAAGGAGTGAATGATAAAACCTTCCCACAGGAAGGAGTGAATGATAAAACCTTCCCACAGGAAGGAGTGAAACCTTCCCACAGGAAGGAGTGAATGATAAAACCTTCCCACAGGAAGGAGTGAATGATAAAACCTTCCCACAGGAAGGAGTGAATGATAAAACCTTCCCACAGGAAGGAGTGAAACCTTCCCACAGGAAGGAGTGAAACCTTCCCACAGGAAGGAGTGAATGATAAAACCTTCCCACAGGAAGGAGTGAAACCTTCCCACAGGAAGAAGTGAAACCTTCCCACAGGAAGGAGTGAATGATAAAACCTTCCCACAGGAAGGAGTGAAACCTTCCCACAGGAAGGAGTGAATGATAAAACCTTCCCACAGGAAGAAGTGAAACCTTCCCACAGGAAGGAGTGAAACCTTCCCACAGGAAGGAGTGAATGATAAAACCTTCCCACAGGAAGGAGTGAATGATAAAACCTTCCCACAGGAAGGAGTGAAACCTTCCCACAGGAAGGAGTGAATGATAAAACCTTCCCACAGGAAGGAGTGAAACCTTCCCACAGGAAGGAGTGAAACCTTCCCACAGGAAGGAGTGAAACCTTCCCACAGGAAGGAGTGAATGATAAAACCTTCCCACAGGAAGGAGTGAATGATAAAACCTTCCCACAGGAAGGAGTGAAACCTTCCCACAGGAAGGAGTGAAACCTTCCTACAGGAAGGAGTGAAACCTTCCCACAGGAAGGAGTGAAACCTTCCCACAGGAAGGAGTGAATGATAAAACCTTCCCACAGGAAGGAGTGAATGATAAAACCTTCCCACAGGAAGGAGTGAAACCTTCCCACAGGAAGGAGTGAATGATAAAACCTTCCCACAGGAAGGAGTGAAACCTTCCCACAGGAAGGAGTGAATGATAAAACCTTCCCACAGGAAGGAGTGAAACCTTCCCACAGGAAGGAGTGAATGATAAAACCTTCCCACAGGAAGAAGTAAAACCTTCCCACAGGAAGGAGTGAAACCTTCCCACAGGAAGGAGTGAATGATAAAACCTTCCCACAGGAAGGAGTGAATGATAAAACCTTCCCACAGGAAGGAGTGAAACCTTCCCACAGGAAGGAGTGAATGATAAAACCTTCCCACAGGAAGGAGTGAATGATAAAACCTTCCCACAGGAAGGAGTGAAACCTTCCCACAGGAAGGAGTGAATGATAAAACCTTCCCACAGGAAGGAGTGAAACCTTCCCATAGTATGTGTATGTACTCGAATGGAATATATGATGTATGATATGTGGATCACATGTGGAAAATATAGCATGTTTGTTTACGCTATAATCGTATTGATCTAGACACTTACTATGATAAAGTCAAAGATATTGGTTTGCGATATTGGGTTACGCCAACCAGCGAATTTAAGTGATGTGATCATGAGGGGGAGAAGATACGCGTTGCACTCTTTTTCCTTTAACCATGGTTTTTGTCCCATTGGGTTTTTCCTGGTAAGGTTTTTAATTAGGCAATATCCCCGAGCGTATGAAATGAGTTATGTACTCTTTTTCCTTCATTAGATTTTTTTGTCCCATTGGGTTTTTATCTAATAAGATTTTAACGAGGCATAATATTTCTAAAGGACATCCAAAAGGGAATGTCATACATGTTTGTGGATCTTGCAGTATTTCTTCAAGAAACAACGCTCCAACAATTTTGTATAAAGGTGATGCAGCTTGTATTATTCAAATTAAATAATGACACATCAAAGAAGAATAGAGATATGCAAATTTTTTATTAAGGCACTTCGAGCCTTATAATTCAAGAAGTTAGTTCAAGATATTGGATTGCATCAACTTAAAGATCTGAAGTGATATCATCATCAGGGGGAGACACAATACACGTTGCACTCTTTTTCCCTTGACTATGGTTTTATCCCACTGGGTTTTTCTAGTAAGGTTTTTAATGAGGCAACATAACTGATCCAGAAGTATCAGAAGAGATAACATGTGCTGCACTCTTTTTCCCTTAGCTATGGTTTTGTCCCATTGGGTTTTCCTAGTAAGGTTTTTAATGAGGCAACATAACTGATCCAGAAGTATCAGAAGAGATAACATGTGCTGCACTCTTTTTCCCTTAGCTATGGTTTTGTCCCACTGGGTTTTCTTAGTAAGGTTTTTAATGAGGCAACATAACTGATCCAGAAGTATCAGAAGAGATAACATGTGCTGCACTCTTTTTCCCTTAGCTATGGTTTTGTCCCATTGGGTTTTCCTAGCAAGGTTTTTAACGAGGCAGCATTTCCAAGCTGAGCATTTCCAAGCTCAGCATTTCAAAGCAAAACTCCAAAGTTGAAAAGTATCATTCAACATGAAACATATGAATTATTGATAAAGCAAATGATAGTCATATGTCTGAGGGGGAGTGTTATGAATTATTAAAAATGAATTATTATGCAGACATATGGGTCCACATGGTCCCACCATCATTTGTATTTACCTATGAATTATTTTCATAAGGTCCCATATGATTTGTTTTACTCTAGATATTTTGTATATAAATATGGATCGATCGATTGATTGAAATTCAATAGAAACAATAGAAAGAAATTCTCTCATTCTCTCTACATATTCTATCTCTTTAATTTCTAGTTTTTATAACAAATGAATGCTTATAATAATAATAATATAACAACAATTAAAAATCATACCTCATGATTGAGCTTTTACCAATGATAATTTTATATTATCATCCATGCTCGCTAGTTCCCCATCCCTTTTATTTCCGTAACATTGTAAGTTTTAATAAGAGCGCCCGTGCTCGTCTGCTCGATGATTGCATGCTTGATATGATCAATATTACGAATACCGAAAGTGTAGTTCAGATCAAAAACAATTTGACGGCCAAAAGTTTTATTTAGGTTTTAGTTATGGTTTAGAGCGTGCTGATAACGTGTTATAAAACTAGAGAAACAGAACAATAAAGAACACAAGAGATAAGAGTTCTATTATTAATCTCATCAATACATTTGTTTATATAGATACAATATGGAGTTTTCTCCAAGAAACAAATCTCTCAAACATAATACACATATATCGTTACCATATATGGACATCCATCTAATATTTTATTCATAATATAATTAATTGTTAATATAAATTCGAGTTATACTAAAATTAAAAATGTAAAATCCAGTTTTATTTGAAGCACAAACCAAGTAAACTGATTAATGTGGAATGTTTAACTGTACAAGTAAGTCCTGGATTTCATCCCAGACATGCGTGTAATTTAATAGTAGGAGTAGATTAGAATGCTGTTTAAAAAAAAAAAAAATTTGAAAATTGTATTAAACTTGGAAACTCTAGGAATGTCCCTTCATCTATTTATCTCTATTTATAGATACGGGGGAGCCGAATAATTGGACATATATCCAACGAATAATTGGAGCCAAATAAACAAGGGTTTTATTCGGGTATCTCTCTATTCTCGATCTCTTTTCTTGTTCTGTTTTTTTGGGTCAAAAAAAACAGCGACAAGAAAACCTTCCGAATTAATTCCTTTGTTTTTAGTTTCTTCCATTCGAACAATATAATAAATCAAGTTACCTTTCCCTCTTTCCTTCCGAGTTTTTCTAGGGTTGTTTACGATGTCTTCCATCCTATACGAGTCAGAGCTGCTCCGAAACCCTTACAGTCTTAAACTATGGTGTCGTTATTTAACCGCCCAAACCGAATCGTCTTTCAAGAAACGCTCAGTCGTTTACGAACGAGCACTCAAAGCATTACCATGCAGTTACAAACTTTGGCACGCATATCTCCGAGAACATCTCGAATTCGTTCGTAATTTGCCCGTTTCGGATTCACAGTACCAGATTTTAAATAACACATTCGAACGTGCCTTAGTCACTATGCATAAATTTCCGAAAATCTGGATTATGTATTTGACTAGTTTGACTGAACAAAAGTTGGTTACGAAGACGCGTAAAGCGTTTGATAGGGCGTTATGTGCGTTACCCGTTACGCAACACGATAGGATTTGGGAGAAATATTTGGTTTTTGTTAGTCAGAAAGGGGTCCCGATCGAGACGTCTTTGAGGGTTTATAGACGGTATTTGAAATACGATCCGAGTCATGTTGAGGATTTGATTGAGTTTTTGTTGAATTCTGAGTTGTGGCAAGAGGCTGCAGAGAAATTCGTAAATGTTTTGAACGACGATAGATTTTGTTCGATTAAAGGGAAGACGAAACATAGAATGTGGTTGGAGTTTTGTGATTTGATTATAAAAAACGCGATGAACGTTGATGCGATTATTAGAGAAGGGATTAGGAAGTTTAGTGACGAGGTGGGTCGGTTGTGGACTTCGTTGGCGGATTTTTATATTAGGAGGAAGTTGTTTGAGAAGGCTAGAGATGTTTTTGAAGAAGGGATGACGACGGTTGTTACTGTTAGGGATTTTAGTTTGATTTTTGATGCGTATTTGCAGTTTGAAGAAAGTCTGCTTGCTTTGAAGATGGACGAGGACGAGGATGATGATGACCGAGATGAGGAAGAAGAGGAAAAAGATGATCGGTTTAACGTGGGGAAGTTGGATGAGAAGATTAATAGGTTTTGGTTATCTGACGAAAAAGATGTTGATTTGAGGATAGCGAGACTAGAGCGTCTTATGGATAGAAGGCCGGAACTGGCTAATAGTGTTGTTCTTCGTCAAAATCCTCATAATGTTGAACAATGGCATAGGAGAGTTAAAATCTTTGAAGGGAATTCAACCAAGCAGATTTTGACTTATACAGAAGCTGTACGAACAATTGACCCAATGAAAGGGGTTGGCAAACCACATACTTTATGGGTTGCGTTTGCTAAATCGTATGAAACTCAAAACGATGTTGCTAACGCACGGGTGATATTTGAAAAGGCTGTGCAAGTAAACTATAAAGAAGTAGATAATCTTGTTCGTGTCTGGTGCGAATATGCAGAGATGGAACTTAGACACAAAAATTTCAAGGGAGCATTAGAACTAATGAGGCGGGCTACTGCTGAGCCGTCGGTTGAGGTGAAACACAGAGTGGCTGCTGATGGCAATGAACCGGTACAAATAAAGTTGCACACATCGGTAAGGCTTTGGACATTTTATGTGGATTTAGAGGAAAGTTTAGGCACCTTGGAATCTACCCGTTCTGTATATGAAAGGATCTTGGATCTACGAATTGCTACACCGCAGATTATTATAAACTATGCAATGCTGCTAGAGGATAACAAGTACTTTGAGGATGCTTTCAAGGTCTACGAAAGGGGGGTGAAGATCTTCAAATATCCTCATGTGAAAGACATTTGGGTTACTTATCTCTCAAAGTTTGTAAAACGATACAGGAAGTCCAAACTTGAAAGGTCCAGAGAGCTGTTTGAGCGCGCCGTTGAAATGACCCCTTCTGAAGTCGTAAAGCCATTGTATCTTCGATATGCTAAGTTGGAAGAGGATTACGGTTTAGCTAAACGAGCAATGAGAATTTATGATCAAGCAACAAAAGCTGTCCCAGCTAATGAGAAGTTGAGCATGTATGAAATTTACATAGCACGTGCAGCTGAAAATTTTGGGGTTCCTAAAATTCGGGAGATCTATAAACAGGCCATTGTTTCTGATGGCCTTCCTGAGAAGGATGCCATAAAGATGTGCATCAAGTATGCTGAGCTTGAGACGAGTCTTGGAGAGATTTACCGTGCACGTGAAATATATAGTCAATCATCTCAGCTTGCAGATCCACGCTCTGATGGTGATTTTTGGAAGAAGTGGCGTGATTTTGAAGTACAACATGGTAACGAGGATACTTTCCGAGACATGCTTCGTTTCAAGAGGAGTGTTTCTGCTGATAGAAATATTGGTTTTCTAAGTGGTGGTGTTCAAGAATCACAAAAAGTATCAGGTATGCTACAAAACCAAGAGATCGATCTTCCAGAAGATGTACCTGATGAAGTATTTGGTGGATGTAATATCAGAAAAAGGGACAAAGAAGCAGAAAATGAAAATGAAAATGGAGATGGTGCACTTGAAAGAATGCGTAAAAGGATGCGTCAAGGCAACTAATATTTCGAGGTCTGAAGCTTGTCTCATTTTTGTTTCTGAGACATTTTACTCGAAAATCGCTTAGAAATGTGTAAAACACTGAATCTTGTTGTTTCATCATAATCTAGTTTATATATATATAATGTCTAAAATTCTATGTTAGAGAACATTGTTTTATAGGTATAATTAAACACAACTAGTAAAGGTTTCTTGCCCTCTATTCAAGTTAACTTTTGGATATGAAACACATAAACAACTTTAATTGACCAATGCTTGCCAGTGGGCTTAAATGTATTTCGTTAAAATGATTAATTTGCAGAGAACAGAGTGGCAGAAAATATATCCCCTTATTAAACTTTTTACATAACCGGCTTAAAAAAATTTCCTTTCTAAAAAAAGCCCGTAATACAGAGTAGACAAATGAAACGAATGCAGCTAACAAAATAGCATATTCACGTTCTTTAAACAAGTACATATTACAATGATACAATTGACACATACTTAGTCTTCATCTGGAAAGTTATTTTTACATGTTAAACATGGAGTAAGCTAGGTGAATCAGGCGGTCATTATTCTGCTGTTAGCTGCTTAATAGTGTCTTTCTAGACATGTAATCTCTCCAAAGTTCCCATATCATCCATTGTCTCTAAACAGGCCAAAACGCTAATGAATACGACAGATATCCCTTCCGGTTTGACCAATTAAGTTTGCCGATTTACTCTTGCCAAGGGGCGTGGTATGGTCAATTTACCTGCCGGCAAAGGCTCTACACAACTTTCAAAAGAATACCCACGAAAGAAGAGTCAATAGTTAATACCATTGACTACCCGGCCCAGCTTGAGCAGCAACTTTTCGTGGAGCATAAGGAGGTCGTGATTGTAGCCCGTTACCGGAAACTTCGATAGTGGTTTCTACCTTGTCGTTTTTGCAGGTGGCTGAGTTGGTGCTTCTCCTCGGGTAAGAAGAAGCAGGAAGAGGGAACTGGGTTGGGGCAGCTACTGGATTATTCCTACTTGCCCTTCGTTGTTCAAAAGCATCACCTGATCCTACAGCAGGTGCAGCCGTTGGTCCAGAGTTGTTGTAATGCATCACAGAACCAACTACTTTACCGGGCCTCGCAGCACTTCCTCCTGTTGACGCCAAAAAGAACAAAAACGTTAAGAAAGCTTAGATATATGAGAATATATTACATGTAACCCAAATTTGTATTAATTATGCATGCATGCTCCTAAAGCATTCTAATTCCAAGATCTAGATTATTGTTGTAGTCAGATATTTTGTATTTTATATGTACACTTTGATTATTAAGAGCTAAAAAACCATAGTTTACAGAACAAGACAGCAAACAAGACCAGGCCTGAACTAACAAATGTCTTGATCCTTTTCCCAACCCACCAGACTCGTGGAATGTTGACCACCGGATATATCCGTCAACCATCGCTCATTGAAATTCTTGCATATATTGTCTTTCAATACATGAAGGACCTAGTTCACACGGCATGCAAATCTAAAATCTTTGGTAGTGTGTGAGGATAGTTGAGAAAGGGTATCAAGGTACGAAAAGATACGAGTACTAAAGATGTGTTATTCTGTCCATTCCTTCTAGTTTTCTACTTCAACTTTTGATACCAAACCAAACAAATACATCTAGTGGGTGTTTGGGTTTGCATTTTGTTAGTGATTTTATAATTTTTGCACTTTTAAACACAAATAGTTCACATTTTGAGACCATCAAAATGCAATCCTGCAAAGCAGCTCCTTTTTTGTGGGGGTGGGCAGCAAAAATTACCTAACTACCCTTAAACAGAACTGATTGAGCACGTATGTGTTAATTTTCTTGTATTTTGTTGACAAAATCCAAAGCTAACATCAGCATTAATTTTACAAAACGGGTTTTCAATTATCAAAAGACATCAGACGACGATGATGATGACATGTAATTGCAGACACTTGGTTGGATTTCTATGAGCCTTTTTCACTAACGATTTTTCTTTGTGCGTTTCTGAGAGTTTTTTCTTCTTTTTCCTAGATAATTTAACTTAAAAGCATCTTACAATCTCAAAAGCTGAAATTCATATGTTTCTGGAACTTTGAAATAAACTTGTGATAGGTTAATCTTCATCAGTTCTTGATGGATTTTAATTCATTCTTCACAATAAGTCATTATAACTAGAGCATGATTTCAATGTTTTGGATCTCGAATTTCCATCTTTTGTTCATATTATATCAACCATTGTTACATAAATGTTGATGTTACATAAAATGTCGCAAGATATAAAAATACTATTTTTAGGTCATTTTACATCTTATCGTAGGTCATTCTGATTTGCGAAACACAAAGAAACTGATTACCTAATCATTGTGATATCAAACAGCAGAATCAAATCCCAACAGTAACTGTTTTCTAATTATCAAAAACACAATCTACTTTCAAAACGCAATCCCAAAACACACCTTCAATTTAGATCTGTTATATAGGTATTATACTATCAATTATCAAAGAAAAAACTGAAAACGATGTCAATTGGCATTTATGCATCAGAACATAAGTCCATTAGATACTTCTTAACATGTCTCCTGCAAACAGCAGCATCAATAAACCATATAGAGGGACAGAACAAAATATTCCTCAATTATTGGTCAGCATGATACTTTTGAATTTTCGTAAAACATATTTATTATTCACCTAAATATTGATAGGGTTAAAATTTACATGCAACAAATGACCTTTCACATCAATATCTGTGCAAATAAGAAATAGAATAATGATAATTGCTTTTTCTCAATAATTGAAACTAGAGATTCTTCTAATTTGAAAACTTGGCATGTCAATCCTACCTATATGTGAATATTAAAAAGTGAATTATGGTGCATGGGTTCATTGAATCATCGTACCTTGGATGCTTTGGGGAACTTGTAGAGGAAGTCTGGTCATTGGCATAGGGTTAGTCATGTACTGCTTTCCAACTTCTTTGATTGAACATTTGGAGAGTTCATTTGTAACTTCTACTGCACCTTGTGCAGTATCTTTTGGATATAACACACAAGCCCTGCACCCAAAAGCCAAGCAGTAAGACTTGCTTCGAGACTCAAGGAGAAATAACCAAAAAATTATTTTGCCTAATAATATGTAGGATGCAGAAAATCCCAAACGTAATCATATATTGGTCTTTAAACTTCGTTTGTTCTCAAACAGTCCAACAAAATTTGTCTAATGTGTATTTCCAATGCATGCACAGTAACAAACCTCACATCAATATATTCTAAACTTAAATTTGTTAAAAATTTTTGTCTACTGCATTTATTTACCATGGAAACGCCCTATCATCTACCCTATAAAAACAATTCATTATAGTCACAAGTAAAAATCAAGGGAACAAAACATTGTTTTGAAACCTGGACCGGATCGGTTGAAATTTTGACGGGTAAGCGCCTAAGTGGTTCAAGTAGAGAGGTTATTTCACTTATTAGTGGATCAGTCAAACCCGCTCAAAACCGAACCAAACCGGCAAACCACTAGCCCACCCAACCTGGTAAAATTAATATTCTGTGTGAAATTCACAAACAGCCATCCAACCAAAAGTCAAGGGACTGCCAACTACGAATCAAACTGAACAACGCATGAACCACTAAAGACTGCTAGCTATAGGTTAGGCTCCACAAACCAGCTCTGGCCAAAATTCAAATACCTCTATCTGTTTGTTGCATAATCTAAAAAACAAGATACCAAAATACTATTCCGGCTGTTAAGATGCTTAGCATCTGGTGTTAAAGTAACAACTGTTTTCTGTATATTATTGTGTGTGGTGTGCGTATGTAAACGTTCTCATAGGAAATTGTGAAAAAAAACTAAAAAAATATAGGAAAAGTTGGAAAAGAAAGATGTATGAACACATGTTGAAAAAAGTCAGAGTGGAGAAAGGTGTCAGGTTATAGCTATGAAGGAACAATTAATACATTTTTCATATTTTCAATTTATAAGAGAGACAAGGATCCAAAGAGTCATGTTGTAAACTAGATGTATAACATTACACTACGGTGATGTCAGCCGGTTCGTCATGTCGGTTCGACCAATCCGAACGGTAAATGGTATTGGTATATGGCCGGTTCGATTGCCAGCCTGGTTTTCAAAACATTGCAAAAAAGTGTTCAGGGGCGACCCAACCCAAGCTCATTATGACCTGTTAATCCTGTCATAAAACTGACCCGGCCTAGCCATCTTGTCACCTTAGTTAATTATCTACCACAACTTAAGCATGAGTGGAATTTACCTTGGTAATGATGACGATTGTTGCCTCTCAAGGGGTGCAGCCGCTGTACCTTTGCCATAATGTTCTTCAAGATGAGCAAATTGCTTCTTAAATTGGTCAACAGCACTGTGAAGCAAGAAGGGAAAAAGAATGTAAGCGGCAAATTAGCCTACAGAACTTAAACAGGGTTACTATTCAGGAAGATCCACGAGGGACTTCCTACAAATAAAATACCAATGAGACGATCTCAAGAAGATCAACTAGGGTTATAATCTAAAGAAATTTCTCGAAAGATATCAACCTAGGCACTCAACCCAATAAATTTGCCAAAAAGATATTAAGGCGTGTCATGCAAAATCCAAGTATAACGTAGAGCATAGATAAAAGATGAGTAAACTTGGGTTTATAAGCTACAAATACATATTACGTTGACGGTTTTTTGGGTCAGAAGTCAGAACAGCTAGCTCTTGGTACAGGTTACAAAGGGTTGACCAAGAACAATTTTTATTATAAATAAATATAGTGTACTAGATATGATTGAAACATTTATCTTATTTCAAGGGCAAACTAAATATTTCAATAAATGATATAGAAGATTTTATAGACTTAAAGTAATTTTCAGTCAGCTTAGCCCTTCACTTATAATCCTAAAAGTCTAAAACATATTAATTTAATTAATTTATCAAACGACATTATAATACAAAGAAGATAATGTAATAGTTCCAGAAAACAATGGCACCTTGGATACATGAAGCCTGTTGGTTCAGCTCCATCCAAGAACTCTTTAAGCATATTGGGATGGTATTCAAGAATCTCTCTATAAATCAGTTCACGTACGTCTTCTTTAGTGATTCTTCTTCTTTCAAACTCAAATTCCATTTTGGTAACGGGTTGAGCAGATGGCTCCCTCTCAACCTTAGCCAAATTCTTGAAATAAGGATCTGACAGAGCCTACAGAAAGGAAGCAAGATTACATTTATTTCCATACAATTATACAAATGAATAAACAAGATCAGAAAAAGTAAATAAACAGATAAGATTTTACCTCCTCGGCACTAGGACGGTCCTTGGGCTCAAATGCAAGCATTTTTTCTAATAAACGTAGTGCAAGTGGATCTGCATTTGGGAACTTCTGTGAAAAAGGAATTGGTTTTTTCTTCCTCATGCTGCTTAAGTATCTCCTGGCCTTCTCATTTCTTATCTGATTGTGTCATATCAATGTTAGTATGCAAGAAAATAAATGCAAATGAACTATAAAGGCGTTTGGATGTGTGCTTTCGAAGTGATTATATCATACTGAAAAATCAGGTGAAACCAAGAGACAACGAAGGCAAATGTCTCTCACATTAATAAATGATTTTGTTTTACGTATAATTTATAAAAACTTTTGTTGTAGCCAGTATAAAACTTAATGAGAAGCAGAATATGTATCCAAACACCCCCTACAACAACTCATTAACAGTAGGTAAGTTATACAGACCCTTGCTATAGCTTCAGGTGATGGCGTCCCCAGAAGATCAGTCATCAGATCCAGCTGATGCACCACATTTTTTCCGGGGAAAAGGGGTTTTCCGGTTAGAAGTTCTGCAAAGATACAACCGATACTCCATGTGTCTATAGCAGGTGTGTACTGCAAAAAAAATAAAATGACATGTTGATACACTAATTTCAACTGCAAATAAATTTTCTAATGAGCTACATCTGATTAATAGGAAACGTATAACTCCGATACTCCATCTGTTACCTTAGAGAAAAATGATCCACACAATTCTGGAGCCCTGTACCATCTTGTTGCAACATAATCCTGTACACAAATCCATGAAATATTACAAAAACTATTGGTAGCAAAATAGCAAAACGAACTGGTTGGTGATGGGTCAAAATGGGTAGCTTTAGCAGTAGTAGTTTCTGGTGGTCAGGGAAAAAAAGTTGGTCAAAATGGGTAACCTTGGCAGTAGTAGTGTCTGGTTGACCAGGAAAAAAAAATTGTCCAATATAACTAAATTGTTCTATAGATAAACCTTTTGTATGATGGATTCCATTATAAGTAATTAGTATCTTAACTGGATCAAATAAGATTATTAACATATATCAGTTCAAAATTCAATAAAAGCGAAAAATAAATACGAAAAGATGACTTAAAGTGTTTGCATTTGAAGTACACTTTGGGCAACTAGCCAGTACAGCCCATTTCATTTAGGTGACTTATTACACTTATAGAGAGTGTGACTCAGTAAAGATGTAATATAACCAGCAATGAGTCATTTATTAGCATATAAGATGATATCAACACTAGATTACAGCACAGGAATTTAGGACATACCGTCCAGAAAATTGCAGTAGGTGTATCATTAAAAGCAACTCTTGCAAGACCAAAGTCACATATCTTGAGTTTGCAGTCTGCATTTGCCAAAATATTTTTAGGTTTCAGGTCTCTGTGGAAGACGTTTGCTGCAACAAAAGCAAAATAATACTCAGAATGCACATACATATAACAAGGCCTCTAAAGATGATTGGCAAAGTGAGCGGCTTGGGTAGAGACAAACAGGCATTTTTTTGTACAGGTCGAGTCATTATAAGCAATTCATGTGTCAAATATGATTATAAAATCTGTATAGCTAAAATCATATGAATAA
The DNA here is from genome assembly GCA_034093135.1 of Erigeron breviscapus. Classification (NCBI taxonomy): domain Eukaryota; kingdom Viridiplantae; phylum Streptophyta; class Magnoliopsida; order Asterales; family Asteraceae; genus Erigeron; species Erigeron breviscapus. The sequence goes on from CM067174.1 coordinate 32,105,065, forward strand.
TCCAAAGCTTTTAACAAAATGATTTGAGATGGTTATATAATACAGATGGATTTTAAGCAGTTTTCAACTTTATTGACCCGACCTGCTGCTTGAATAGTTTGAGATCAACTACAACCTAAATTAACCTACCTAAAACGAAAAGGGGAAATCGCCACTAGAAAAAATTAGATAGACAATGTATGTATACCTGTATGAATGTATTTCAATCCTCGAAGAAGTTGATAAAGGAAAAACTGATAATGTTCTGGTGTTAAATCATCATTTGCTTTAATAACCTGATGTAGATCGGATTCCATAAGCTCAAACACCACATATATATCTCTAAACTCCCTCCTCGATGGCGGTAACAAAATGTGCTTAATTTCCACAATGTCCGGATGACGAAGAAGCCTTAAAAGTTTAATCTCACGAAGAATTCGTGTAGCATCGGATACATGCTCAAATATATCATTAATCTTTTTTATTGCTACTTTTTCACCAAGATGTGTATCATATGCTGAGCATACAACACCATAACTTCCTTTACCAATTACTTCCTCTATCTTATACCTACTTCCTTCACCATATTCGGTGAAAAAATCGACTTCCGCAGATCCCTGCAACAACAAATCATTTTCAACTTTCTTAACCACCTACTGAATACAAAATCAATATTTTTTTTGTCACACAATCATATCCCTATCAAAAAAAAAAAAACTTATACAAATCATACTTTATATACATATCCTAATCTGCCATCTATCTATAATAAACACAATATCATTCCATAACATAAAAATACATATAAATATACATATACATATATATAATGATGAAAAGCTTAATAGATTACCTTTCTTCTTTGATCAGACTGCATCACTACTGCAAAGCATTAAACAAGTTAAACAGTAAAAGCCCAGAAAAGTTAACAGATCAGAAAGACACAAGATCCACTAAAATTTTAGCAAAAATGGGCCAAATCAAGAAAAAAAAGATTAAATTTTTAGCACAAAACTGATAATTTCAAGATATGGGTTAGTTGTATAAATGAAAAAGGGATAAAGGGTAGTTGATAAAATCAATAAATGGATCTATATAGTATAACTAAGAGATCGATAATGACTAATATTTTTACAAGAACTATGATATGATGTGTTGTGTGTATGTATGTATAGATCAAACAAACCCTGTTTGTATTTGTGGGTTTTTGGGGTTTGTGGTCTAAGTTTGTTTTTGTGCAAAAGAAGAAAATGAAGGGATTATATTTGGATCTAGAGTTGAGTTGAGTTGAGAGACAGATAAGGGATTTAGAATATCTATATATTTTGAGATGATATATGATACGCGTATATAATTATTATTTTTTTTATTTTTTTTAACGTGTAATTTCAACTTTGGGGGTCTAGACTATGTTGTCTTAACCGGGCCCACGCTAGAGCACCCCATACACCAGTCCTCAACCCAATGGGAGGAAAACCCCTATTAATCCGCTCGAAAGCACGACAATTAATAGAGGTAAACCCTGCCCCCTCAGACTTGAATCTGGGTATACCCAGACCAAGCCTTCATACAGGGACCTCCTGCGTATATGTATGCCATTTTTATATTACTTTTGAATAGATTCAGAAAAAAAATAAAAGAAAACTATACTATGAATATTGATATTGATATTGAAGAAAAATAAGAATCTAAGAAATTTTTACTTTTGTAAGTTGAGATAAAAGTATAAATTTAAGAAGATTTTTTTCAAAACTTTACATATTTTCTTAATCTATGATCTTATCCGATTTTTATATAGACTCTACTTTAAGTTTGAAACAAACTAGACTATTAACTCAATTTTGTTACGGTTTTATCATATTTAATTTTTTTTTATAAAAAACTTATTTTTTATTTTTTAAAAGGTATGAATCATTTGCTCGCAACAGGGGATCTAGCTTGCGTTGGCTTAACCGGGTCCGCGCTAGAGAGCCCCTCACCCTCAATACCTAGTCGGGGGAGAAACCCACAACTAAATCGCCCGAATACACGATATTTAATTGAGATAAAACCATGCTCCCTCTGCAGGACTCAAACCTGCTTCACTGGAGGACTTTATTTGTGAAATTCTTTGAAATGTCTTTCCCATGTCTCGAACTCGAGACCTCCAGCATGTAAAGATGGTGTTCAATATATTTTACTGGATATAGATGGCAAACCTTGGGGTGAGGTTTCCCTGATATCGTATACCGACTTAATATTGTATTAATAAAAAAATCTAATAATGAAAACCGACATAAAATATTTGTTAATATTTAACACGAATTAAAACCTAACAACCACAAGAAAATAACAATATATAAAAGTATCTCTTATTATTTAATACATATTTTTGAAGTAATGGTAAAGATGGCTACCATTACATGAATGTCAATGGATGAATAGTGTCAAATGAATTATAACATAACAACCGCGGTAAAATAACAACGTTTGAAAGTATTCGTTATTATCAAATGCGTGGTATTAAAATAGGGGAAAGCATAGGTACTGCTAGTAGTACGTATGTTGCGTACTGCTACTCTCACAGACCGGGGACAAATTTCAGGGGGCAAAATTGATTATTTTGTCATCATATCTTTGTAGTACGTATCATTTCCTCATTAATATAATCATAAAGATGTAGATAATTACATAAGTGTGACGGATGAATTGTGTCAATTGAAACATATCATCGGTAAAATAACAACGTATAAAATATTATGCAACACATGATATTCATTTAACTATAAAAATGGCGATAATTACATAAGTGCGGCAAATAAGTTGTAACACCCCGAGCTAGGCTCAGAATATTACTGAAAAGATATAGCGTATGCATGGAATTATCGTAGAATAAATCTAAATGAATAAAAGGGATCCGGTGAATCCAAACATCCAAAACAAAGTATAAAATGCACAAATAGCAAATAACCATCAAACATTACAATAGACAATCAAAAGATGGCTATCGGTTCTAAGCACAAAGTGAAGCAATGGGCAAATGGATCCTTGATCCACATAAGTCCAAGCCCGAGTCCAACATAAGCAACAATCAAACTTCACGTCCAAGATTCGCTTGATTACCTGAAAAGTGTACTAAACAAGGTCAACACTAGGTTGGTGAGTTCGTAGTAATGGTTCACAAGGAACCATCCAAGTCACAATATGTGTAAAGTATAAGCGAGTCATAATATGTACAAAGTGTAAGTAAATCATAACTTACGGTAAACCATCGCGTCACACATGAATGTAAAGAGGGTTACTCATGGCGTAACCTAGCCACGTATTAGTACTCGTACAAGTGTCTAATCACAATAGTTAGAGAAAGCATAATAGGTATGTCCAAACAATAAGACGTCAAATAATGTATCATAAGTGTACCACGACAACAACAAAAACCACCACAACCACAATGTTCTCAAGTATGAAATACTTGGTAGTACGTCGTACGAAAGCGCGTTCTCAAGTGTATGTCACTTGGGAGTACGTAGTACAAAAGCATGTTCTCAAGTGTATGACACTTGGGAGTACGTAGTACAAAAGCATGTTCTCAAGTGTATGACACTTGGGAGTACGTAGTACAAAAGCATGTTCTCAAGTGTGTGACACTTGGGAGTACGTAGTACAAAAGCATGTTCTCAAGTGTGTGACACTTGGGAGTACGTAGTACAAAAGCATGTTCTCAAGTGTATGTCACTTGGGAGTACGTAGTACAAAAGCATGTTCTCAAGTGTATGTCACTTGGGAGTACGTAGTACAAAAGCATGTTCTCAAGTGTATGTCACTTGGGAGTACGTAGTACAAAAGCATGTTCTCAAGTGTATGTCACTTGGGAGTACGTAGTACAAAAGCATGTTCTCAAGTGTATGTCACTTGGGAGTACGTAGTACAAAAGCATGTTCTCAAGTGTATGTCACTTGGGAGTACGTAGTACAAAAGCATGTTCTCAAGTGTATGTCACTTGGGAGTACGTAGTACGAAAGCGCGTTCTCAAGTGTATGTCACTTGGGAGTACGTAGTACAAAAGCATGTTCTCAAGTGTATGACACTTGGGAGTACGTAGTACAAAAGCATGTTCTCAAGTGTGTGACACTTGGGAGTACGTAGTACAAAAGCATGTTCTCAAGTGTGTGACACTTGGGAGTACGTAGTACAAAAGCATGTTCTCAAGTGTGTGACACTTGGGAGTACGTAGTACAAAAGCATGTTCTCAAGTGTATGTCACTTGGGAGTACGTAGTACGAAAGCGCGTTCTCAAGTGTATGTCACTTGGGAGTACGTAGTACAAAAGCATGTTCTCAAGTGTATGACACTTGGGAGTACGTAGTACAAAAGCATGTTCTCAAGTGTATGACACTTGGGAGTACGTAGTACAAAAGCATGTTCTCAAGTGTGTGACACTTGGGAGTACGTAGTACAAAAGCATGTTCTCAAGTGTGTGACACTTGGGAGTACGTAGTACAAAAGCATGTTCTCAAGTGTGTGACACTTGGGAGTACGTAGTACAAAAGCATGTTCTCAAGTGTATGTCACTTGGGAGTACGTAGTACAAAAGCATGTTCTCAAGTGTATGTCACTTGGGAGTACGTAGTACGAAAGCGCGTTCTCAAGTGTATGTCACTTGGGAGTACGTAGTACAAAAGCATGTTCTCAAGTGTATGACACTTGGGAGTACGTAGTACAAAAGCATGTTCTCAAGTGTGTGACACTTGGGAGTACGTAGTACAAAAGCATGTTCTCAAGTGTATGACACTTGGGAGTACGTAGTACAAAAGCATGTTCTCAAGTGTGTGACACTTGGGAGTACGTAGTACAAAAGCATGTTCTCAAGTGTGTGACACTTGGGAGTACGTAGTACAAAAGCATGTTCTCAAGTGTGTGACACTTGGGAGTACGTAGTACAAAAGCATGTTCTCAAGTGTGTGACACTTGGGAGTACGTAGTACGAAAGCGCGTTCTCAAGTGTATGTCACTTGGGAGTACGTAGTACAAAAGCATGTTCTCAAGTGTATGACACTTGGGAGTACGTAGTACAAAAGCATGTTCTCAAGTGTGTGACACTTGGGAGTACGTAGTACAAAAGCATGTTCTCAAGTGTGTGACACTTGGGAGTACGTAGTACAAAAGCATGTTCTCAAGTGTATGACACTTGGGAGTACGTAGTACAAAAGCATGTTCTCAAGTGTGTGACACTTGGGAGTACGTAGTACAAAAGCATGTTCTCAAGTGTATGTCACTTGGGAGTACGTAGTACAAAAGCATGTTCTCAAGTGTATGACACTTGGGAGTACGTAGTACAAAAGCATGTTCTCAAGTGTGTGACACTTGGGAGTACGTAGTACAAAAGCATGTTCTCAAGTGTATGACACTTGGGAGTACGTAGTACAAAAGCATGTTCTCAAGTGTATGACACTTGGGAGTACGTAGTACAAAAGCATGTTCTCAAGTGTGTGACACTTGGGAGTACGTAGTACAAAAGCATGTTCTCAAGTGTGTGACACTTGGGAGTACGTAGTACAAAAGCATGTTCTCAAGTGTATGACACTTGGGAGTACGTAGTACAAAAGCATGTTCTCAAGTGTATGACACTTGGGAGTACGTAGTACAAAAGCATGTTCTCAAGTGTGTGACACTTGGGAGTACGTAGTACAAAAGCATGTTCTCAAGTGTATGACACTTGGGAGTACGTAGTACAAAAGCATGTTCTCAAGTGTATGACACTTGGGAGTACGTAGTACAAAAGCATGTTCTCAAGTGTGTGACACTTGGGAGTACGTAGTACAAAAGCATGTTCTCAAGTGTGTGACACTTGGGAGTACGTAGTACAAAAGCATGTTCTCAAGTGTGTGACACTTGGGAGTACGTAGTACAAAAGCATGTTCTCAAGTGTATGTCACTTGGGAGTACGTAGTACGAAAGCGCGTTCTCAAGTGTATGTCACTTGGGAGTACGTAGTACAAAAGCATGTTCTCAAGTGTATGACACTTGGGAGTACGTAGTACAAAAGCATGTTCTCAAGTGTGTGACACTTGGGAGTACGTAGTACAAAAGCATGTTCTCAAGTGTGTGACACTTGGGAGTACGTAGTACGAAAGCGCGTTCTCAAGTGTATGTCACTTGGGAGTACGTAGTACAAAAGCATGTTCTCAAGTGTATGACACTTGGGAGTACGTAGTACAAAAGCATGTTCTCAAGTGTATGACACTTGGGAGTACGTAGTACAAAAGCATGTTCTCAAGTGTGTGACACTTGGGAGTACGTAGTACAAAAGCATGTTCTCAAGTGTGTGACACTTGGGAGTACGTAGTACGAAAGCGCGTTCTCAAGTGTATGTCACTTGGGAGTACGTAGTACAAAAGCATGTTCTCAAGTGTATGACACTTGGGAGTACGTAGTACAAAAGCATGTTCTCAAGTGTATGACACTTGGGAGTACGTAGTACAAAAGCATGTTCTCAAGTGTGTGACACTTGGGAGTACGTAGTACAAAAGCATGTTCTCAAGTGTATGACACTTGGGAGTACGTAGTACAAAAGCATGTTGTCAAGTGTGTGACACTTGGGAGTACGTAGTACAAAAGCATGTTCTCAAGTGTATGACACTTGGGAGTACGTAGTACAAAAGCATGTTCTCAAGTGTATGACACTTGGGAGTACGTAGTACAAAAGCATGTTCTCAAGTGTATGACACTTGGGAGTACGTAGTACAAAAGCATGTTCTCAAGTGTGTGACACTTGGGAGTACGTAGTACAAAAGCATGTTCTCAAGTGTGTGACACTTGGGAGTACGTAGTACAAAAGCATGTTCTCAAGTGTATGACACTTGGGAGTACGTAGTACAAAAGCATGTTCTCAAGTGTGTGACACTTGGGAGTACGTAGTACAAAAGCATGTTCTCAAGTGTGTGACACTTGGGAGTACGTAGTACAAAAGCATGTTCTCAAGTGTGTGACACTTGGGAGTACGTAGTACAAAAGCATGTTCTCAAGTGTATGTCACTTGGGAGTACGTAGTACAAAAGCATGTTCTCAAGTGTATGTCACTTGGGAGTACGTAGTACAAAAGCATGTTCTCAAGTGTATGTCACTTGGGAGTACGTAGTACAAAAGCATGTTCTCAAGTGTATGTCACTTGGGAGTACGTAGTACAAAAGCATGTTCTCAAGTGTATGTCACTTGGGAGTACGTAGTACAAAAGCATGTTCTCAAGTGTTGCTCTTAGCTGCGCCGCAGCTTGCCCAGATCAGCTTCAGCAACAAGAACGAGCCAAACATAACCCAAACACACCCCACTTCTCATTTTTGGCTTACAAATCGACTTAGGATGCTTCAAAACTCATTTTCATCAACAATTAAACATATTTAAACATCATTTGACAAAACCCATCCCATAAATCCAACCTATAACTACAAATTTGTGTCCAAGAACCATTTGATCTCATTTTAGTAACATAAACCCTAATTTGTGTTCTTGAGTTTAAAACCGACCTAAACTCATTAACTTTGACCAAGATACATGTTATACACTATATAATGGTGAAATTAGGTTAAAGAATGCTTACCAAGTTTCCCCCAAAAGCTAAAACCGATTTTGAACTATGGATGAAGATTTCTTGCACCAAGAACCCTAAATTTTCGATATGAAGGAGATATGTTGATGATGCTTACGATTCCTCCACTAATCTAACTTGAAGAACATTATTTGATGATGATTATCTAGAGAGAGAGTGAGTTTTGTGCTTGTGTGTGTGTTTCTTGCAAAGCTAGAGAGAGAGAGATAGATAGAAAATGGGTGGTGAAAGAGTGAGTGGAAGAGAATTGGGGAAAGATAAGGTTGGGTACAAGGGTTGGGTCAATGGGTTGTGGGTTTGACCCACGGGTTGACCCGTCTACTCCACCACTAGTTAATCAATCGTTACCTCGAACCGTTTTGTATCGTATCAAAGTATAAGTGGTCAATCGACCCGTCAAGCACCTCACTAGCCAATAAGTCTCAAAATGAATTCAATTATGTTGTTGATTAAATTCGTTAGTCAAATTACATGTAAAGTCAAACGGTCAAAAGTCACGGATGTTACATCATTCCCCAGTTAAAAGAATTTCGTCCTCGAAATTTACAACAATTCTCACTCTCATCAAGGTTCAAATCTCGGTAATGTTATCCATTCTCATCACTTGTAGCACGTGGCTCTGTTTAGTATTATAGGACAGCCCAGGTTTCCACTCACATATCGTTCACATCCTACTCTTCCCGTCTCACACACGCCATGGTTGATTCCCCAGTTAAGAAGAAATCTTCCTGGACCGAGATCTTACTTTGTCGCCTTGGGGAATTCCCAGTTAAAAGAATTCTCCTTCACTTCCAAACTTTACTTTCTTAATCCGATTCATACGACTCAAATGTTTATGTTTGCTCGTGTCAGTATTCACTTGTTTTTAAGTTTTTGCTCGTTCTTAGACGTCATCACAATGTTTTGTTCAAACGGGGATTTTTTTTTAACGGTTCTTATCTTGTCACTCTTAACTTAACATTTGCACCCTCTATAAGTTAGAACCGATTCTCATATAAAATCGAGAATCCTCAAGCTTTTGGAATAGAATGTAATTAATAGAAATCTTTTCATAAGTTACAATTCGTTACACAATTTGATTTTGAAAATCACTAAAGACATTTACCAAGAATCCATTGGTCTTTTTCATTTAAAATTCCTCACATATGTCTCGAAAACATCTTACTATTATATTAGAAAAATTCATACGATTATAGGAGCCGTATTATGTAACAAGTTTTTAGTTTATAACTAGCTCGTTGGATTATTAAAACCGGGTGACATCGTACGCATCCTTCATACCAAGTGTTAGTGTAACACCCGTCGTTTAAAAATATGGGTTTTCAAAACTTTTCACCTAACGGTGTTAAATTGCGGAAGTAAAGACTGTAAAAGTCAAAACCGATAAAAACATTTCGGTTTCTGCATTTATTTGGTGTTACATGCCATATAAAACAATAGTTCAAATGAAAACCCAACGGTTGCCCAACATAAAACAACCGTTCACATGTCACAACATAAATTCGACATTAAGTACGAAATGTAAATAAATCTCTAAGCAAAGAATCGTCTATGGATAACTAAGGCTCCTTCAATGAATCTACCCAAGCTCACACATCCTTCATCTAATTCCATCAGGCTAAACCTGAGGGAACAACCACATTAAAGAAGCAAGTGTTAGCTATAAGAATATCTAAGTAAGATAACACTTAATTAAAAGCATTTGTCCAATTAAAACAATCTTCATTATTAGACAAGTTTTATTAGGCACAACACACATCACACGTTCACACATATACTACATTTCGACTTCATATTAATTAGGATAATCATCCTAAATGTGCCTATCCTGCATTAGTTCACACATTGTCACACGTATCTTTGTTAACTGCATATAAGTGTGCCCTGCATCACACCCGACTGGATGATCAGTCAAAAGACTACTCATCTTACGTCGTTAAGGAGTGGCAAGCCAATCCAAGAGTAATCCGTATGTGGAGGTTGGTCAAACCTCTCGTATTACTCGCCCTGCGTTATAAAGACCATGTTGCGAGGAGCCACCCAAGCAACAACTGCATCAACGCACTCATCCGGCTGAGACAAGTACGGGTTAAGCTTAACACTTTCCCTGCATTAGTTTTATGAGCTCAATTTCACACATATAGATTGGGTCCCTGCATTCCCAAACATTCACACACATATAGTCTAGGTAACACACATTTCTAGACATTCACACACTTTAACTTCATTACGTTTGGATCCTTAAACGTGCAAGTGACATAGTAACCTAGCAAGTCTAGTGAACTAGGCGTACAAGTCAAGCATGCATATCACACATCAACTTCATTTCTATATATCATGCATATCAAGATACTTCATTAAACTACATCAACTGCATAGCTACATACTACATTACACTACAATAGGGACTGCATCTCAGGTCTCATGGTCAACTGCATAACCCATAATACCTCCCAAGTAACCCATATGCCCACATGCAATATAAAGATACCGAATGGAAGTGTTTACGATTTGAAACCAGCTTTTAGTTGATCCCCCAGCGTGTCAAAGTAGTGTATCTTACCTGGTAGTAGTGTACGCGCGCAAACAAATAGCTAATAGTGCTTATCAGAAATCCCCGACACCTATCGTACATTAACATATGAAATATAAGTCATTTGGGACTCAAACGAACTTAACAAACCTCACGAACTTAGTCTGGAAAATCCTTCTTACGAACTTAGCTACAGTTCTTACGAAGATAGTTTGTTCTTACGAAGATAGTTTGTTCTTACGAAGATAGTGACTGCGTACGAAAATAGAAGCCTTACGAAGGTTATCTTCGTTCGAAGTGCAGAAACGTGTTTTTTGACCTTTTTCCAGAAAATGACCCCAAAACTCTTTAAGTACCGATCGAATTGACACAAAAACATTAATCTTTGATCATCAAAACATCTCTTATCAATCCAAATCGTTAAAACATCGTTTACAATCGTTTTAGGCCAAATACTTGATTAAAACACATAAATTAACCAAGAACACAATGAAACCCTAATTCCTTTACAAACCCCTTTTCAATCAGATTTGATTCAACACACACGACTCATGATCTGAAAATACGATCAATGAATTGATTATTACCTGCAAATGACAAATAGAATGCAAATACTCTTGACAATGACCACCAATTCACACACAAAACGACTTTTCGGCTTGAGATTTGATGAGAGAAGACTATGGAATGACTTAGGATCAGTTAGGGCTTGTTTAGAAGAAGTGAGATCTGCAAATAACCTCCTAATGACAGCCTCTAAGCTACTAATCCCGTTTTTGACTTTCCACACATGTCAAAACTAGTCCCTAGGCTTCCTAATCCTTCATTATTGGTCACAAACTTCTTTATTGCCCATATACAACATTAACCCTTCATTAAATGTCACTACATAGACATAATTTCTTCATATTTCACACATTTATACTACATTAACATTTAGGTTTTCAAACCTCACACATAACACACATTAACTACGTATATGCATATATTCACACTAGACTTAACGACACACATGAGGTTGACTTAACAGCGTTAGTCAAATCTTAAAGAAAAGTTTGGGATGTTACAATTACCTCCCCCTTAAGAGGATTCCGTCCCCGGAATCTCATCATTAAGGAACAACTCGGGATAATTCTCCTTCATTACTGCTTCAGTTTCCCAAGTCAAGCTTTCTTCATGATTATGCTTCCACTTTATCAAGACAAGATCTATCACTTTCCTGCGTAACTTCTTTTGCTTCCTTCCAAGTATTGCCACCGGTTCTTCAACCATTTTCTTCATTGGGTCAATGCTCACATCTTGAATTAGAATCACACTTGACTCCTCGGCTAGACACTTCCTTAGGTAGGATACATGAAAGGTGTTGTGAATTCCATCCAATTCTGGAGGTAATTCCAACTGATATGCTACATCCTTAATGCGTTTCAAGATTTTAAAAGGTCCAATAAATCTTGGACTCAACTTGCCCTTCTTTCCAAATCGGATTACTCCTTTCCATGGTGACACTTTCAGCATTACTAAGTCACCTACATTAAACTCCATTGGTCTCCTTTTCTTATCTGCATAAGTTTTCTGCCTTTCTCTGGCCACACGTAAAGCTTCTTTAGCTACATTAACTTTCTCAGCGGAGATTTCAATAATTTCGGGACCGGTTAACTGCTTTTCACCGGGCTCCATCCAACAACTTGGAGTCCTACATTTCCTTCCATATAACATTTCAAATGGTGGCATTCCAATACTTGCATGGTGACTATTATTATAAGCAAATTCAATCAACTTCAAGTGTTCATCCCATGCTCCACCATAGTCTAGTACACACGTTCTCAACATATCCTCTAAGGTTTGGATGGTTCTCTCACTTTGCCCATCGGTTTGAGGATGATAGGCGGTACTCAAGTTCACTCTAGTACCCAATTCTCGTTGAAGACCCTTCCAAAATTTAGACACAAATCTAGTGTCCCTATCCGAGACAATAGACAATGGAACTCCATGTTTCGAGACAACTTCATCTATATACATCTTTGCCATCTTCTTTAAAGGCACATCTTGTCGGGTAGCTAGAAAATGAGCACTCTTCGTCAATCTATCTACAATCACCCAAGTCATATCATTCCCTTTCGGCGTTTTCGGTAGCTTCGTTACAAAGTCCATCGTGATATGATCCCATTTCCACTCGGGAACGTCTAATTGATGCAACAAACCATACGGCTTTTTATGGTCCGTTTTCACACGTGCACATGTCAAACACTTTGCTACAAAATGAGCTACTTCACCTTTAATATCCGGCCACCAATAAATCGGCTTCAAATCTGCATACATTTTGGTGACACCGGGATGCATCGAATACCTACTTCTATGGACCTCTTCAAGGATCAACTCCCGGTTACCACCAAGCAGTGGCACCCAAATACGACCCTTGTATGTTTTAAACCCACGGCTATTAGTCTCCATCACAAGTCGTTTCTTCTTCCCAATACTCTCTTTATCAATATTATCCTTCATTAATGCCATCTCTTGTGCTTCTTTAATTCGATCTAATAGACCCGACTTGGCTTGAACTTGCATGCTCATCAACTTACAAGAAGAGCTTTGCACTTTCCTACTTAGTGCATCCGCCACTACATTGGCTTTACCCGGATGGTATTTGATTTCACAATCATAGTCTTTAAGTAATTCCATCCACCTTCTTTGTCTCACATTCATCTCCTTTTGAGTAAACATATATTGTAAACTCTTATGGTCGGTGAAAAGTGTGCATTTAGTACCATATAAGTAATGTCTCCATAATTTCAATGCAAACACAACCGCCGCTAGCTCAAGATCATGGGTAGGGTAATTCTTCTCATGAGGCTTCAACTGACGTGAAGCATAGGCAATCACTTTGTCTCTCTGCATTAAGACACAACCCAAACCCGTAATAGAAACATCGCTATATACCACTAAATCATCAGTACCTTCAGGCAAGGCAAGGATAGGAGCTTCACACAACTTCTTTTTCAACGTTTGGAATGCATTTTCCTGCTTTTCAGTCCACTCGTACTTCACACCCTTCTTTGTTAATTCCGTCATAGGCTTGGCTATTCGGGAAAAATCCTGAATAAACCTTCTATAATATCCAGCCACCAATAAATCGGCTTCAAATCTGCATACATTTTGGTGACACCGGGATGCATCGAATACCTACTTCTATGGACCTCTTCAAGGATCAACTCCCGGTTACCACCAAGCAGTGGCACCCAAATACGACCCTTGTATGTTTAAACCCACGGCTATTAGTCTCCATCACAAGTCGTTTCTTCTTCCCAATACTCTCTTATCAATATTATCCTTCATTAATGCCATCTCTTGTGCTTCTTTAATTCGATCTAATAGACCCGACTTGGCTTGAACTTGCATGCTCATCAACTTACAAGAAGAGCTTTGCACTTTCCTACTTAGTGCATCCGCCACTACATTGGCTTTACCCGGATGGTATTTGATTTCACAATCATAGTCTTTAAGTAATTCCATCCACCTTCTTTGTCTCACATTCATCTCCTTTTGAGTAAACATATATTGTAAACTCTTATGGTCGGTGAAAAGTGTGCATTTAGTACCATATAAGTAATGTCTCCATAATTTCAATGCAAACACAACCGCCGCTAGCTCAAGATCATGGGTAGGGTAATTCTTCTCATGAGGCTTCAACTGACGTGAAGCATAGGCAATCACTTTGTCTCTCTGCATTAAGACACAACCCAAACCCGTAATAGAAACATCGCTATATACCACTAAATCATCAGTACCTTCAGGCAAGGCAAGGATAGGAGCTTCACACAACTTCTTTTTCAACGTTTGGAATGCATTTTCCTGCTTTTCAGTCCACTCGTACTTCACACCCTTCTTTGTTAATTCCGTCATAGGCTTGGCTATTCGGGAAAAATCCTGAATAAACCTTCTATAATACCCAGCCAAACCAAGAAAACTCTTAATCTCGGTAGGAGTCTTTGGCTGCTCCCACTTTGAAACAGCTTCAATCTTTGAAGGATCTACTTTAATACCTTCTGATGAAATAACATGACCAAGAAACTGCACTTCTCGGAGCCATAACTCACATTTTGAAAACTTTGCGTACAACTTCTTCTCCCTCAACACCTCCAAAACTGCTTTCAAATGCTCACGGTGTTCATCCTCTGACTTAGAATAGATCAAAATATCCGTCAATAAACACAATAACAAAATGATCTAGAAAGGGGCGGCATATCCCGATTCATTAAGTCCATAAACGCGGCTGGAGCATTGGTCAACCCAAATGGCATGACCAAGAACTCATAATGACCATATCTAGTCCGGAAAGCTGTCTTTGCTACATCTTCCTTCTTTACCTTCAACTGATGATAACCGGACCGCAAATCAATCTTTGAAAAATACGAAGCACCATGTAGTTGATCAAAAAGATCATCAATTCTCGGGAGAGGATACTTGTTCTTGACCGTTCGTTTGTTCAACTCACGATAGTCAATACACATGCGCATCGATCCATCCTTCTTCTTAACAAAGAGAACCGGAGCTCCCCAAGGCGAGGAACTAGGTTGTATGAACCCCTTGTCAAGTAACTCCTGAAGTTGCGTCATTAATTCCTTCATTTCTGTAGGAGCTAATCGGTAAGGTGCTTTAGCAACGGGTGTAGCACCGGGAATAAGATTTATCTGAAAAGTAACTTCACGATCGGGAGGAATACCGGGTAGATCATCGGGAAACACATCGGGGAAATTGGATACTACATCAACACTAGCGATTGGAGACTTCTCTTTCCTTGCATCAATGACATAAGCTAAGAAATGGCTCTTGTTTTTCCTTATACATTTAATAGCTTTCATCATACTAATAATCTTTATTCCTCCTCTCTTCTTGTCTTCATACACCGTTATCACTTTACCCTCGGATATAGGCAATCGAATTATCTTTTGGGAACATAAAATACTAGCTTCATTTCTAGCCAACCAATCCATACCAATCACTACATCAAAACCACCTAAGGTAGTAGGCAATAGTTGAACTGGAAAAGAACGACCTTCAATCTCAATGTCACAATCGTCGTAACCCACACGTATATTATTAACCGTACCATTAGCAATTTCTACCTCTAATGAATAATCTAAGGGAGTAGTGACTCTTTCTAGCTTAGGAGCAAATAATGTGGACACAAACGACCTATTTGCACCTGAATCAAATAAAACAGAGGCAGGCTTTGAGTTAACAAGGAAAGTACCACATACCACTTCATCGTTGTTCCTTGCGTCATCAACCGTCATTTGAAGAGCTCTCACTTTTGTTTTTGTCGTGGCGGTCTTCTTTCCAACATTCTTCATCTGTGGACAATCGGCAATGAGATGACCCGTTTCTTGGCACTTGTAGCAACGAGTCTTGTCCCTACATTCAGTGGCAAGATGTCCCGACTTCCCACACTTATGGCACCTTCTTGTCTTGTCGGTACAATGCCCTTCATGAATTGTCTTGCAAAATGTACACCATGAACCATTCTTCTTTTTATCCTTGTCACCACTCGAACTACCACTTCCACGGAACTTCTTATTATTATTGTTATTGGAAGACCAATTTGACCTTCTTTTAAACCCCGACTTCTTATCATCACTCTTCTCAACCTTCTTGTTCGAAGCGAAATCATCGTCAAGCTTCTTAGACTCCTTGATAGCTTCAGTCAGAGTCTTGTGCTGCCTGCAGATACCTCGATAACTCGGAGGCAAACCATCAACATAGCAAGCAACCTGATCTGCATCAGTACGGAATAAATGACCCACGAACTTCATCTTCTCCATGAAGGAACAAGCATACTCGTTGACCTTTCCGACTTCAGCCGTCAAGGCACGAAACTCCTTTTCCATCTTACGCTGCTCATGAACCCCAATATATTCCTCAATGAATTTCTGCTTAAAGTTAGCCCACAAGATAGCAGATACCATAGCTGGAGTCATCGAAATAGTAATGCTCTTCCACCAATCCCGAGCACCTTCTTTCAACATTCGACTAGCGCACAACACCTTCTTATCCTCGGGACAGTCACAGGCTTCAAAGACCATCTCCGTATCATCGAGCCATTCCATGCAACCCACTACATTAAGGGTTCCATCAAACTTCTGACCTCCACACTTCTGGAAACTTTCAAACTTAAACCGAGGGGCTTGAACGACATTAGGAGTAACTACAACGGCATTTGCAGGGGGAACAACAACATCATCGACCGGTGGCTCAGAGTGGTGAGAAGGCACTGAATAGTTGCCATCAGTTCCTTCAGCATTTTCAGCAAGAGCGTTGTTCAATTGCTCATGTGTCTGGGCCAATTGGGTCTGGAGAGTCCGTACGAGATTGTACAACTCAGCCGTGTTAGGGATTTGTTCCACCACTTCCTCATTAACCCTAGGTGGATTGCCGGGAGGTGGAGGCATAGGACCCAATGAGCCTTGCTGATTGACCTGGCGGGGATTTCCTCGATTTCTATTTGCATTGGCTGCAACAGCAGCAGCAGCATTGGCAGCATCTGCAGCGCCTGCACCCGGATGGACAGGTGGGGTAATGCTAGCAGTAGCTCCATCACGTCGGAAGTTGCGGTTGCGAGTGTTAACCATTTTCCTTTAATAAAAAGGTAGAGTCGATAAGCGCAAATTAAAGCAAAATGCTTGTTAAGATATGGCTAAAACATATCATCGTAACGTAAACATCTCATAAGCCCTATCACACTCGCACTCGTCCCAACCCATCCTATATCATCTTTCATTAAAACTAAGGCATCCTACAATTACCTAGCATGCATATCTTAAGTTTAAGTCCAAATCCTATGGTTAATAGGCCTTGGTTCACTTAAACCACTTCTCTGATACCAACTTGTAACACCCGTCGTTTAAAAATATGGGTTTTCAAAACTTTTCACCTAACGGTGTTAAATTGTGGAAGTAAAGACTGTAAAAGTCAAAACCGATAAAAACATTTCGGTTTCTGCATTTATTTGGTGTTACATGCCATATCAAACAATAGTTCAAATGAAAACCCAACGGTTGCCCAACATAAAACAACCGTTCACATGTCACAACATAAATTCGACATTAAGTACGAAATGTAAATAAATGTCTAAGCAAAGAATCGTCTATGGATAACTAAGGCTCCTTCAAAGAATCTACCCAAGCTCACACATCCTTCATCTAATTCCATCAAGCTAAACCTGAGGGAACAACCACATTAAAGAAGCA
This sequence comes from Erigeron breviscapus, assembly GCA_034093135.1. NCBI lineage: Eukaryota > Viridiplantae > Streptophyta > Magnoliopsida > Asterales > Asteraceae > Erigeron > Erigeron breviscapus. Next base: position 32,122,406 of record CM067174.1, read on the forward strand.
AGTGTTAGCTATAAGAATAGCTAAGTAAGATAACACTTAATTAAAAGCATTTGTCCAATTAAAACAATCTTCATTATTAGACAAGTTTTATTAGGTACAACACACATCACACGTTCACACATATACTACATTTCGACTTCATATTAATTAGGATAATCATCCTAAATGTGCCTATCCTGCATTAGTTCACACATTGTCACACGTATCTTTGTTAACTGCATATAAGTGTGCCCTGCATCACACCCGACTGGATGATCAGTCAAAAGACTACTCATCTTACGTCGTTAAGGAGTGGCAAGCCAATCCAAGAGTAATCCGTATGTGGAGGTTGGTCAAACCTCTCGTATTACTCGCCCTGCGTTATAAAGACCATGTTGCGAGGAGCTACCCAAGCAACAACTGCATCAACGCACTCATCCGGCTGAGACAAGTACGGGTTAAGCTTAACACTTTCCCTGCATTAGTTTTATGAGCTCAATTTCACACATATAGATTGGGTCCCTGCATTCCCAAACATTCACACACATATAGTCTAGGTAACACACATTCCTAGACATTCACACACTTTAACTTCATACGTTTGGATCCTTAAACGTGCAAGTGACATAGTTATAAGTCCCAACTTGTTAGATGGTACTACTGAAGACACCTCTATGTCGATGGTGGAGTTACTTTGCAATATACTTGCTGAACTGGAGACTACCAGTTGCAGAGGTATATACCAAGTTCTAGATAGATTACTTATATAAAAGACAATAAGTAAAGAACAATGCAATAATACAAATAACTTGTAAACATCTTGATGAGACAATATGTAGTTTTCAATGTGTAATTTATTTATTGATATTAAACAAATTACAAGGTTGATGCGGAACAAGATAATACACGAATGTAAATATCCTAACAACCTATGAAATACAATTGATCTATAATCGGAATTTCTCTTCAACAATCGAAACACTTAAAGTAGTGAAATGTTCCTTTTAGCGATTGGGAGAATATTGCACAAGTTCACCAAGAATATTGCAGGTTTGCAAAGTGTGAAGTATTTATCTTGTGAGTTCGAATATTTGAATTCTTGGTTGTGCAATGACTTGTATTTATAGGCAAAGTTAACATTGGGATGTTAACTTTAGCCGTACAAATGTGGTTGGGAGCATTTAGGAATAGCATTTAATTCCTTAAAAAGCATTGTAAAGTCGCATGTTAAAGTGACTTTACATAACCACCTTTATGTACCTTTTAATACTTAAATAATAAGATAAGGCTTATTATCCGGGTAAAGGTACATAAAGCACACAAGTCAATTCCTCGTAATCAGTGTAAAGCTTTGTAAGGGCTTTCCACTGATGGTCTCCAGTTTGTAACTGACTAGAATGCCAACTGGGCTTCGCTGCCATTGCCATTCTCTATCTTCCATTTGTTGTCTTCGACTTCAACTGGAATGCTTCTTCAATTTGGTCAGTTCTCAACTGGAGGAAGTCTTCAGTTGCGTAACTGTACGGTGCAACTGGACTTCAATATATTTCTCGACAAATCATCTTGGTCATCAGTTTTACTGGGTCACCAGATGCAACTGGTGACTGGTCAGTGTGAACTGGTGACTGGCCAGTTCCAGGTGAACTGGTCCTAACAAATTCCCTCTATTTGTCTAGAAATATAGTCTAAGTCTTTTCTAGTTCTTGTATCTGTACAAGTGTGAACTATAGAGACTTGTTTGATTTGAATCTATCTAAGATATCTAAGGCATTTTTATAGATCAATAAATGCCTTAGGTTTTTCTTTTATGTTTGTTAGATTTTAATCTATTATCTACCTTGTGGTTACAACTGGTAACTTCATTTATACAAGGGAATGAAATTTATACAAGTTACAGAATGTAAATACAAATTACAAGTAGATAACTGAAGAAAGAACTTAAACAGATGGCCCTTCGCCAGTTCTTCTTCTCTTGGTCACTAGAGAAATAGGTTGAGTGTCTTCAGGGTCAATATTCAGCCTTTGCTCCAGATTCTCTTTATGTTGAATCTTGCCCTTAAGAAATTTACCCATGCCTTCTCAAACCTATTCTTTTGTGCCTTAGCATCAAGCACATTCACCATCTTGACCCATTCGCTGAACCCATATTGTAGCACACCAGGGTTATCAGTTCTAACCAATGGCCCACCAGCATACTTAACCTCTACTTGAAAAACCTTGGTGCCTGGCTTAATTATAACATTGACACTAGTAATAGTACCACCATGTCTTCTGGTTGACATGATCTGGGAGTAGTAGTTTCTTGCTTCAGATTCATTTGTGATTTTTATACTCCCAGCACCAGCAGCCAGTACAGCGGACTTAATGTCTTCATTTGAAACTTCGCCAGTTGGTTCAACGAATGTGTCAAGGTCAGCATCCCTTGCATCTTTTGTCAGTGGTCTTCTTGGTTGTGGAATCCTTCTCCTTGGTGGATTCATTACTTCCTTCACAACCTTCTTCACATTAGCAATTCTCTTTAGAATCCCACTGGCCCTTAACTCCTTAGCCCTCTCCAATGAAATGTTCAAGCTTCTGGCATCAAATTTAGCCTCATCCTCATGATAGTGTCTTTCCAGTTCAACATCTAGCATTTCATTTAACTGGTCAACTATCCTAGGATCATTCTTAATCCTGAGATACTCCTCCTTAGTGATACCCAGAAGATTGGCATCACTCATATCTAGCAATTTCAATTGTGTGAGATGTGCCCTGGCTTCAGCTTGGTTTCCTTTGTTTCATTTTCTTTCTTTCTTTAATGTCATCACCAAGTCTGGCCAGTCTTCTACTATCACTATCTGAAACTGGAGGCAGTATATCAGCATTACCAGTTTCAAGCATTTGCATTTCAGTGGCCGGCTGGGCTTCATCAGATACTTTACCCTTTCCCTTGTCTAACACATTCCCCCTTACACTAGCATCTCCACCAGTTTGCTCACCAGCTTCAGTACTGGTAGCTAAGCTCAATTCCCTTCTAGGTACAACTGGTGGTGCAAGGACTGTACTTCTTTCCCCCTTGGCAGCATCTAGACCTGCCCTAATTGCTTCCCATTCAGAGGGGTGTGATGGCAACCGGTCAAGAGGCTGCCACGACTGCACATCCTTGCACTCTTTAAATATCCCACACATCATCCTGAAGGACCTCCAAAGGTGGTTGGTTTCTTTAGACTGGGCCAAGACATTTGCAACAACTCGGTCTTGACCAGTTTTCAATGCATTCAAAATTTTTGATTCTTCATCAATACCAGCAACCACCTTTTCCTTCATATCATCATCCCTCTTCTTCAAATTCTCCACTTCATTGGTTAGTTTATTTAATGATTCAGTATGTAGAGATACTTGGGTGCTTAAACCTTCAATGCTGCCCCTCAACTGGTTGATCTCACTGGTAAGTGGGGCCAGATCAACCTGGGGAGTAGCCAGCTTGGTGATCTCAGACATCACCCTTTCTATCAAATGTGCTTCCCTAGCACCCAACGTATCCTCTATCTTCTGACCAACTGAAGATACCAATTTCTCTCCAAGGCCAGTTACATCTAGGCCAGGTCGTTCAACTAATTCCTTGACCTGCCTCTCAATTTCCTTCAGATCTACTTCGGAAGTTCGAACAGTGTTTCCAAGTAGATTTGAGATGGAACTGGTGACCTTGGAGTGAGTTAGGTCAAAGGCTTCCTTTAGAGTACCAGCCAGATTGTTGCAGCCAGTGACCAACTCATTAAGCTTCTTGAACACCAAGTCTTCATTTGAAGAAAACTTGTTTATCCCCAGATCGACCACCTTAATATTTGTCAGAGTCCTTGTGGTATCTGGAGAAAGACTTGGTATTCTTGTCAAGTGTCTTCTGAATCTCCTCCACCCTGGTAAGAAGGTTTTGGAGATCGGCTTGTAGTGAGACAACTTGACTGTCCAATGACAAAGGAGAAGGTGTCACTGGACCACTTGCAGTTACTACTGGAGCAACTGGAGGAGGCAAACTAATGGAAGTCTCCCCAGTTGTCAGGCCAGCAGTTGAATATATAGAAGGAGTGGTGGAAGAAAGGACTGGAAATTCAATGTGTTGTTCATGCTGAGAATGCTCAGTGTGAACAACGGCGACGGTGGTGGGGGCATTTCTCGAGCAAGTGAGAATTGCCCAGTTGGTGAGGGAGCGGAATATATTGGTAAGGATGTATCAGTGGGCGTATTTTCTTGAGGGGGTGAAAATGAAATTGATGCGTCTGGAGGTAAGACTGGAGATGAAGGGTCTTGAGCTTGTACAGAAGCATCAAGAATCTCCTGGTCTGTTTCAGTACCTTCAGAATCCGAAGATTCTATAAGGATTTCTCGTCATTAACATTCATGTCCAGATCCATGAATATGACAGAGGGCTGTTCAGTTACCTGGACAGTCTCCAGATGACCTTCCCCAGTTTCCTGGATGGGTGCATCTGTTGGAGGATCAGATACCGAAGTATCTTCACCAGGGATAGACGTGATTGGAGTTGCTTCAGTTATGGTTGCTCTATCCTCAACCACAACTTGAGACGAACTGGAGGGTCCCTCATTATTTTGAGCCCGCCCAATTGTCTTTCTGATTCACTTTCCAAAGGTGCATCAGTTTTAGCAAATGCCAGTTGCATTCGCTCTGGAATTTCGACCTCTCCAGCTTCAGATACCATAGAGTCTAGATTCCTCAACATATCTGGCCTTGTGTACGGTGAATCTGTACTTTTATTCTTCATGGCCCAGAATTTGTTGAAAACAGAGAGAGAGAAACCTTGAAAAGGGGATACACACACCCCTGGAGCCCTTCAGTTTTTGTACTAGGCTTCTATACAAAATATCTGCAAAGTCCACTCTCAAATCCGTTCCACAAGCAGTAAGCCATCTCTGCTTGCGAGGAGTTAATCTGGTCAAGTCCACCAGAACTCCCACCCATGCTCTCCACCAGGTGGATGAAAAAATACCTCCATGAAGGTGTAAGGCCCTTCATGGTCATCGCACCTTTTGTCTTCAACACCCATTCTCCAAACACTCCCTGTGTCCCATTTCCGGGAGTACTTGGCGAAAGTTTATATTTGGGGGCAAGACGACTGGAGATTCACCCTCTCTCCAGTAATTGAGGCGTAGGCATCCCTCAATATATCTGCTGACAAGGCACACTGGATTGTTCCATCCTTTAACGTGAAACTGATGGAGGAACAATCAGAAGAAAGAACGGCAGTGTACCAAAACTCACATAAGTAGTTGTGAAACAACTTACGTGGGTTTAGAGAGAATGAGGGTCCTATTGAGAATTCTTCAAAAACTTTTGAATTCTACCAATAAGGGTATCGGACCCTTGAGATCCTCGTAGGCTGGCCATATGATTATTTGGATTTAGTTTTATGGCCGAAGCACTACTAGGGGCACCAGGTGCCTGTGTGACATCTGGTGAGGGATTGTAATGGAACAGTCAAGAGATTTACATCTCTTGAACGTGATGATCTAGGAGCCATAGAAGAATGAAAATGAAATTTGGGATTTAGGGTTTTTGATTTGTAAAGCAAAGAGAAGAATGAAGCAATATTGATGATTGGAAGTAAATGAAGGAATGTAAGAGAAAAAGAAAAAATAAATGAGTTACGGAGTAAATAAGGGTATTTATAAGGGGATTCAAGATCCCAATGTAAAACAAAAATTATATTTTATTAAACCAAATCAATTTTGAAGATATTTTGACAAAATGAGTTTGATTTTTGAAATAAAAATATAACTTTCCATGTAAGCATTAAATGTTACCATGTCAGCATTAAATGCTACGACGGCTTACTTTACCCATGACCACTCACTTTTTGTTTTCCCAATACAAACAGTTGTCAAGTACTAAAATGGTTTCAAACACGTCAGATCACGATATCAAGTGGTTAAAAACACTCGAGTATCATCACGTGTCACACATATTGACAAGTATTTGTAACGTTATAAAAATTTAGACAAAGACTGAACCTGGTAACTGGAGGATCAGTCCAGTACCAGTTTCCAACTGAAGAGTTCTCCAGTTGCATTTTCAAACAAAAATGAATTTTAGTCAGAAAATTATTTTGAGTCTTTCCCCCTAAAATGATGATCCAGTAATCAATTAGTGCCAAGATAGTATCACAAAGGCGTTCGATAGCCTGGCGAGCAAATATTATCTGGACCTCCTCAACTGGAGAACTTCATCAGTGTCACTGACGCGTTCAATAACAAAGAAAGCTCCAGTTAAGGGTTTAACATTCCCATTTCGCTGATGAGATGTTTAAAGGTTTTCTCATCGAGAGGTTTTGTAAAAACATCAGCTAACTGTTTGTCAGTGGGGATGAAATGAATTTCAATATCACCTTTCATAACATGATCTCGAATGAAATGATACCTGATATCAATATGCTTTGTTTGGAGTGCATCACTGGGTTGTGAGAAATAGCAATTGC
>CM067174.1:32140331-32195331 GCA_034093135.1 Erigeron breviscapus
TTTCTACGGCCACTCGTTTGCGGGTGATAAGAAGTAGAGAAACGATGATGAACACCATACCTCTTTAACACCTTAGCAAGTTGGTGATTCGCGAAATGAGTTCCACGATCACTGATTAAGGCCTTAGGACAACCAAAACGACAAAACAATTGCTTTAAGAATTCAATGACAACCCTTGCATCATTAGTTGGCAAGGCCTTAGCCTCAGCCCATTTCGACACATAATCAACCGCCACTAAAATATAAAGACACTTATTTGAAAGCGGAAAGGGTCCCATAAAATCAATTCCCCAAACATCAAATACCTCACAAACCTGAATGAAGTTTTGTGGCATCTCATCCTTCTTTGAAATGTTACCTTGACGTTGACAAACTTCACACGTCTCCACTAATGTTTGAGCTTCCTTGAAGATTGAAGGCCAATAAAATCCTGCATCAAAAACCTTCTTACCGGTTACAGATGGTCTGTAATGACCACCGGTTGGTCCATAGTGGCATGCATCCAAAATCTTCCGGGTTTCTGCACCGGCCACACATCTCCTGATCAAGCCATCTGCACACATTCGAAACAAATATGGTTCTTCCCAGAAATAATGCTTAATCTCATAAAAGAACTTCTTTTTTTGTTGATATGTCATTTCCTTAGGAAGAACACCTGCACATAAATAGTTAACAATGTCTGCAAACCATGGATCCTTCTCCACATCCACCTGCATTAGAAACTCGTTAGGAAAAGCATCATTAATATCATGCTCCTTTAACTCCTCAAGGTGAGGGTTTTTGAGCCTACTTAAGTGGTCGGCTGCCACATTTTCAGCACCACTTTTATCTTTAATCTCAATATCAAATTCTTGTAAAAGTAAGACCCAACGAATTAAACGAGGCTTAGCATCTTGTTTCGAGAACAAGTACTTCAAAGCCGAGTGGTCGGTGAACACAATAGTCTTATTCAAAACCAGATAGGGTCTAAACTTATCAAAGGCATAAACCACGGCTAATAACTCTTTCTCGGTCACGGTATAGTTCTGTTGAGCCGGGTTTAAGGTCTTGCTAGCATAGGAGATAGGGCGGAAATGCTTATCCTCTCTTTGGCCCAACACGGCCCCTAAAGCATAATCACTAGCATCACACATTAACTCAAACGGTAATGACCAATTGGGTGGAGACATAATGGGAGCATTGGTCAACTTAACTTTAAGTGAGTTAAATGCATCAAGACATTCTTTATCAAAATTGAATGGGACATGTTTCCCTAACAACTTGGTCATTGGCCGGGTAATTTTCGAAAAATCTTTTATAAATCGACGGTAAAACCCGGCGTGACCCAAAAAGCTTCGAATTGATTTGACATTAGTGGGTGGAGGTAACTTAGCTATAATATCAATTTTTGCTTTATCTACCTCTAATCCCGCTCTTGAAACTTTGTGTCCCAAAACAATACCCTCTTTCACCATAAAATGACACTTTTCCCAATTCAAGACCAAGTGTGCCCTTTCACACCTTTCAAGCATTTTATCAAGACTTTCAAGACAATTCTCAAAAGAACTACCGAAAACAGAAAAGTCATCCATAAACACCTCCATGGATGTTTCGATCAAGTCCTGAAATATGGCAATCATACATCTTTGAAAAGTACCTGGGGCATTGCAAAGACCAAATGACATCCTTCTATAGGCATAAGTGCCAAAAGGGCAAGTAAAAGTGGTCTTCTCTTGGTCCTTGGGGTCAATGGGTATTTGGAAGTACCCGGAGAACCCATCCAAAAAGCAAAAATACTCGTTACCGGCGAGCCGTTCGAGCATTTGATCAATAAAGGGCAAGGGAAAATGGTCTTTGCGGGTAGCATCATTTAATCTCCGATAATCAATACATACCCTCCACCCGTGACAGTTCTAGTGGGAACCAATTCATTTTTGTCATTTAAGATTACGGTCATCCCACCCTTCTTCGGTACACAATGTACCGGACTTACCCATGAACTATCCGAGATGGGGAATATGATTCCCGCATCGAGCAACTTTATTATCTCCTTCTTAACCACATCTTTCATATTTGGATTTAACCTTCGTTGCCTTTGCACAACCGGTTTCACATTATCAACAAAGTTTATGGTATGTTTGCAAAATTCTGGACTTATACCCGGAATATCGGAAATTTTCCATGCAAAGGCCTTTTTATGGGCCTTTAGGACGGTCATAAGTCTAGATTTCTCATCCCCCATTAATGAGGATGAGATGACAACGGGTAAAAGAGATGTACCTTCCAAATATGCATACTCAAGATGGTCCGGAAGTGGCTTGAGCTCCAAGTCAGTAGGAGGGTTCTCTACCGAGGTTAGCACCCGTGTGCTATCACTACCCGTGATCTCTTCATAGGTCTCGTCTTCCGGTGGAGTTTCATCAACACTTAATGCCATAATCTCTTGCATCATATCTCCAACCAACTCTTGCTCTTCTTCACTGCAAGCTAGCAATGCTTCACCTTCTTCCATGTCCAAGAAATCCATGAGCTCTTTCTCCAAAGCATCTTCTTCTTCAATCACATCTAACCTGAAACAAGTTTCATCACAAGAGTAAGGATGCTTTAGTGCTCTATCAACATTAAAAACAACTCGGTCATTACCGACCCCTAGGGAAATTTCCTTAGCCTTAACCCGGATGATAGCATCCGCGGTCATCAGAAATGGTCGGCCAAGAATGAGGGGGACTTTGGCGTCCGCCTCCATCTCAAGAATAACAAAATCAACAGGAAATATCATATGCCCTACTTTAATTTGCAATATTTCCGCTATCCCCATGAGATATTGGAAAGAACGATCCGCGAGCCTAATGCTCATGCGGATAGGGGTCAACTCTCCTAAGGACAACTTCCTATACACAGAATAAGGCATCAAATTGATACTAGCCCCAAGATCGGCCAATGCCTCACACAAATAAGCACCAAAAGAACAAGCAATTAGAAAACTCCCTGGATCTTCCAATTTGGGAGGAATCTGATTCTGAATGATTGTTGAACATTCGGCACTCATGACTGCAGTCTTAGCCTCTTCAAGCTTTTTCTTATCACTGACAAGTTCCTTGAGGAACTTTGAATAATTTGGCATTCCTGCAAGCAAATCAACTAAAGGAGCAGTTATATTAACAGACTGAATAAGATCAACAAATTTCTTAAAATGTTCCTTTACTTTTTCTTTCCTCAACCGTTGAGGAAATGGAATCTTTGGTTGATAAGGCTTCACCGTCGGTTTCTCAGCGGGTTTGGATGGAACGGCCGGTATCGGCACGGCTTGGTTCGGTTCCATCTCAATTTCATCATCAACAGTCTCATCAGCTTCATTTACCTGCACAAGTGGAGAAGAATCATTAGGTAAAGGGTTTGCAGAGTCATAAGTCTTACCTGTCCTCGTAGTGATGGCATTCACTTGCTCATTTCGAGCATTAGGAGGGGTATACTTCTGTCCCAATCCTTGATTATTGTGCCCTTGGTTATTGAATTAAGGCTTTGGTGATGCAGAAATGTCCAGGTTCACTGAACTGGAGAACCCCAACGAACCGAAGAAGCTAACTGAACTGAAGGAAACTGAACTGATAATGCCATCTGAACAAGCCATGTTGATTCTGCCAGCAGTGGCCCATTTCAGACAAATCTTTACTGAACCAGTCCAGTCACCAGTAGTAACACTTCTCCAGTGGCAAGATTCTCCAGTGACCAACACTGATGATCCACCAGTAAAGTTCTCCATTGAAGCTCTCCAGTGACCAGCTCCAGACACTGAAGCTCTCCAGTGACCCACTCCAGATGAATGCTCCAGATTTTGTCTCCAGTGAAAGTCCAAATTTTTGTCCAGTTTCTAATAAATAAAGTCTCCACTGAAGTCCCATGTTTGTGAGCCCAATAAAGAAGAATGACAGCTGTTGAGAGGGATAACGAAGGCGCGTGTGACAAAGACATTTCTAACGGTATTGTGGGACCACTTGCAGGGGAATGCCTCTAGAAGCCTACTCTGTCCATTTCTTATTGGTTGATTAATTAGTGGCTGTCCTTAGCACATGACAGTTTTTTGATTATTTTATTGTATTTCGTTATTTCCTAGGTAATAGCATGTGGCTATAAATAGAGGCTTTATTTCTCATTGTAAGATAGTTTTTGATGTTGAAGGAAATTAATAGAGCAGCCTCTATTTCTTACAAAATCTTCTTTTACCTTTAGAGATCTTTGATCTTGGTGGTTAGGAGTGACCCCTTTATCAATATTTGTGGTGGTTTGTCCATTATCGAATATTGTGGTGAGGTCTAAATCTTCGGTTTCCTTTATCTATAATCGTGGTGGCTAGACCTTTATCGATTATAGTGGTGGGGCGGAGTGTTTCCTTTATCCTTGATTCCGGTGGCTTGGCCTTTACGAATCTTGGTGGTGGATTTTTTATCTATCATTTTTATTTTATAAGTCTTGTTTATTGTTTGTTTCATATTAAATCCAGAAAATACCAAAAATAGTCTTCCGTTGTTGTTTGTCGTGTGATTTACGCATCAAATTTGGTATCAGAGCCAGGTTTGAAAAGGGTTTCTTAATCTTTTTGTCCGTTGGGGTATTGTTGTCTAGATCCGTTCTAGATCTGTTTGTTGATTGTTTAGATCTAGTTGTTGCTGATATAGATCTAATAAGTTGGTTAAATATTAATGGCTTTTAGAAGAAATATGACCTTAGAAGTAGCTCATAATGCTAGGAGAGATAGGCAGATTGAAGATCTTCAAGAAGCACTTGGTAGAGTTGTTCATATGTTAGAAGATGGTGGTTTAAGGTTTAATAGAGACCATGTTGTTGCTAGTGAAAGAGATTCTAAATCTCAAGGTCCTAGTGAAAGATCTGATAGTACACCCAGAAACTCTAGTGAATCTGATGATCCACATCCCAGAGAAAGACGAAGGAGACATAAGGTTGATGATACTAAAGATATTAAGGTAGATCCACCAGATTTTGTTGGTTCTTCTAACCTAGAGGAATATTTTGAATGGGTTCAGGTGATGGATAGGATTATGGAAATAAAAGGTTATGATGATAAAAAAAGTTTTAAGGTTGCCATTATTAAGCTAAAAAAATACGCTTCATCTTGGTATGACAATATGAAATCTGAAAGGGAATATAAGGGTAAGAGCAAGATCAAGACCTGGTCCAAACTGAAGGAAATTATGCATAAGAGATTTGTTCCTCAGTCGTACAAGCAAGATCAGTATCTACTGATGAATAATCTGAAGCAAGGTGCTAAAGAAGTTGTAGAGTATATCAGGGAGTTTGAGCAACTGAAGACAAGAACTGGTGTCAAAGAAACTGAAGAGCATACAATTGCCAGATTCCTTGGTGGGTTGAATGCTACTATTACTGAGAAGATAGAATTGCGGCCCATCTGGACTTATGAAGGTGCATGCAAACTGGCCCTCCAGATTGAAAAGCAACTGAAGAAGAAGGTCCAGTACAAGCCTTTCACTAAGGTCACTTCCAGTTCCAGTCAGCCAGTTACCAGGCCCAGTGAAACTGTCCAGAAATCCTTCAGAGGAAAGGAGAAAGCAACTGGAGGATCAAAAGAACCAGTGGGAAGAAAATGTTTTAAGTGTCATGGCTTTGGTCACTTCCAGGCGCAGTGTCCCAACCAGCGAGCACTCACTGCTAAGGAGATTGAAAGCTTACCAGATGTTGATACTGAAGAAGGTGAACCAGTGTATGATGATGATGAAAATTAAGAAGCATATGTAGGTGCAGATGTTGGAGAGATGCTAGTGGTAAGAAGAGCGATGCATACTGATGAAGTTGCAACTGATACTGCCCAGCGAGAGAATATTTTTCACTCCAGATGTACTATTAAAGGCAAGGTGTGTGATCTGATCATTGACGGTGGGAGTTGTGCTAATGCTGCTTCAACTTACATGGTAGAGAAACTGGAACTACCTACAGTTAAGCACCCTCGTCCTTACAAGTTGCAATGGCTCAGTGAAGGATCTGAGGTAAAAGTTAACCGACAAGTTACTATTCCTTTTTCCATTGGATCTGTTTATCAAGATAAAATTGTGTGTGATGTTGTTCCTATGGATGCTTGTCATATATTACTGGGTAGACCTTGGTTATTTGATAATAATGTTTTTCATAATGGTCGTATGAATTCTTATTCATTATTTGTAAGTGGGAAGAAGGTCACTCTGACTTCTTTAAAACCCAATGAATTATTGAAAATTAATAAGAAAGAACCGCCCAGCAAATCTTTGTTCATGTCTCAAACTGAAGTAGAAGAAGAGTTAACTGGAGGCTCTCCAGTTATGATGTTACTGGTGCTTGAGCGTACTGAAGAGAAGGAGTTCACTGGAGTCCCCAGTCTCCTGAAGTCTCTACTGAAGGAATTCACTGATGTTTTCCCAGAAGACCTACCTGAAGGTTTGCCACCAGTGAGAGGAATTGAACACCAGATTGACCTGGTTCCAGGTTCAGTTCTTCCAAACAAAGCTGCTTATAGGTCTTCACCTACTGAAGCAAAGGAGTTGCAAAGGCAGGTAGATGAGTTGATTGCCAAAGGTTATGTCAGAGAAAGTATGAGTCCTTGTTCAGTTCCAGCTCTTCTGGTCCCGAAGAAAGATGGTTCGACAAGAATGTGTGTTGATAGCAGAGCCATAAATAACATAACTATTAAGTATAGATATCTCATTCCCAGATTGGATGATATGCTTGATGAATTACATGGCTCCAGTGTGTTTTCTAAGATTGATCTCAGAAGTGGCTATCACCAGATCAGAATGAAGGATGGAGATGAGTGGAAGACTGCATTAACAATTAAAGGAGGCCTTTATGAATGGTTAGTAATGCCTTTTGGTTTATCTAATGCTCCTAGTACTTTCATGAGACTGATGAATGAAGTTCTCAGGCCACTTATTGGTCAGTTTGTTGTTGTTTATTTCGATGATATTCTGGTATATTCAAAATCTGAAGCTGAACATGTTAATCATTTAAGAAATGTGTTCGATTTACTGAGAAGACACCAGTTATATGGTAAACTGGAAAAATGTGACTTTATGGTAGAGAGTGTAATATTTCTGGGGTATGTTGTTTCAAAAGAAGGAATTTCTATGGATCCTTCCAAGGTAGAAGCCATCAGATCATGGCCAGTTCCTACTACAATCACTGAAGTCATAAGTTTTCACGGACTAGCATCTTTTTATAGAAGATTTATCAAGAATTTCTCTACAGTTGTGGCTCCAATCACTGACTGTCTGAAGAAGGGTGTGTTTGACTGGCCTAAGTCAGCCCAGTTAGCCTTTGAGTCACTGAAGGAAAAGCTCAGTTCAGCTCCAGTTCTATCTTTGCCAGATTTTGATCAGTTGTTTGAGTTAGAATGTGACGCCAGTGGAGTAGGTATTGGTGCAGTTCTGGTACAAGCAGGACGTCCAGTTGCATATTTCAGTGAAAAGCTCAATGGCTCTAAACTGAAGTATAGTACTTATGACAAAGAATTTTATGCAATTATTCGTGCTATCACTCACTGGTCACATTATCTAAATCCAAAACAGTTTGTCTTACTTTCTGATCATGAAGCACTGAAGTTCATTAATGGTCAACACAAGCTTAATGCCACACATGCAAAATGGGTGGAATTTTTGCAGTCTTATTCTTTTGTTTCTAAACATAAAGCTGGAGTGGCTAATGTTGTTGCTGATGCACTTTCCAGACGATACTCGTTATTATCAATTCTGGAAGCAAGAGTTCTTGGATTTTCTTTCATCAAAGAATTGTATGCTGCTGATCCAGATTTTTCTGATCGCCTCACTGAAGCTCACCAGAAAGGACCATTTGTTGTTCAAGATGGTTTCTTATTTTAAAATGGAAAGTTGTGCATTCCTAGGGGTTCAATAAGAGACTTACTGATAAGTGAAGCACATGGGGGAGGTTTAGCAGGCCATTTTGGCATTAACAAAACTGGAGAGATCCTCACTGAACACTTCTACTGGCCAAGTCTACTGAAGGATGTCCAGAGCATCATCTGTCGCTGCCCAACTTGTCACCAGGCGAAGGCAACTTTTCACAAAGGGTTATATACTCCTCTTCCAGTTCCAAGCCAACCATGGGAAGATCTCAGTATGGATTTCATTGTTGCACTGCCCAGAACTCAGAGGGGAAAAGATTCAATAATGGTGGTTGTTGATCGATTTTCGAAAATGGCACATTTTATTGCTTGTAACACAACCAATGATGCTTCAGCAGTAGCAAATTTATTCTGTAAAGAGATAGTCAGATTACATGGAATCCCCAAGACAATTGTGTCAGATCGAGATGTGAAGTTTCTGAGTTATTTCTGGAAGACCTTATGGAGACTGATGGGTTCCAGATTGATGTTCAGTACGTCTCACCATCCTCAGACTGATAGACAGACTGAAGTTACAAACAGAACAATTGGTATGTTATTGAGAACACTGGTGAAGAAGACACTAAAAGATTGGGATCTGAAGCTTGCTCATGCTGAGTTTGCTTTCAACAGAGCTCCTAACTATTCTACCAGTAAATCCCCATTTGAAGTTTGTTATGGTGTCAATCCACTGACTCCCATTGATTTAATTCCATTTTTGATTGAACCAAAGGCAAGTATTGAAGCTGAAGCCAGGGCAAAAGAAATAAAGAAAATTCATAAAGAAGTGAAGGCCAGAATAGAGAAAGCAAATGCCAGTTACAAGGCCAAGGCAAACAAGAATAGAAAGCAGCCCAGTTTTGCACCAGGTGATCTTGTTTGGGTACATCTAAGAAAAGAGAGATTTCCAGCAAAGAGGAAGAGTAAATTGATGCCCAGAGCTGAAGGCCCGTTCAAAATTCTGGAGAGATATGGCGATAATGCTTACAAGGTTGAGTTACCTGGAGATATGGCAGTTTCAAGCACGTTTAATGTTGGAGATCTGATGCCTTATCTGGAGGATGAGTACCTCGAAGACTTGAGGACAAGTCTCTTTTCAGAGGAGGAGAATGATGCAGAAATGTCCAGGTTCACTGAACTGGAGAACCCCAGCGAACCGAAGAAGCTAACTGAACTGAAGGAAACTGAACTGATAATGCCATCTGAACAAGCCATGTTGATTCTGCCAGCAGTGGCCCATTTCAGACAAATCTTTACTGAACCAGTCCAGTCACCAGTAGTAACACTTCTCTAGTGGCAAGATTCTCCAGTGACCAACACTGATGATCCACCAGTAAAGTTCTCCACTGAAGCTCTCCAGTGACCGCTCCAGATGAATGCTCCAGATTTTGTCTCCAGTGGAAGTCCAGATTTTTGTCCAGTTTCTAATAAATAAAGTCCCCACTGAAGTCCCATGTTTGTGGGCCCAATAAAGAAGAATGACAGCTGTTGACAGGGATAAGGAAGGCGCGTGTGACAAAGACATTTCTAACGGTATTGTGGGACCACTTGCAGGGGAATGCCTCTAGAAGCCTACTCTGTCCATTTCTTATTGGTTGATTAATTAGTGGTTGTCCTTAACACATGACAGTTTTTTGATTATTTTATTGTATTTCGTTATTTCCTAGGTAATAGCATGTGGCTATAAATAGAGGCTTTATTTCTCATTGTAAGATAGTTTTTGATGTTGAAGGAAATTAATAGAGCAGCCTCTATTTCTTACAAAATCTTCTTTTACCTTTAGAGATCTTTGATCTTGGTGGTTAGGAGTGACCCCTTTATCAATATTTGTGGTGGTTCGTCCTTTATCAAATATTGTGGTGAGGTCTAAATCTTCGGTTTCCTTTATCTGTAATCATGGTGGCTAGACCTTTATCGATTATAGTGGTGGGGCGGAGTGTTTCCTTTATCCTTGATTCCGGTGGCTTGGCCTTTACGAATCTTGGTGGTGGATTCTTTATCTATCATTTTTATTTTATAAGTCTTGTTTATTGTTTGTTTCATATTAAATCCAGAAAATACCAAAAATATTCTTCCGCTGTTGTTTGTCGTGTGATTTACGCATCATTTGGGTTCTGCTGAGTGTTGCTCGGTAGAGTACCGGGCTGCCTATTTGAGTTTCCTAGCCTCTCAATCCTTCCTTCTAAATCCTTAATGGTGGCTTGTTGATTCTTTGCTCCTTGATCCAACTTGTGCCCCAATCCATCTAAGCGAGTAGTCAAAGCGTCCAAAATAGAAATCACCTTCTTGGACTCTTCTGCAACTTGTTCATTAGTTGCCTTCTGGGCACCAATGAATTCCTTCACTATGTCTCTTAGTTCTGGATCCGAGCCTCGTTGATTGTTGAACCTACTAAACCTGTTACCACCATAACCAGAACTGTTAGCATTAAAAGAAGAAGTAGGGTAAGAACTACCTGATGGCCGGTTTTGATAACCGGTATTTTGGTTGAAATTCCCTTGATTCTGAACATAACTAACATCTTGCACTGGTTTATCCGGGCAATCCTCTGTATAATGCAAGTCTCCACAATGCTCACAACCGTCGGCCATAACCTTAACATCTCTCTCAAGGCTCTTGAATCTATTATCTTGACTATCAAATCTCTCATTCATTTGCTTCGAGAGAGCCTTGACTTCGGTAATAAGCTTAGAGTCCTCACTACTTTCCACCTTAGCTACGGTGGTTCTACTAGATCTCTTGTCTCGGTCCTCATCTCTTGTAGAATACTCCCTAGCCATATCCTCTAGAATCTTATATCCTTCATTTGGGGAAATGTTGTATAGACTACCCCCAAATGCATAACCGAGCTCCCTTTTGGTTTTTCTATTCAATCCATCATAGAAAATCTCAAAACTTTCTTCAGTGCCCATACTATGTCCAGGGCAATTTCTGAGCATTTCCTTGAACCGTTTCCATGAATCAACAACATCTTCACCGGATTCTTGAGAAAAACCTCTGATTTTATTTTCTAGTTGTCTTTGTGTTCTCACAGAATAAAACTCATCAATAAATCTTTCTCGAAGTTCGGGCCAAGTGGTAAATGAGTTATCGGGTAAATCCTTAAACCATGCAGCTGCATCTCCAGTGAGAGTTAAAGGAAATAGTTCCAACTTAACAGCCTCAGCTTGCCCTGTTCCATACTGATATAGCCTACAAATCTTCTCGAACCTCTCAAGATGTGCATATGGGTCATTTCTTCGAATCCCATCAAACTTATCCTCTTCAACACTCTTGAGGTGATTCCCTTTCAAAGAGAAATCTACTGAAATAGCCGGAGGGCGAATAGCTGTGCCCCGGTCCGCCGGTATATTTCTTCTTCTCTCCCCGTAAGGACGGGCATTCGGATCTACCGGTTGTTCATCACCCATTCTTCTACCCCTTTGTTGTTGGTTAATATTCAGGTTGGTTCGAGGTATGACAATACTACTCGGTTCAGGTGTTTGAATTTTCTCTTCTGTATCTGAATCTGAGTCTTCTCCACCCCCAAATACTCTACCTGCTTCTTTCAACCTATTAACCAACTGATCTTCTGAATACTGACCGGGTGGAACTTGATTTGCGGTTTCTAAATCTATTTTGACTGGTGTGGATGGTTCCTGGTTATCTCTTGACACAAGATGACGTCTGACTTTCCCTGGATTAGATAATGGGCTAAGCAAAGGTCGGCCAGAAGCTCTTGTGTTCATCAACTAACAAGAACCTGCACACTCACCACAAACAAACAGTCAACCGCACCTGTGGTATAATTGAAATGAAATAAAGTACAACTATCTAGTAAAGCAATAACTCTCTCACAAATTAATGCGAGAAAGGATCGAACTACAAAATTAAACAACTACTTAAACAAAAGTCCCCGGCAGCGGCGCCAAAAACTTGATGTGTAAAATCGAGTTTAAAAATTAAAACAAGAAATACCCTAGAACTGACTACTACACACTCTCGGGTAGTGGACCCGTTCGTATATAGTATAGCTAAAAGGTAAGTCCAGGATTGAACACAAGGACTAAAGTTAAGTAATCATCGACATTAAGTAATTCTAATTAAAAAGGGTTTTGTGACCGAATTGTCACTTTGCAACAAGTAAAAGTAAATAATTTAAATCCGGAATTACCGGGGCAGGGAACGTCCTTAAACGATATTGAAAATGTTTTTAAGACAATAATTTAAAAGGCATCCATCTTGATTTCGCTCAACAATACGCTCAGATTGCACATAAATGAAGTTCAAACCCAAATTAGTTGATTAAATAACTGAGACTCAAACAAAGCACCAACCCCGTACCCGTCAAGTTAATGACATCATTTGACTCTCTTGCTTAAACTAGTTTCGTTACAAAGACCGGTACCCCAAGACATCTTTTATAACTTCTTAATCAAACAATTGGTTTGGTTATTGAAATAACAATTATACCTATCGATTTTACCCAACCGTTAACACATTTCTCTCTATTATCATGAACGATTATCTACCGTACCCGTCATAGACCTAATCGTTTGTACCCAAACAATCAAAATGAAATATATGTAATCAATAACTACCATTAAAGACACACATAAATCACCAATCAATTCAAGATAAATAATAAGGAAGAAATACTCTAAGATCTCGATATAACGTTAATTGAAATCAACATTGAATTAATAAGATTGTGCAATCTATACATATTATCTCACTCCATCAAGATGGATGATGAAGCTATTAGCCACTCATATTAAAAGAAGAATAACAATTAAAATATGAAGAATTCATTGTTACCTAATGATAATAATCGAAAGCTACGAACGAAATAGATCAAATCGTGTTTGAAAACCTAAAATATGATGAAAATCTGAAACTAGGGCTCCAAAAACGGCTGCTAAAGAAGAGAAGAAAGTTTTGGGGTATTTTTGCTAGCTATTTATACGATCCCCAAAAATCTGCCAGAATCGACCCAGTTGCGGCGCAACTAAGGTTGACTTTTGGCTTTTGACTTTGACTTTCGTTGACCAAGGCTGGCTTGAACTTGAACGCATTGCGGCGCAACTGAGGGAGTTGCGGCGCAACTTATTCTTCTGCTTTTTGGTTGCGGCGCAACTTCTAGTTGCGGCGCAATGCTCCGTTGACTCGCGTTGACCTTTGACTAATGTTGACTCGTGGCTGGCCAGGAAGGAAAGATGTTGCGGCGCAACTAGGGCAGTTGCGGCGCAACTTAAGTTTCTGGAATTGGGTTGCGGCGCAACTCCCAGTTGCGGCGCAATTGGCCTTCTTCAGCTTTGACTTTTGTTGACTTCCTGCACTCTTCATCCAAATGCTCCCGAAATCCTCCGTTAGCACTTAATTCACCTCAACAATGTCGTTTTCTCCAGATTTGCGCTTAAATACCTGTCAGTAACCTGAAACACTAACAAATACCATAAACGCACCAATTGTATACAAAAACGACTCATAAACCATGCAAAATCAACTAAATACGTTGTGGGAAATGGGTATAAAATACGACATATCACACCACACATATCAATTTCAAAAATACCATCACGTGGACAAGCATTAAAATAAAAAACATTATTCTTAGAAACTGAAATGCCAAAGTGCGTAAATGCAAGTTCATAACCAGCATTTTTCAAAAGTGAAACTGAAATTACATTGCTCGTAATACTAGGAGCATAATGACATTGTTCCAATAAAACAATAAGGCCACTTGGAAGAGTAAGCTCATAGGTGCCAATAGCTTCAACAGTTGCTCGATTCCCATTGCCCACTCGCAAGTCCAGTGTCCCTTTCTTCAGTTTATTACTTCTTCTCATTCCCTGGATATTGTTACAGATGTGAGTGCCACAACCAGTATCAAAAATCCAGGAATCACTAGAAAAAGTATATAGTTGTATATGAAATATACCTGATTTGCTAGTCTCACCAGCTTTGCCCTTTTTCAGCTCAGATAGGTAGACAGGACAGTTCCTTCTCCAATGGCCAACCTTTCCACAATGGAAACATTCGGCGTCTTTTGCTGGGTTTTCTTTCTTGGGAGGCGGTGAAATCTTATTCCTGGCAATTCCTTTGCCTTTTCCCTTCCCATAAGTTTTTGACTTATTCTTTTTAACCCTTCCATCCCTAATCATAAGGATGCTTGGATTGGAGGCTTTGGATGGAATATTCTGTTCAGCAGCTTTGAGCATCGAATGCAATTCTAACAGAGACTTATTCCAACCTTGCATGTTATAGTTCATGACAAAGTTATCATACGACTTTGGTAGTGAAGCCAAAATGGTGTTCACAGCCAAAAGAGTCGGCATAGGAGTTCCAAGCTTTTCCAACCTGTCAATGTAGCTTTTCATTTTCAAAGCATGAAAGCTCACTGACTGACCCTCCTCCATTTTGCATGTGTGAAGAAGCTTGTGAGTTTCATACAACTCTTGATTTGCCTGTTTCTGAAACATATTTTTCAGTTCAGTGATCATATCATATGCTGTGCGATCCTCCATTTCCTTCTGGAGTTCAGGAGTCATACTCGCAAGCATTATTAAAGCTATCTTCTCTTGCTCATCAAACAATTTTTGATAAGCATCTTGCTGAGCAACAGTATCTGTCTCGGCAGGAGGATCGGGTAAGGGTTCATCAATGATTTTCACCTTCCCTTCATACTTGAGGACAATCCTCAAATTGCGATACCAGTCTAGGAAGTTAGTACCATTAAGTTTCTCCTTCTCCAACAAAGAACGGAGTGAATTTTGGTTTACGTTTTGATTGTTTGCCATCTAAATTAGAAGTAAGGTTTATTTTAGTATTTTCGATATGAAAACTTTAGTAAACTAACTACCCAAGTTTAAATATTATAAACAATTAATTTACAAAAGCCTAAGATCTACATAGGGGTTCCATAACTACATCTGTTAATCAGCTAGCAGTCATGGAGTCTATTGGTAGGTAGCGAGTACCAATTGCATTACAAGTGCAACTCTTAGATCTTTATGGGACCTAGAGATATGTGTAGTTCAACAAACTACTATTATCTACTGGCATGTTTATCCCATCCTTGCCTCGGATTCAGGTCTCACCGTGAACTCGATTAAGTCGTCCAATTTGTAAACTGTGGAAATTTAGCCTAGTCTCACTCGAAACTAAAAATCCACCTCGTGGCTATAATTCGATTAGGTCTCACCGTAACCAAAAAATAACGAGGAGTGTTCACAAGCTCATTGGATGACATGACTTAAGTTTGACGGGTATATTTTAAAAACTTGTGTTAACGAATATTTAATATACCAAAAATTCGTTACACTATTTGTTAAAACTCATTTTAACCGATTATATATATATATATTGAGTTTCAAAAGAAAACTATTTGAAGTTTAACTTTTAAAATCATCAATTTTAAACTTTAAACTCATTTTATGTTTTTATTTAATGTTTCCATCAAAAACATTTTAGCATATTATAATCAACAATTATATAAATAAAAACATATCCATGCATCATACACTTATAGCTTAGTCCAAAGGAAAACTCCCACTTAATCCAAGAACCAAGTGAGATTTTGTGTAATGGTCCATTGTTGTTGACTTGACTCCAAGTCTATCTTTTAAGCCAAAAACCCTTTTTGTAAAATTTAATAACTACATTATTAAAAGTTATATATGGCTTGTCCATGGTTACAATGCATGGGTATAATCATGGATAAATTTAAATAATCAAGCCATAATTAATAAATTCAAAATTTAAAGAGGTGATTTATTTTTCAATCTTATTTGTGCGCCATGGAGGTTAAATCTGAATCAATCAAGTTGATTCTAAAAACCAAAAGGTTTTATTAAATACCAATACGCCACAAAGCTTGATCAAAAATAAAATCACATGACAACTAAAAGGTGTAAAAGTGGCTTTGATACCACTGTTGGAAAGATTAGCCCTCGTGTGTACTTTTAACTTTTATATATACGCAACGGAAGACTAAAATACAAACATGTATATTTTCTAAAACTTGCACACGATTAATATTTCCTCCAAGATCCAATTACACCATAATAGTTGTCATAATAGATAGACTAGAAATGATACCTTCCAAGTAGATGAAATCTTGTGTGATAAAAACAATATTCAATAATATGAATATCTCTACAGTTGATCCACACGAACACCTCAAACAATACCCGAAGGCTGCTAGACCTTAATCACCAAAATAAAAATACCAAAACCAAACTAAACTACCATAGTCTTAGCTTGGTCCTTTTATTCTTTCTGCCGTGGACAACAAAAGGAAGAAAGTTTCCTTTTAAACTTATACTACTAAAAGGAAGATATATTTATGTGTGTAATCTACAAGACTCAAACATCTCCTTTTATAGTGAAGCTTGGCCAGAATCGGGGAATCAAATCTTCATCCGCAAGATCTAGGAAATTACATGGTGATTTCCATTTGCCACTTGAGGATAAGGAGAATCTTCCAAAGATATCATATCTTTAGTAATTTCATGGTGATTTCCATTTGATGATTTAATATATGTATACAATATACATATATCCGAGTATCTAAGTGTTCATTGTGTGTGACCCCGTAGGCTCGTGTGTGAGCGGCAGTATAATTTTGTGTTATGACGTACACACTAATCCAACAATTAATTCTTAGGAATTAATTCTTTGCATCAATCTTTGTTATTCCAATCCATTTTTCTGATTCGGTGGTAGTAACTTATTTGTTCCTGGCCATTTATTTGCTTGCTACCATTTGCATACAAATTAATTCAACACTAAACCACTATCTATCACCTTAGATTCGATCAGATTTATATTCTAGCCGTCGTGATTTGTTCTCAGCCGCCATTCACTTTCGTAACCCTATAATCCTTATTTCATTGAACTTAATTCTTTGATATTATTTCATTGAACTTAATTCCATGGAACTTGTTCCTGTTTAATTTCTTTTGAACTTAATTCATTTGATCTTAATATCCTTTGACCTTAATTTCCTTCGAACTTAATCCTGAACTTAATTTCTGTTGAAGTTAATTTCATAGACTTTATTCCATTGAACTTGATTTCATTGACCTTAATTTCTATTGATATTGATTTCTATTATATTCGTTATCTCAATTGAAGTTATTTCCATCGACCTTAATTCCATTAGAGTTATATTCATTGACCTTATTCTCTTCGTTGAGGTTGTATTCACTGTCCTTGATTAAACCTTATTTCTCTTGAAGTTAATCTCTTTGAAGTTAATCCGTTGAACTTAATTTCTTTGAACTTAATCCATTGGACTTAGTTGCATTAAAGTTAATTTCTCAGTGGAGTTTTCTCAGTTCAATTCATATTGAAAGCTTTCACCGGTCAAAAATTCGTTCAATATGTCAGATAATGCACAATGGCTTCATAGTTGGTACAAAGTTCTTGTTAATAATGAAGGGGTTGTATTTGGAATGGCTCCCAATGGGAAGAAATCAAAGTTTTTCTGTACAAATTGTCGTATTTGGGGTCACCGCATAGAAAGATGTTTCAAAGTTCATCCCAATAATCATGAAAAGAAAGATACACCATGTGTTTCTGCAGGTGATACACCACCCGCTGGCACTGGAGTTGTTTCTCCTGCTGCTCCGGTATTTACCAAAGAGCAGATGCGTCTATTAATTCCTATGATGTCACAACATAATTTGACTCCTAGGACTGGCACAGGAGTAGATTTGTCTGCTGCATATCTAGCTGGTAAACGATTCTGTTTTGTTTCATCTTATTTGGAGAAGAGTTGGGTTGTTGATAGTGGTGCTACTGATCACATGACACCAGATCTTCACATGTTTCTTGAATACACAGTTCTTGTTGAACCATGTTACATTGAAATGCCAAATGGTCAAAAGGCAAGAGTTCATCACATTGGTTCTGTTCGTCTAAATAAACATGTCATTCTAAAAAATGTGTTTCATGTTCCAGACTTTCAATTCAATCTTTTGTCTGGCTTACATCAGTATAATGCTTCCATCACCTTTACTACTGCTTGTTGTGTTCTTAATATTCCTACGATGCAACAACCTCTTGTTCTTGGGAATGTTCAACATGGGTTATATTTTGTAGCACCTTCTGACAAGGTCACCTCCACTTCGGTGCTTTCTTTTGCTGCTTCCAACACCAAGTGTTCAGCTCAACTTTGGCATTGTCGTCTTGGGCATTTGCCTTTCGATCGAATCAAATGTATTGATTCTTTGCAGTGCTCTTCTTCCGTACCTTCAGATATTTGTACTACTTGCCCGAAAGCACGAATGAACAGACTTTCATTCCCTTCTAGCTCTATCAAAACATCTGCCATATTCGAATTAATTCATGTTGACATATGGGGTCCTTATTCTAGACCTACTCATAATGGTTTTAGGTATTTCCTAACCATCGTTGATGATTTTTCTCGGTCCACTTGGACTCATATGCTTGCCAATAAGAGTGCTGCTTTTCAAACTCTTGTTGCTGTCATTGCTTATATTGAGAACCACTTTAAGACAACCGTTAAAATCATTCGAACAGACAATGGAATTGAATTCAAAGATACGAAAGCAAATGAATTCTATTCAAAGAAGGGAATCGTACATCAAACTTCATGTAATGCCACACCACAACAGAATGGTGTAGTTGAGCGTAAACACAAACACCTTCTTGAAACTGCACGAGCTCTTTTCTTCCAGGCCAACCTGCCAATTTCATATTGGGGAGATTGCATTCTGACTGCTTCATATTTAATTAACCGTTTTCCCTTGTCAGTTCTAAACAACAAGACACCCTATGAGATGTTAACAAACGAAGTGCCTTCCTATGAGCACATTCGCTCTTTCGGTTGCCTTTGCTATGTTTCTACCCTTCAACATGCCAGGCTTAAATTTGAGTCTCGTTCTATCCCATGTGTTTTCTTGGGATATCCTTTCGGTAAGAAAGCGTACAAGTGTCTTAACCTTCAAACACGTCAAATCATTTATAGCCGTGATGTTGTTTTTCATGAACAACGCTTTCCTTTTTACTATTTGCCAAAACATCCTGATACAATCGTATTTCCATTACCACTTGAGGACCCTTCTCACAATTTTGTCCCTAAAAACACTACCCCTATTGTACCTTCTGATTCAGTTTCACCACAAATTCCCGATAATTCCCCTTTACAAGATGAACTTTCTGCACCTGTTTTTTCAGATATTCCTGTTGGAAATACATCAGATTCCATAGATGCTTCCGCACCTGTTACTTCTAAACCTGATAATTCTGCACCACTCGGTCAAACTAATGCTGAGCCAGTTCCCGTTCGTCGCTCTGAGCGAATTCCCGTCCAACTTACTCATCTGAAAGATTTTGTCTGTCCCAAATCTACCACTCCCAAACACTGGTGTAATCTGGTTTCTTTCTCCAGTTTGCCAGTTTCACATCAAGCCTTTTCAGTTCATGCTAGCACTTTCACTGAACCTAGATCTTATAATGAGGCTTCCAAAGATCCTGATTGGGTACATGCAATGAATAAAGAGATTGATGCTCTTCAAGTTAATGGCACTTGGGAAGTGTGTGATCTTCCTCCCGGCAAGAAAGCATTGGGTAATCGTTGGGTTTACAAGGTTAAGCTCAAATCTGATCGTTCATTGGAACATTTCAAAGGCAGATTAGTCGTCCAGGGTAACCATAAACATGAGGGAGTTGATTATTTTGATACTTTTTCTCCCGTTGTCAAAATGGCAACTATTCGCAGTATTCTTGCTATCGCTGCTTCTAAGCATTGGAAAATACATCAGATGTGTAACAACCCTCAATTTCTGACTAGGACAACTCACTTGTAATTATCTAGGTATCTATCCCTAGAAGTTTATTAAGAGAATTAATCTTCTAGACGTTTAAGGCATAGTGATAATTGCCCCCTAGTTCAATGAAATACCGTAGAGGACTAGCTATCTTAGAAATGCCATAAACAATAACTATATTTATCCAAGACAATCTCTAAGTGAACACATAATGACAATTCTTTAAGAATGTAACTTAAACAATCAAGCATCTAATAAACCAAATAAGCTAACAACTCAAATAATAACGATGTAAATCAATAACTTTTACAAGACAAATGCATATGTATATAGCCTTACATACACGGCACACATACATACACATATATACCCTTACATAAAATTCTTACAACTATTATTTTTATAACAAAAGACACATATACTTACACAATCTATCCATCTCATACAATTTATACAAAAGTTACCCACTTTATGAACCTAGACATGATTTTGAATTTCATTTGCATACACACTTTCACCTAGCCAATCCATGACCCCCTACCACTTAACTTGACCAATGAGCATCCTCCCAACCCACTCTTTCTCCCTCTCTCACGGCCAAACACCCCCTTTTCTTCACATACACCATCCAAATGCATCACCAAACACCACCCCACATCTCCTAGCCAATGGACATCCAACCTACAACCTCCCCAACCAATAAACACACTCCCAACACCTCATTTTGTCCCTCCCTCACGTGAACAAGCTAGGGAATACTCACACACTTCTCATTTCTCACACAACACAACACAAACACTTCTCTCAACTTTTCTCTCAACTTTCTCTATTGTTCTTCATTATTTTCGGATTTCTCCAAGGCAAATGGAGCTCAAATCTAATCTAATCCATTGTAATAATAATCTTTCTTGTTAACTTATCATCTAAGGTCAAGTATGGAGTCATTTGGTGGTCTTGGAGTCACGAAAATCAGCCCTTTTGAATGGGTTTCGAGTCATCAAAGGTTGTTAACAATCTTCTTGTTTAACTAAGATGCATTCTTGTCTTGCATGTCTCAAAAACGATTTTTAAAAACACTTTCTTCTTAATTTCTTCTTGTTTTCTTATTGATTAACTTGAGGATGGGTTGCATGTTGATAGAATCTTCCATATCATGCCTTGCATGTCGAAAACATGGTGGAAAGATTCAATGATTCGACCAAAATGTGACCCGGAAAGTGCAACATGATTTTAGTTGGTAAAATCGGTTCATAGCTTGGATTAAAAACTGATTTTTGGTGAAGAATAAGTATATATTCTGTGATTTTTCATAAATTTAAAGTTTTCAAAAGATATATAAAAGTCTATGTCTTGTTTGTATGTAAAATGGCTAGATCTCTTCACATGCATGCTTAGATTTGCACTAGTTTTGATTGATTTTGATTTGGGGATTTGAGATGGATGATTGGTGACTTTAAATTTGCTAAGAGATCTGTATATTTGATGTTAAAATCACACAAAAATGATCAACAAACTTGTTAGTGGTAATCTAGGGGCTAAAACAAGCAACCAACACCATTGGTGAGTTGTTTTAATCAATATACATTCTGACAGAAACCATCTTCTGTCTTGGGACGGATAAACTGGGCATGTGAGGGCCGTTTCAAG
The DNA here is from genome assembly GCA_034093135.1 of Erigeron breviscapus. Classification (NCBI taxonomy): domain Eukaryota; kingdom Viridiplantae; phylum Streptophyta; class Magnoliopsida; order Asterales; family Asteraceae; genus Erigeron; species Erigeron breviscapus. The sequence goes on from CM067174.1 coordinate 32,161,638, forward strand.
CAAAACTTTCAAAATAAAAGTTGTAGATAAAAGAGTTAAGATTAACCTCCAACTGGAATCACTCAAAAATACCAAACCAAACCAAAGATATGATTTTTCTACCAAAAGTGGTCAAAACTGGATTTTTGTCTTAATGTTGAGTCGACTTTGACGATTTTTAATTCCTTAACTAATAGGTTTCAGAAGTTTAAACTTGGTGTGAACTGAGTTCAAAGTGTCCCTAACTTAAAATAAAATTGGGAGATTTTTCTTAAATGTCCATCATAGAAATCTTTTATAAAATATATTGAGTCGCACAGCAGCAAGCTTTCTGACCATCTTTGGATTTGTAATTTTTAGAGGTATTAAACAATGTCTGAAAATTTAGCAAAAATTCACATAAATATATGACACATATATGTCTCTGTACAAAAATCACCAACGTCCAAATAATTCAACTTAACCAAAAATGACTACTCAACATTCTATGAAAATAAGGGTTAAAACAGAAAATTCCAAGTAAAAGTTCTTCACAACAAAATAAGCTAAAAGTCACTAGATTGCAACTTTAATCAACTCCAACAATCTCGTAACAAAACGTATTATAAACCTACTGAGAATATGTCAAATGAAAGTTATAAAACTTAACTTGGTTATCAAATGGCAAATGCAAGCCTACAAATCACAAATCGGTTCATAGCTTGGATTAAAAACTGATTTTTGGTGAAGAATAAGTATATATTCTGTGATTTTTCATAAATTTAAAGTTTTCAAAAGATATATAAAAGTCTATGTCTTGTTTGTATGTAAAATGGCTAGATCTCTTCACATGCATGCTTAGATTTGCACTAGTTTTGATTGATTTTGATTTGGGGATTTGAGATGGATGATTGGTGACTTTAAATTTGCTAAGAGATCTGTATATTTGATGTTAAAATCACACAAAAATGATCAACAAACTTGTTAGTGGTAATCTAGGGGCTAAAACAAGCAACCAACACCATTGGTGAGTTGTTTTAATCAATATACATTCTGACAGAAACCATCTTCTGTCTTGGGACGGATAAACTGGGCATGTGAGGGCCGTTTCAAGCAAAACTTTCAAAATAAAAGTTGTAGATAAAAGAGTTAAGATTAACCTCCAACTGGAATCACTCAAAAATACCAAACCAAACCAAAGATATGATTTTTCTACCAAAAGTGGTCAAAACTGGATTTTTGTCTTAATGTTGAGTCGACTTTGACGATTTTTAATTCCTTAACTAATAGGTTTCAGAAGTTTAAACTTGGTGTGAACTGAGTTCAAAGTGTCCCTAACTTAAAATAAAATTGGGAGATTTTTCTTAAATGTCCATCATAGAAATCTTTTATAAAATATATTGAGTCGCACAGCAGCAAGCTTTCTGACCATCTTTGGATTTGTAATTTTTAGAGGTATTAAACAATGTCTGAAAATTTAGCAAAAATTCACATAAATATATGACACATATATGTCTCTGTACAAAAATCACCAACGTCCAAATAATTCAACTTAACCAAAAATGACTACTCAACATTCTATGAAAATAAGGGTTAAAACAGAAAATTCCAAGTAAAAGTTCTTCACAACAAAATAAGCTAAAAGTCACTAGATTGCAACTTTAATCAACTCCAACAATCTCGTAACAAAACGTATTATAAACCTACTGAGAATATGTCAAATGAAAGTTATAAAACTTAACTTGGTTATCAAATGGCAAATGCAAGCCTACAAATCACAAATTCGGTTCATATAAGCACTAACCGAAAGCTTTAAATTGCACACCTCACACCACCACCACGATCACAACTTAAGACACCAAAATATAATGAACATTCTGTAAATAATGGAATAAGGATGAAAATCCATTTTGAAGCACTTTAATTGCTTGAAGAAATGAGGCTAATATCACCATTTCGGTAAACGATTTTTAATCATAAAACCCTCAAAATAAGCAAGACACAAGAGAGGTTGAATTGATATGATTTTGTATGGATAAAAGTTGCCTAAAAGGCCTGAGATTTTTGACCAAAATGTTTAGTGATGATTTCTAAGAATTTCCATGAATTATTGAATTTAAATAGTAATTAAAAGACATAAAAATCCATAAATAAATTATGTAAATCAAGAATGAGGTTAAATCATCTTAACCATTGATAAAAATAACTAAAACCTACTGGAGAAAAATAGTTAAAAGGCAAGAGACATGTGTTACATAATTTAAAGATAGATAATTGAGTAAAAATAATTAATTAAAAATTATCATTAAAATAAATGGAAAATACGCAAATAAAAGTATAAATCATGAAATTATAAATTAAGGAGCATATATATCAGAAGATAATTCAAATGAAATTATCCATAATTTATAAAGGCAATTATGACACTTAAAAGCATTTTTAAGGAATTATTTAATTAATAAATCGATAAAATGAATAAATAATTAATTAAATAATATTAAATTAAATATATAATTACAAATCAGAAAATATACATAAAATATTAATATTATAAGACCACTAGTGTCAAATATTATTACTAAGCAAAGTATACAATGGAAATCATATAAACCAAAGCCAAATTACCGAAATTCCCAATAAACGTACAAAAACGTATAATGAGAAAACGACTTTTACACCAACACTCTCTACAACCAAAAAGATGCAAATATTAACAATATACCTGGATCCCAAAATTTATGACAACATAATAAAGTGGCATTTCTTAGTGATGGCTTAAGATAGGAACTTACGTATATTAGTCCTATCGTAGGGATAGTCTTGGCTTTGAAATATGGATGAGGACCATGATGGAATATATGATGAAGGAAGCAATAGATGGGAAGTACCCATTTTTGGATAAGTAATTATGACGTGCGTCATATCAAGGTGAGTCATAGCCCCCTTTCAAACTCTTTTATATGTTTTACATTCGGGGTGAAAAGCATGATAAATAAAATGGCTTTATATATACGAAATGATTCTTGAAAGAATGATTATGAAATGGGATATTGTATGTTCAATGTGTTATATGTTAGGCGATGAGCTTGAGTTCTGTCAAACTGAGATACTTCAGTACACTACTATTAACTCCGATAGTGGAGGCCTGTAGTTAGAGGGTTGCGCAACTAGGAGTCGTCCACTCACCCACTAAGTAGGTAACGGTGGAATGTTTGGTCTGCCTTAGTGGCCACCTTCATTGCCAGTCCGACCCGAGCGGTGCTCTAACTATCTTATTATATTATTGGTCGTTTCCATGGCACGACCCCAATTGTGATTAAGCACTTGGTTGACAGCTTGTGCTCTGAAATGAAATATTATGTTGTTGGGACATGTAAAATGGTCGTAGTAGTGGCTCAAGCATATACTCATCGAATTATGCCTTTTGGCGGAATGGAAATTAATATTACTGTGGATGGAAATTATTGATTGAACATACGGTTTGGGTATTGGACCTTATATGGAAATCTTGGAAGTTATTGAATTTGGCAATATTGAAGTATTGACGACCAATGGTCTTGGTATGATGAGTGATTAATCGATTGATATATTTTTCTCTCACGATAAATGAGACAAATGAAAACTTTATAATTTACCATGGATTTTCTCAACTATTTTGAAATGGATATGTAATGAGATTTACTTGCAAACCTATGCACTCACCAACTACGTTTTGTAGTTGACACTTTTTCTTCATGCTTTTCAGGAATTAGCGTAAGCTTTGAGGAGTTATATGCATCATGATTGTTGCATTGCATTTTGGAGTCAAAGATTAAACCTTGTGACGGGCAATGGAATCCGCCCTGATCATTTTAGTATATCATCTCATGTAATTGTTATTTGTTTCGTGGACCCAATATCCAAGTATGGTAGACGTATTGTACTTGGGAATTGGTTCACATGCTTGTGCATTGTAAAATTATTTTTATTCAATAACGCTATGGTGAATGTTATCTGTTATCCTTTGTTTTGAATACTCGACTTTCTGTACATCTCAACGTTCCGCCATAGTTGGGGTGTTACAGAAAATGGTATCAGAGACTAAGGTTATAGAGAACATTGGGGTTCCTCCGGGAATTCCAAAACTATAGCCTCTTTTCAAAACGAATTTTTATAGTCGAGTCGAGCATAAGGTTGAGCGGTTTAGTTTGAGCTTTACATGGTAGGACCATAATTAAACGTAAAGTCATGAATCTACGTTTAATTATGAGAGGACCATGTAAAACTCAAACGGCCACTTGGACTTATGTTCAAAAGGATTCCTTTTCAAAAAAAAAAAAAGAGAGAGAAAAAGATCTTTAATAAATCTGTTTTTATGAGCATACATGTTGCATTTAGACATTCACCTAAGCATATATAGCAATTCGAGACTTGCCTTACTTGAGGATTATGCTAGTTCAGTAGGATTCTCCTTTTGCACATTAGAACTGAAATGAATATAAGATTGAAAGATATTCGTTGATACATGCTATTCTATGCTATAACATGTGAATTTGAGCATGATTTGATTGCAATGTGAAAGCTTATAGTGTGCAATGTGAAAGTTGTAACGTGCAATGTGAAAGTTTGTAATATGCAATGTGAAAGTTTGGAATGTGCAACGTGGAAATTATGTGAGGAATGCATGCATAAAAGCCTTATGATTCATGATGTTGAACTTTAAGCTGCATATGCCCTTTAAAATAATGAGATTATTATAAGGCACGAAATCATTTTGGGGTATGACTTGTAATTTATGATCGATTTAGAAAGAAAATATGGGCATGACGAGTTGATATGAAATTTCATAGACGATATGGATATGAGAACCTTTGCTCTCTAAATTGGAGCTATTTGAAACTGGTGCGTGAATATTTTGATGATTTAGTAGTCATGCCTTTCTATTGAGATAATTATTGCGCCCTAAGGTTGAGCTAATTGAGGGCTAGTGCATGAACGATTTAATGATTATATAGTTGTGCCTTATTATTGAGATAGTTATTATGCTCTAAGATTTGACTATTGAGAACTGGCACCTGCTAGATGTGATTATGATGCGGCTAGTCCTTACTACTGAGATATATACTGCGTGATGAGATCTGACCGCTTGGGAACTAGTGATTGTCCCTGAGAAATGCAAAATGAATTAGGAATTTCCTAAGTATGGAAGTTGTCATTAAGTACCCCTCTAATCCAATATTCGTTCACTCGTGCTCTTTTGAAATTATCCCACATCCTATTTCCTACGACACCACCATTCATTATGGACATATGACGACGGCGATATCATCGGTGGAGCATCTTTCCACGAACGTTGGACGATATACTCTGAGAATTGTAGACCCAAGATATGACGCGACACTATCCTCTTAGAAACTACGCATAACCTTGGTATTCGATCTGAAATGGTGCGAAACGTATGTAAACATCGAATGAAGTTGGAGACTTATGAAAGACGAGTGGTATTAAAGCCAAATTACGATTTGACGACGCCGATAGAACACATTCCGATATACATTCTAGAAGACACATTCTGGGGATTGTAGCTCCGAAATTTGGTGCGGTATCTCTATAATAACACGCGTACACGAACGGTTATCCATATTATCTAAGTTGGTGCGGCATATATTGACGTCATCAAAAGTTGGAGTCCATTGAGCAACGATAGACATAGAAGTGATTTCTTTAAACCGCGCAAGGAGTTTGATTTGAGCCTTAATGATTTTTTTTTTTTTTTTTTTTTTTTTTTTTTTTTTTTTTTTTTTTTTTTTTTTTTTTTTTTTTTTTTTTTTTTTTTTTTTTTTTTTTTTTTTTTTTTTTTTTTTTTTTTTTTTTTTTTTTTTTTTTTTTTTTTTTTTTTTTTTTTTTTTTTTTTTTTTTTTTTTTTTTTTTTTTTTTTTTTTTTTTTTTTTTTTTTTTTTTTTTTTTTTTTTTTTTTTTTTTTTTTTTTTTTTTTTTTTTTTTTTTTTTTTTTTTTTTTTTTTTTTTTTTTAGTAGTACCCTGCTCTCGCTGCGACATCAAGGGATGCGAAAGACTTTCAGACATCAGTCGTCCACAAGTGGAATACTTGGGATAACGATATAGCATAGAAGATGTTATTGGATCATGCACATAAAGTAGGGCGGAGAAGATTTGTGGTGTACAAGTCAAAGTACATGGAAGCACAAGCGAAGAGTATACTAAGCTTTAACTTGGAGAAAGAATTGAAGGTCTTCCCTATCTATGTTGATCGACCGAAGGAAAAATCGAGCTGCCAACGAAAGGAAGGTCGTGTGACATGAAGGTCACCTTTGGATAAATATAAGACTTCCCTAGAACTTGGGGGAGATCACTAGCAATGTTGGAAGACGAAAGTAATTAGAAGAAGAAAACCAAAGACAATAAGATAATAAGAATGTGTTGAGTAACCCTCATGATTAAAGAGTAACAAAAAGGATTCTGAGCTATCCTTTCTTTCTCGAAACAAGTGTGTAGATGGAGATTTGTTACACGAAGGAATAAGGAAATTGCTGAGTTGGAGATCGTCAAGGAAGGTGAGATAAAGTGAAAAGTAGGAAATCCCTTACATTTTTCTAGAAGAGAAATGTTAAGGGGGTAATCACAGCAAAGGTAGATGCTCGAACAAGGAGTATGAAGTGCAAGACTATACTTTACCTTTCAAGAAGAGTTATTCACTAGCATCATTGAAGATGATTTGGAGTAGAAGATAGAGTAGAGAAACATCATTTGACACAAACAGTAAAGTGAAGGAATTGACGCCGTCTACAAGATGTAGTTCTGGTGGCGTTTATCTTTATGGCGGTTCACGCGTTATTCTTTGGATACGAATTAGAAAACCTCTACCGAAAGACAAGCTATTAGTGGAGAGTATCAACTAAGCTAAAAGAAATCGATATACGCCCAACACCTGATGGAAGCTAGCTTTACTAAAGAGAAGTATGGTCGATAAGTAGCGGAAGCACGATGACTTGTGATGGTTATCCCCTCAAGGTCGACGGTCGTAGGGAGGTAAGCTAAGACAAGATGAATTTGAGTAAAGAAAGATAATTTGCAACACATGGTAAATCGTCAAGGAAGGTGAGATAAAGTGAAAAGTAGGAAATCCCTTACATTTTTCTAGAAGAGAAATGTTAAGGGGGTAATCACAGCAAAGGTAGATGCTCGAACAAGGAGTATGAAGTGCAAGACTATACTTTACCTTTCAAGAAGAGTTATTCACTAGCATCATTGAAGATGATTTGGAGTAGAAGATAGAGTAGAGAAACATCATTTGACACAAACAGTAAAGTGAAGGAATTGACGCCGTCTACAAGATGTAGTTCTGGTGGCGTTTATCTTTATGGCGGTTCACGCGTTATTCTTTGGATACGAATTAGAAAACCTCTACCGAAAGACAAGCTATTAGTGGAGAGTATCAACTAAGCTAAAAGAAATCGATATACGCCCAACACCTGATGGAAGCTAGCTTTACTAAAGAGAAGTATGGTCGATAAGTAGCGGAAGCACGATGACTTGTGATGGTTATCCCCTCAAGGTCGACGGTCGTAGGGAGGTAAGCTAAGACAAGATGAATTTGAGTAAAGAAAGATAAAGATAGGTGAGAAGCCATTGAGACGTTTCTTTAATTGAGAAAGCAAAACGATAAAGGAAAGTACACCAAGTGACCAATGGAAATGAGTAGTCACAAACAATTGATATTCCAACGTTTCTTACCGCCTTTATTGTAACTAACGTTACGAGCCGTTTGTTCGTTTTACACCTCCGTATTGCCATTCTTATTATCATCCCATTAATTAGTATTAATCTAGGCAAGATTGACAGCCCGCAACGATTACATGCGATAAATCTCCAGTCGTCTCAAGAAGTGAGCGACATTCGTAACCTTTCTCTTTTTCGAAGTTTCTAATCAAGAGGAATTTTAAGGAACCGAGGAATGGATGCCCCAACCCTAGAGTCAAAAGCTCGCAAGAAACCAAGAATCGTGATGAAATCTTGTTTGACTTTCACGCATTTATGTCTCCGTGTAGACACCCATACTGTTGGTTTATCCATTTCTACTACCGTATGAATGATCGAACTTCGAGGACGAAGTTTCAGTTAAGGGGGTAATCCCTTAACAAGTGATAAATTGCAAACGAAGTCAATAGATTCAAGTAGCGGCAAGCGTGTCCAACTTCAAACTGAAGAAAGATAAAGATAGGTGAGAAGCCATTGAGACGTTTCTTTAATTGAGAAAGCAAAACGATAAAGGAAAGTACACCAAGTGACCAATGGAAATGAGTAGTCACAAACAATTGATATTCCAACGTTTCTTACCGCCTTTATTGTAACTAACGTTACGAGCCGTTTGTTCGTTTTACACCTCCGTATTGCCATTCTTATTATCATCCCATTAATTAGTATTAATCTAGGCAAGATTGACAGCCCGCAACGATTACATGCGATAAATCTCCAGTCGTCTCAAGAAGTGAGCGACATTCGTAACCTTTCTCTTTTTCGAAGTTTCTAATCAAGAGGAATTTTAAGGAACCGAGGAATGGATGCCCCAACCCTAGAGTCAAAAGCTCGCAAGAAACCAAGAATCGTGATGAAATCTTGTTTGACTTTCACGCATTTATGTCTCCGTGTAGACACCCATACTGTTGGTTTATCCATTTCTACTACCGTATGAATGATCGAACTTCGAGGACGAAGTTTCAGTTAAGGGGGTAATCCCTTAACAAGTGATAAATTGCAAACGAAGTCAATAGATTCAAGTAGCGGCAAGCGTGTCCAACTTCAAACTGAAGAAAGATAAAGATAGGTGAGAAGCCATTGAGACGTTTCTTTAATTGAGAAAGCAAAACGATAAAGGAAAGTACACCAAGTGACCAATGGAAATGAGTAGTCACAAACAATTGATATTCCAACGTTTCTTACCGCCTTTATTGTAACTAACGTTACGAGCCGTTTGTTCGTTTTACACCTCCGTATTGCCATTCTTATTATCATCCCATTAATTAGTATTAATCTAGGCAAGATTGACAGCCCGCAACGATTACATGCGATAAATCTCCAGTCGTCTCAAGAAGTGAGCGACATTCGTAACCTTTCTCTTTTTCGAAGTTTCTAATCAAGAGGAATTTTAAGGAACCGAGGAATGGATGCCCCAACCCTAGAGTCAAAAGCTCGCAAGAAACCAAGAATCGTGATGAAATCTTGTTTGACTTTCACGCATTTATGTCTCCGTGTAGACACCCATACTGTTGGTTTATCCATTTCTACTACCGTATGAATGATCGAACTTCGAGGACGAAGTTTCAGTTAAGGGGGTAATCCCTTAACAAGTGATAAATTGCAAACGAAGTCAATAGATTCAAGTAGCGGCAAGCGTGTCCAACTTCAAACTGAAGAAAGATAAAGATAGGTGAGAAGCCATTGAGACGTTTCTTTAATTGAGAAAGCAAAACGATAAAGGAAAGTACACCAAGTGACCAATGGAAATGAGTAGTCACAAACAATTGATATTCCAACGTTTCTTACCGCCTTTATTGTAACTAACGTTACGAGCCGTTTGTTCGTTTTACACCTCCGTATTGCCATTCTTATTATCATCCCATTAATTAGTATTAATCTAGGCAAGATTGACAGCCCGCAACGATTACATGCGATAAATCTCCAGTCGTCTCAAGAAGTGAGCGACATTCGTAACCTTTCTCTTTTTCGAAGTTTCTAATCAAGAGGAATTTTAAGGAACCGAGGAATGGATGCCCCAACCCTAGAGTCAAAAGCTCGCAAGAAACCAAGAATCGTGATGAAATCTTGTTTGACTTTCACGCATTTATGTCTCCGTGTAGACACCCATACTGTTGGTTTATCCATTTCTACTACCGTATGAATGATCGAACTTCGAGGACGAAGTTTCAGTTAAGGGGGTAATCCCTTAACAAGTGATAAATTGCAAACGAAGTCAATAGATTCAAGTAGCGGCAAGCGTGTCCAACTTCAAACTGAAGAAAGATAAAGATAGGTGAGAAGCCATTGAGACGTTTCTTTAATTGAGAAAGCAAAACGATAAAGAAGTACCATCGCAATTTTAGTGCAACTTGGCATAATGGGCTAGTACCACTCTTGTTAAGGGGGTAATGATGTAACAACCCTCAATTTCTGACTAGGACAACTCACTTGTAATTATCTAGGTATCTATCCCTAGAAGTTTATTAAGAGAATTAATCTTCTAGACGTTTAAGGCATAGTGATAATTGCCCCCTAGTTCAATGAAATACCGTAGAGGACTAGCTATCTTAGAAATGCCATAAACAATAACTATATTTATCCAAGACAATCTCTAAGTGAACACATAATGACAATTCTTTAAGAATGTAACTTAAACAATCAAGCATCTAATAAACCAAATAAGCTAACAACTCAAATAATAACGATGTAAATCAATAACTTTTACAAGACAAATGCATATGTATATAGCCTTACATACACGGCACACATACATACACATATATACCCTTACATAAAATTCTTACAACTATTATTTTTATAACAAAAGACACATATACTTACACAATCTATCCATCTCATACAATTTATACAAAAGTTACCCACTTTATGAACCTAGACATGATTTTGAATTTCATTTGCATACACACTTTCACCTAGCCAATCCATGACCCCCTACCACTTAACTTGACCAATGAGCATCCTCCCAACCCACTCTTTCTCCCTCTCTCACGGCCAAACACCCCCTTTTCTTCACATACACCATCCAAATGCATCACCAAACACCACCCCACATCTCCTAGCCAATGGACATCCAACCTACAACCTCCCCAACCAATAAACACACTCCCAACACCTCATTTTGTCCCTCCCTCACGTGAACAAGCTAGGGAATACTCACACACTTCTCATTTCTCACACAACACAACACAAACACTTCTCTCAACTTTCTCTATTGTTCTTCATTATTTTCGGATTTCTCCAAGGCAAATGGAGCTCAAATCTAATCTAATCCATTGTAATAATAATCTTTCTTGTTAACTTATCATCTAAGGTCAAGTATGGAGTCATTTGGTGGTCTTGGAGTCACGAAAATCAGCCCTTTTGAATGGGTTTCGAGTCATCAAAGGTTGTTAACAATCTTCTTGTTAACTTATCATCTAAGGTCAAGTATGGAGTCATTTGGTGGTCTTGGAGTCACGAAAATCAGCCCTTTTGAATGGGTTTCGAGTCATCAAAGGTTGTTAACAATCTTCTTGTTTAACTAAGATGCATTCTTGTCTTGCATGTCTCAAAAACGATTTTTAAAAACACTTTCTTCTTAATTTCTTCTTGTTTTCTTATTGATTAACTTGAGGATGGGTTGCATGTTGATAGAATCTTCCATATCATGCCTTGCATGTCGAAAACATGGTGGAAAGATTCAATGATTCGACCAAAATGTGACCCGGAAAGTGCAACATGATTTTAGTTGGTAAAATCGGTTCATAGCTTGGATTAAAAACTGATTTTTGGTGAAGAATAAGTATATATTCTGTGATTTTTCATAAATTTAAAGTTTTCAAAAGATATATAAAAGTCTATGTCTTGTTTGTATGTAAAATGGCTAGATCTCTTCACATGCATGTATAGATTCAAGTAGCGGCAAGCGTGTCCAACTTCAAACTGAAGAAAGATAAAGATAGGTGAGAAGCCATTGAGACGTTTCTTTAATTGAGAAAGCAAAACGATAAAGGAAAGTACACCAAGTGACCAATGGAAATGAGTAGTCACAAACAATTGATATTCCAACGTTTCTTACCGCCTTTATTGTAACTAACGTTACGAGCCGTTTGTTCGTTTTACACCTCCGTATTGCCATTCTTATTATCATCCCATTAATTAGTATTAATCTAGGCAAGATTGACAGCCCGCAACGATTACATGCGATAAATCTCCAGTCGTCTCAAGAAGTGAGCGACATTCGTAACCTTTCTCTTTTTCGAAGTTTCTAATCAAGAGGAATTTTAAGGAACCGAGGAATGGATGCCCCAACCCTAGAGTCAAAAGCTCGCAAGAAACCAAGAATCGTGATGAAATCTTGTTTGACTTTCACGCATTTATGTCTCCGTGTAGACACCCATACTGTTGGTTTATCCATTTCTACTACCGTATGAATGATCGAACTTCGAGGACGAAGTTTCAGTTAAGGGAGTAATTGCCCCCTAGTTCAATGAAATACCGTAGAGGACTAGCTATCTTAGAAATGCCATAAACAATAACTATATTTATCCAAGACAATCTCTAAGTGAACACATAATGACAATTCTTTAAGAATGTAACTTAAACAATCAAGCATCTAATAAACCAAATAAGCTAACAACTCAAATAATAACGATGTAAATCAATAACTTTTACAAGACAAATGCATATGTATATAGCCTTACATACACGGCACACATACATACACATATATACCCTTACATAAAATTCTTACAACTATTATTTTTATAACAAAAGACACATATACTTACACAATCTATCCATCTCATACAATTTATACAAAAGTTACCCACTTTATGAACCTAGACATGATTTTGAATTTCATTTGCATACACACTTTCACCTAGCCAATCCATGACCCCCTACCACTTAACTTGACCAATGAGCATCCTCCCAACCCACTCTTTCTCCCTCTCTCACGGCCAAACACCCCCTTTTCTTCACATACACCATCCAAATGCATCACCAAACACCACCCCACATCTCCTAGCCAATGGACATCCAACCTACAACCTCCCCAACCAATAAACACACTCCCAACACCTCATTTTGTCCCTCCCTCACGTGAACAAGCTAGGGAATACTCACACACTTCTCATTTCTCACACAACACAACACAAACACTTCTCTCAACTTTTCTCTCAACTTTCTCTATTGTTCTTCATTATTTTCGGATTTCTCCAAGGCAAATGGAGCTCAAATCTAATCTAATCCATTGTAATAATAATCTTTCTTGTTAACTTATCATCTAAGGTCAAGTATGGAGTCATTTGGTGGTCTTGGAGTCACGAAAATCAGCCCTTTTGAATGGGTTTCGAGTCATCAAAGGTTGTTAACAATCTTCTTGTTTAACTAAGATGCATTCTTGTCTTGCATGTCTCAAAAACGATTTTTAAAAACACTTTCTTCTTAATTTCTTCTTGTTTTCTTATTGATTAACTTGAGGATGGGTTGCATGTTGATAGAATCTTCCATATCATGCCTTGCATGTCGAAAACATGGTGGAAAGATTCAATGATTCGACCAAAATGTGACCCGGAAAGTGCAACATGATTTTAGTTGGTAAAATCGGTTCATAGCTTGGATTAAAAACTGATTTTTGGTGAAGAATAAGTATATATTCTGTGATTTTTCATAAATTTAAAGTTTTCAAAAGATATATAAAAGTCTATGTCTTGTTTGTATGTAAAATGGCTAGATCTCTTCACATGCATGCTTAGATTTGCACTAGTTTTGATTGATTTTGATTTGGGGATTTGAGATGGATGATTGGTGACTTTAAATTTGCTAAGAGATCTGTATATTTGATGTTAAAATCACACAAAAATGATCAACAAACTTGTTAGTGGTAATCTAGGGGCTAAAACAAGCAACCAACACCATTGGTGAGTTGTTTTAATCAATATACATTCTGACAGAAACCATCTTCTGTCTTGGGACGGATAAACTGGGCATGTGAGGGCCGTTTCAAGCAAAACTTTCAAAATAAAAGTTGTAGATAAAAGAGTTAAGATTAACCTCCAACTGGAATCACTCAAAAATACCAAACCAAACCAAAGATATGATTTTTCTACCAAAAGTGGTCAAAACTGGATTTTTGTCTTAATGTTGAGTCGACTTTGACGATTTTTAATTCCTTAACTAATAGGTTTCAGAAGTTTAAACTTGGTGTGAACTGAGTTCAAAGTGTCCCTAACTTAAAATAAAATTGGGAGATTTTTCTTAAATGTCCATCATAGAAATCTTTTATAAAATATATTGAGTCGCACAGCAGCAAGCTTTCTGACCATCTTTGGATTTGTAATTTTTAGAGGTATTAAACAATGTCTGAAAATTTAGCAAAAATTCACATAAATATATGACACATATATGTCTCTGTACAAAAATCACCAACGTCCAAATAATTCAACTTAACCAAAAATGACTACTCAACATTCTATGAAAATAAGGGTTAAAACAGAAAATTCCAAGTAAAAGTTCTTCACAACAAAATAAGCTAAAAGTCACTAGATTGCAACTTTAATCAACTCCAACAATCTCGTAACAAAACGTATTATAAACCTACTGAGAATATGTCAAATGAAAGTTATAAAACTTAACTTGGTTATCAAATGGCAAATGCAAGCCTACAAATCACAAATTCGGTTCATATAAGCACTAACCGAAAGCTTTAAATTGCACACCTCACACCACCACCACGATCACAACTTAAGACACCAAAATATAATGAACATTCTGTAAATAATGGAATAAGGATGAAAATCCATTTTGAAGCACTTTAATTGCTTGAGAAATGAGGCTAATATCACCATTTCGGTAAACGATTTTTAATCATAAAACCCTCAAAATAAGCAAGACACAAGAGAGGTTGAATTGATATGATTTTGTATGGATAAAAGTTGCCTAAAAGGCCTGAGATTTTTGACCAAAATGTTTAGTGATGATTTCTAAGAATTTCCATGAATTATTGAATTTAAATAGTAATTAAAAGACATAAAAATCCATAAATAAATTATGTAAATCAAGAATGAGGTTAAATCATCTTAACCATTGATAAAAATAACTAAAACCTACTGAGAATATGTCAAATGAAAGTTATAAAACTTAACTTGGTTATCAAATGGCAAATGCAAGCCTACAAATCACAAATTCGGTTCATATAAGCACTAACCGAAAGCTTTAAATTGCACACCTCACACCACCACCACGATCACAACTTAAGACACCAAAATATAATGAACATTCTGTAAATAATGGAATAAGGATGAAAATCCATTTTGAAGCACTTTAATTGCTTGAGAAATGAGGCTAATATCACCATTTCGGTAAACGATTTTTAATCATAAAACCCTCAAAATAAGCAAGACACAAGAGAGGTTGAATTGATATGATTTTGTATGGATAAAAGTTGCCTAAAAGGCCTGAGATTTTTGACCAAAATGTTTAGTGATGATTTCTAAGAATTTCCATGAATTATTGAATTTAAATAGTAATTAAAAGACATAAAAATCCATAAATAAATTATGTAAATCAAGAATGAGGTTAAATCATCTTAACCATTGATAAAAATAACTAAAACCTACTGAGAATATGTCAAATGAAAGTTATAAAACTTAACTTGGTTATCAAATGGCAAATGCAAGCCTACAAATCACAAATTCGGTTCATATAAGCACTAACCGAAAGCTTTAAATTGCACACCTCACACCACCACCACGATCACAACTTAAGACACCAAAATATAATGAACATTCTGTAAATAATGGAATAAGGATGAAAATCCATTTTGAAGCACTTTAATTGCTTGAGAAATGAGGCTAATATCACCATTTCGGTAAACGATTTTTAATCATAAAACCCTCAAAATAAGCAAGACACAAGAGAGGTTGAATTGATATGATTTTGTATGGATAAAAGTTGCCTAAAAGGCCTGAGATTTTTGACCAAAATGTTTAGTGATGATTTCTAAGAATTTCCATGAATTATTGAATTTAAATAGTAATTAAAAGACATAAAAATCCATAAATAAATTATGTAAATCAAGAATGAGGTTAAATCATCTTAACCATTGATAAAAATAACTAAAACCTACTGGAGAAAAATAGTTAAAAGGCAAGAGACATGTGTTACATAATTTAAAGATAGATAATTGAGTAAAAATAATTAATTAAATAATATTAAATTAAATATATAATTACAAATCAGAAAATATACATAAAATATTAATATTATAAGACCACTAGTGTCAAATATTATTACTAAGCAAAGTATACAATGGAAATCATATAAACCAAAGCCAAATTACCGAAATTCCCAATAAACGTACAAAAACGTATAATGAGAAAACGACTTTTACACCAACACTCTCTACAACCAAAAAGATGCAAATATTAACAATATACCTGGATCCCAAAATTTATGACAACATAATAAAGTGGCATTTCTTAGTGATGGCTTAAGATAGGAACTTACGTATATTAGTCCTATCGTAGGGATAGTCTTGGCTTTGAAATATGGATGAGGACCATGATGGAATATATGATGAAGGAAGCAATAGATGGGAAGTACCCATTTTTGGATAAGTAATTATGACGTGCGTCATATCAAGGTGAGTCATAGCCCCCTTTCAAACTCTTTTATATGTTTTACATTCGGGGTGAAAAGCATGATAAATAAAATGGCTTTATATATACGAAATGATTCTTGAAAGAATGATTATGAAATGGGATATTGTATGTTCAATGTGTTATATGTTAGGCGATGAGCTTGAGTTCTGTCAAACTGAGATACTTCAGTACACTACTATTAACTCCGATAGTGGAGGCCTGTAGTTAGAGGGTTGCGCAACTAGGAGTCGTCCACTCACCCACTAAGTAGGTAACGGTGGAATGTTTGGTCTGCCTTAGTGGCCACCTTCATTGCCAGTCCGACCCGAGCGGTGCTCTAACTATCTTATTATATTATTGGTCGTTTCCATGGCACGACCCCAATTGTGATTAAGCACTTGGTTGACAGCTTGTGCTCTGAAATGAAATATTATGTTGTTGGGACATGTAAAATGGTCGTAGTAGTGGCTCAAGCATATACTCATCGAATTATGCCTTTTGGCGGAATGGAAATTAATATTACTGTGGATGGAAATTATTGATTGAACATACGGTTTGGGTATTGGACCTTATATGGAAATCTTGGAAGTTATTGAATTTGGCAATATTGAAGTATTGACGACCAATGGTCTTGGTATGATGAGTGATTAATCGATTGATATATTTTTCTCTCACGATAAATGAGACAAATGAAAACTTTATAATTTACCATGGATTTTCTCAACTATTTTGAAATGGATATGTAATGAGATTTACTTGCAAACCTATGCACTCACCAACTACGTTTTGTAGTTGACACTTTTTCTTCATGCTTTTCAGGAATTAGCGTAAGCTTTTTAAGGAATTATTTAATTAATAAATCGATAAAATGAATAAATAATTAATTAAATAATATTAAATTAAATATATAATTACAAATCAGAAAATATACATAAAATATTAATATTATAAGACCACTAGTGTCAAATATTATTACTAAGCAAAGTATACAATGGAAATCATATAAACCAAAGCCAAATTACCGAAATTCCCAATAAACGTACAAAAACGTATAATGAGAAAACGACTTTTACACCAACACTCTCTACAACCAAAAAGATGCAAATATTAACAATATACCTGGATCCCAAAATTTATGACAACATAATAAAGTGGCATTTCTTAGTGATGGCTTAAGATAGGAACTTACGTATATTAGTCCTATCGTAGGGATAGTCTTGGCTTTGAAATATGGATGAGGACCATGATGGAATATATGATGAAGGAAGCAATAGATGGGAAGTACCCATTTTTGGATAAGTAATTATGACGTGCGTCATATCAAGGTGAGTCATAGCCCCCTTTCAAACTCTTTTATATGTTTTACATTCGGGGTGAAAAGCATGATAAATAAAATGGCTTTATATATACGAAATGATTCTTGAAAGAATGATTATGAAATGGATATGTAATGAGATTTACTTGCAAACCTATGCACTCACCAACTACGTTTTGTAGTTGACACTTTTTCTTCATGCTTTTCAGGAATTAGCGTAAGCTTTGAGGAGTTATATGCATCATGATTGTTGCATTGCATTTTGGAGTCAAAGATTAAACCTTGTGACGGGCAATGGAATCCGCCCTGATCATTTTAGTATATCATCTCATGTAATTGTTATTTGTTTCGTGGACCCAATATCCAAGTATGGTAGACGTATTGTACTTGGGAATTGGTTCACATGCTTGTGCATTGTAAAATTATTTTTATTCAATAACGCTATGGTGAATGTTATCTGTTATCCTTTGTTTTGAATACTCGACTTTCTGTACATCTCAACGTTCCGCCATAGTTGGGGTGTTACAAGATGGATGTCAACAATGCTTTTCTTCATGGTGATCTTTCTGAAGAGGTTTATATGAAGATGCCTCTTGGTATTCCTAATCCTGAAAACAAGGTTTGTCGACTTCGAAAATCTCTTTATGGTCTCAAACAAGCAAGTCGACAATGGTTTCAGAAGCTTTCTAATGCACTTCAAGATCAAGGTTTCACACAGTCCAGGAACGATTATAGTCTTTTTCTCAAGACCATTGATGGTGAAATGACTATTGTCGCAGTTTATGATGATGATATCTTGGTTACTGGTTCAGATCCAACTTCTATTTCTCAACTCAAGGCTTTTCTACATCAACAGTTCACCATTAAAGACTTGGGTTTTCTCAACTATTTTTTGGGGTTGGAGGTTCATTATCCTGACGATGGGATCATTCTGACACAAAGGAAGTTTACTCAAGAATTGCTCACCGATACAGGTTTCTTGGATGCTAAACCTGTTGTTACTCATCTTCCTCAAAATATGAAGTTTTCAGATCCTTGTAGCCCTTATCTGAAAGACCAGTCGACTTATCGATCATTGATAGGCAAACTTAATTTTTTGACTCACACACGTCCGGACTTGGCTTTCGCGGTTCAGACTTTAAGTCAATTCATGCAAAATCCACAACAGATTCACCTAGACGGTGTTCATCATCTGTTAAGATACTTAAAGGGCACCAGCGGTCAAGGTATTTTACTCAACGGTTCAACGAACCTGAGTCTTCATGCTTACTCAGATTCTGATTGGGCAGCATGCCCTATTTCTCGCCGCTCAGGCTTTGTCATTCTATTCGGCGGATCTCCAATTAGTTGGAAATCTAAAAAACAGTCTACTATTTCGCGTTCCTCCTCTGAAGCTGAATACCGTGCTATGGCTGCTGCAGCTGCTGAACTTACTTGGCTGATTCGTCTACTAGAAGAGTTGGGTGTTACTGGTTTAAAACTGTCACCCTTTATTGTGATAATCAGTCTGCATTGCATATTGCCAAAAATCCTGTCTTCCATGAACGAACAAAGCATATTGAAATTGATTGTCATTTCACACGTGAAAAGGTCATGGAAGGTTTGATCCAACTTAGTTACTTACCAACACAAAACCAACTTGTTGACGTCCTTACGAAGGTGTTACCCTCCAATCAGTTTCAGCAGTTGTTGTCCAAGCTGGGGATGTCACAATCTCATCCTCCATCTTGAGGGGGGGTGTAGAGTTATGTATTTTGTCTTTTGTAGGGTCTTTATCGTCATTAGTTGATAGTAGGTAGACTTAGCTCGTAATTTATTTATTTTTCTTTTGTAGGGTCTTTATCATCATTAGTTGATAGTAGGTAGACTTAACTCGTAATTTATTTATTTTCCTTTTGTATTTAAGCCCAAAGATGGGTCTTTTGTTTGGCTAATGAAAGAATCATTCTCCAAATTCTCTGGCCTTTTCCAATTTTCTCAAATCCGACATAAGCGGGATATGAAAAAGTAAACGTAGTTAAATTTGTTATAAAACCAAAAAAGAAATGAAGATTTCATGTTCAATAAAAAAGAAAATCAATAGATTAATGTAGTAGGTAAAAGGATATAAGTCGCAAACGACGCGTGCCCAGATTCTGGCTGATTGAGTCGCTCTGTTGACCCGCTGCTCATTGTTGTTGGCCATAATTCGCTTATCAAATTTTTAAGGGGTTTAACGATTATATAGAACTTTTATAAGTGTCAATACACAAAAGATATAATAACGTTGGGGTGTTTAATAAATTTAACAAAGAATATTTTAAAAGTACGATAAAAAGAAATTAAATATGGCTGAGGAGGAGCAATATATATAACAAGTAAGGTAACCTTTAATACCGAGGTTATAATTTTTATTACTTTTTCACCCTCAAACTTTTCATCATATTTTTCTTTTTCTTTCTTCTTCTTGATCTGTTAGGCCTCTCCCAACCTATCTTTTTCTCATTTTTTTCTCAAGTGTTTTCTTAAGAACATTGTTAGCATTGGTTTTTTCTCAAAGTGTTTTTTCAAAGGAAAAATGAAGCCATTTTGTTGTGAGAATATACGAGAAAGAGATGGGGTGGGGTCTTTGTATATTCACAATTGAAAATTTTTCTTTTTTTATTTAGTCAATTTAAATAATGAGTTTCCACATATTAATGTAAATCTTATATTTAAAAAATTTAGTAATGTAAGATAATATAGGATTCTAACTTTTAATTTTAACCGTATTTATCATAATTATTTATTTTATATTTGATCATAATATAGACGTATTTATTATTTTTTTATTTTATAACTTTTAATTTTAACCGTATATATCATAATTATTTATTTTATATTTGATCATAATATAGACGTATTTATTATTTTTTTATTTTATAACTTTTAATTTTAACCGTATATATCATAATTATTTATTTTATATTTGATCATAATATAGACGTATTTATTATTTTTTTATTTTATAACTTTTAATTTTAACCGTATATATCATAATTATTTATTTTATATTTGATCATAATATAGACGTATTTATTATTTTTTTATTTTATAACTTTTAATTTTAACCGTATATATCATAATTATTTATTTTATATTTGATCATAATATAGACGTATTTATTATTTTTTTATTTTATAACTTTTAATTTTAACCGTATATATCATAACTAGATTATTGTATATTTGATTAATTTTATAATTATTTTTCTTTTTTTATTTAGTCAATTTAAATAATGAGTTTCCACATATTAATGTAAATCTTATATTTAAAAAATTTAGTAATGTAAGATAATATAGGATTCTAACTTTTAATTTTAACCGTATTTATCATAATTATTTATTTTATATTTGATCATAATATAGACGTATTTATTATTTTTTTATTTTATAACTTTTAATTTTAACCGTATATATCATAACTAGATTATTGTCCCGCGTAATACGCGAGTAGACATATGTATTTAATAACATCTATATGTACTTATGTGGCAAATTCATGTAAATGATAATTAAGATTTTTGCTTATTTGTCTAATTTTTTAAGATAGAAGTCTCCATTTTTTTAATTTTTTTTTAGAACAGCATATGGTATTAATAATAAAAAGTCTACGGCAAGACGCCGAAGAGACATAATGTTTACATCAAATAGGAGGGACTACGATGCCATAGGGGCCAAGAAAAGCTAAGCTTAGTACACCGAGAGGAAAACCATAAGAAATAAATGGAAACAACAGAAAGAAAAATGGCTTTTAGAAGTCTCCATTTTAAGTTACCATCTATCTGTACACTTCATTTAACTTACGTATAGTTCGCATCTTCATTTAGCAAATTATTCGTAATACTAATAATATTATTATTTAATACTAAACTAAATTCAATTCAAATAAACGAACCGTATTTATGATAAAAATTTTAGATTTTAGATATATTAACATTATTATTATTAATCCAATAAAAAAAAGTAATAATCAATATATAAAAAACATTTAATGACAAGTATGATTTTTGCTTATATGTCAAATTGTTAGGTAAATAGTTTTTATATATATTTAAACAAAATATCATTTGTATATAGACTCATCTAATTTAATCTTATATGACAATATAGATGGCAACCGATTTTTTTTATATTTAATATGCACTTATTTATGGGTTTTTTTCATCTGTTATTATTCTCATTTTATTAACTTAAAGTACTTAATCGTATACTATTTGTTTAAATGCATTATTGTTAGTTTAGGAAGACTATATGTTATTTTGTCCCTTCTAGCTATCTTAAGTAGCCCATTTTACATATATATTAATTGTGCGACTACATTATCTATTAAAACTATTTTTTAAACCTCCTGTAATTACTATGTTATGCAGTAAACTTTTGAAAGTTTATAAAATACTTGTCATCATAGTCCCATTGGGTTGTTTAATATATAACTATTTTTAAATGAGATTGCTTAGTATATCATATTTAATTATCATAATTTTTTTTATAAAATTATAAATTATGTTTCATTAGTCATATTTTAACATATTTGACATATATTATATATTCAATCATAATTTTATTATTCGTGTCGTAATCTGACAGTTTTTTATATTATAATAAACTACGAATAATACTGTAACTATCAATTACTTTATGTTTACTTCTCCCAATAGCCCGTATAACATACAAGTTTAATTACTATGAGATACATATATATAGCCAAATTAAAATCAGTTAATATATTTCACAATTTTTAATTAGTCGTACTTTTTGGTTTTATAAGATAAATATATTATAATCTATATATCTCTATTATATTCTAATTCTAATTAATACATGTTGTTATATTTGACTAATAATTAGAGTACAAGGACTAATATCGTGTTTACTTAATAATAAATTTGGTAATGAGGCAATTATTTTGATCTAAGAGTTGTAATTAAAAGTTTGAACTCATCTAACGGTCCATGCTTCTGCGTAAAAAAATTTAGGACCCTGTTACAAATTCTGACACCTTTTCATTAAAAGTATCGTGACAATTATACGATGATACTATATTAAAAAATGGAGTATAACTATTTAATAATAATTATTATTTCATGAAAAGTACTAAAAGTAAAAGTTACTTCCTAATTTAAGTATATCATCCCTTTAAGTATATCATTCCTTTATGGTAATTGTCGTATCATTCCTTTAATTTATTGTTATTATTTACGGTTCATTATTTAAAAGGGATTTTTTGTCTAATCATATAAAGTATAAGTATTAATATTGTCATTTAAAAAAGATAAAATAATTAAATTTGATCTAATGGTTCTAAATTAAAGATGGAATTCATCCAAGGGTTCCTATTTGTTTAGGAATGAATTTAGGACCTTGTTATATATATATTGGTAGATTATTTATATTTATTTTATATTTTATCATAATATAGACGTATTTATTATTATTTTTATTTTATATTTTTTGAGCTTTCGTTATGGACAGAAATTATCTGTGTATCGCACAGGTTTAATCTAGTATATAACTAAGAGGGGATATGAAAAATCCTATATGGCACCTTTATCTAGCTTACAATTAAGATTTTTGCTTATTTGTCAATTGTTAGATAAATAGTCATTATTTAAGTGTGTACACTCATCTAATTTAATCTACATGGAATGCTTAGTTGGAGAACTTAAATAAATAAATAATTTACATATTAAAAAAATAGTACGTCTATTATATCTAAACACAATGTGATAACTTTTAGTATTTTTTAAATTAAATATCATATCTAATATTTACCATTTAAAGTTTGACATATTTATATATATATAATAACTATATATGCATATCATTTATATATATTTATATATATTCTGTTTTTTATTTTTTGTGTTTAGAAAATACCGACTAATATTATTAGAAAATAAGAAATATGTCTATAATGGATATGATTAAAGCTATTTTTTATTATCTTATTCTTTGATGTTTGATAAAGTATGATTGTAGTCTTAGATGTAAGTGGTAATATTTATATTTTTTTTTTAGAGTTAAGTACTTTTTTCGTCCCTGTGGTTTCTCGTTTGTTCACTTTTCGTCCTCGCCGTTATCTTTTGGCTAAAATCATCCCTGTGGTTGTCTTTTCGTCCTTGCCGTTATAACTTTCCGTTTGGCCCTATCACGTGCCATTCACGTGAGGGCAATTTTGGAATTCCCTTTAAACATTTTACTTATATATCCCTAAAAACGAATTGATCTCATTTTCCAGACAAATTAAAAATCGATTATCCCAAAATCCTTCCATCTCTTCTTTCTCTCCCATTCATCAAATCATAATCACATATGGTTGTTCACTGTGCGTGTGGGAGGGCTTCAATCATTCGAACATCATGGACTACAAGGAACCCAGGTCGTCGATTTTATTGTTGTCCACGTATTGTAAGTAATCAAAAACCCTAATTTTTAGCATTTTGATTTTGTTATTTTCTTGGAAATCAAATGTTTATTTTAACAGGGATCTAATAATTGTGGCTTTATTGGGTGGGTTGATCCACCAATGTGTACAAGATCTATGGACATTATACCTGGATTGCTAAGAGCTAAGAACACTATGGAGGAAAATTTGAAGGAAAAAAATGGCCAAGTAAAGAAGTTGAAGAAGTGTTTGATTCTTAGCTGGGTATTTTTCATATGTTTTTGGTTGTGTACAAGTTAATTCGGTTGGTTTAGGTAGATAGAAGTTGAAGAAGTGTTTGATTCTTAGCTGGGTATTTTTCATATGTTTTTGGTTGTGTACAAGTTAATTCGGTTGGTTTAGGTAGATAGAAGTTGAAGAATTGTTTGATTCTTAGCTGGGTATTTTTCATATGTTTTTGGTTGTGTACAAGTTAATTCGGTTGGTTTAGGTAGATGGATTATATTTTGGTTCATTGTTCTTGGTTCACAAGTTAATCCAGGAACAATATTTGTATTGTAATATGCAAGATGAATGGAATATATTTTGGTTCAGTGTTCTTGTTTTTCCTGTTAGTGTTTGATTCTTAGATGAATGGAATATATTTGTAGTGTTTTTTCCTGTTAGATGAATGGAATATATTTGTAGTGTTTTTTCCTGTTAGTGTTTGATGCAGTAAATTATGTCTAATATTTACATGAAGCAGCAGTGAACAAAGTGCAATACAACCATTCAAATTACATACCAATTTAAATTACATACCAAAGTGCCAAAATACAAGGTGCCAAAATACATACCAAAGTGCAATGCAACCATTGAAATTACATACCAAAGTGCCAAAATACAAGGTTACAATTTAGAAGATACCAAAGTGCCAAAAGCATAATAGAAAGTGCATTGTCTGAAACATAGAACATTACAAAGCTGATTAAAAGATAAGCTAATTGTCTGAAACATAGAACATTACAACCAAATTGAAACAAGTTTACAAGTTTCCCACTGGTTGACTTGCAGATTGACTTGCATTTTGACTTGCACCACCAGGTTTTCTTGATCTCTTAACACCTGCACCAGAGTTGCTTGGCTCACCAACAACATTTTTTCTCTTCACCCCTTTCTTGGATTGACTTGCTTGAGTTTGAGTCTGACTTTGTTGTTGACCCTTGCACTGCCTTCTATTGTGTCCCTTGTTCTTACACTTTGAACAAGTAACAGTCTTCCCAGTCCTTGTAAGCTTACCATTTTTAACCATTTTTCCTTCTTCTAGTTCCATGACACTCTTCCTTCTTAGTTTCTTAGGTCTGCCAACTTGAGTCTTATGAGCAGGAGGGAGAAGCCTAGTTGGACAAGTATTCTTTGGCCATGAAGAAGATCCAGTGACAGGCTCCACCTTAAAACTATAAACCTCTTTCCATGTATCTAACCTATAGCATGGATCAACCCAATCCTCCACTATTGTGTCATGCACAGAATTATCTCTAGCATTCCAAATACCACAAACTGCATGCTTGCAGGGCATACCAGTCAACTGTCACTTTCTACAACTACATGTCCTCTCCTGAATATCAACTACACACTGATCTGTGTATGAATCCTTAACCTGGAATCTATGTGATCCATTCCATAAAGCAGTACAATGGTTTGCAGCTTTCTTAATGGACTCAAATAATACAGAAGCTGTAGGTGTCAATGGACCCTTCTGTGTATCAATTATCTTTTGAACAATCACAATCCTTTTCATGAGATACTCCCTAATATACTCTAGGCAACTAATTATTGGTTTCTCCCTGCCCTCAACCAACTTACTATTGAAACTCTCACAAATATTGTTCAATAGTATATCACAATGTGCCCTCCCTGTATTAAATATGTAGTTATGATATTTAAACTTAAAACTAAAATATAGAAAAGCAAAATAGTAAAAGTATACATTGCATACCAGAAAAATGTGCCCTGCTCCAGTGTTTGGGAGGTATTGCCTTCAAATAGTTGTAAGCACCATCATTTTGCTGTCTCAACTCCTCCATTGCAGCTTCAAATTCCTGCTCAGTAGTTCTGGTTGCACACTTCCATAGCAAATCTCTTATGATTTCACCCCTGAAAGTCCTACTCATGTTTTCATAGATATGCCTTAAGCAAAATCTATGTTCAGCCACTGGAAACACTTTTGCAATTGCTGGTACCAAACCCTTCTGCCTATCTGACATGAAAGTGAAATTACTCTGTGGAGATAGATCTAGGTCTTCTCCCAAGCAAACTAGGAACCATCTCCATGAATCAAAGCATTCTGCCTCAACTATAGCATATGCAAGGGGATAGATTCCATTGTTAGGATCTACCCCAACTGCAGTTAGAACTTGTCCTGGATATGGTCCTTTCATAAAGGCTCCATCAAATCCTAGCAGTTCTCTCCTACAAGCCTTGAATCCTTCTTTTAATGGCCCCAAGCAGATATAAATCCTCTTGAACTGTCTTGTTTCTGAATTAGGGTTTGCTTCTCCATTTGTCCCAATTCTGATTGTTGTGTTTGGGTTTCTCTGCTGCAACTCCAAACAGTAATCTCTCAACCTTGCATACTGTTGGTTGTAATCTCCTTCAAGCAGTTTCTTTGCTCTACTCTTTGCCCTAGAAGCAGTCAACCTTTTCACTCCCAATTCATACCTATAATTAATTCACAAGTAAATAACCAACTAAATAAATTAACAAGTAAATTAACAAGTAAATAAACTAATATCCTGAATTGCAGCTCCTTTGATTTTTGGATCTGCATCTACTGTTCCAATTATCTGATTCATGATGAAAGTTGAATTACACTGCCTAAGTGTTCTTAGTTGTAGACATTTATGTTCTTCAATTAATGTCTTAACCATCCACCTATTTTCATCCTTTCTCTTGGAAACAAACAAAGTCCATGGGCATGTGGGGTTTTCCACCTTTTTGACTTTTTTTTCTGGTCCAGATTCTCTCTCACAGTCCCCAACAACCCCCTTACCTTTTGATTTACTACCCTTTTGACCCTCAACATCCTTTCCTTTGTCATGCAGACCCTTCACACCCTTTCCTTTGTCATGCAGACCCTTCACACCCTCAACATCCTCTTCATTGCTCTGTTTTCTTCTTTCTGGTGAAGATAAATGTTGTTTCTCTAAAACAACCTTAGCCTTTGTGTATTTTGGCTTAGGTTCAGGAACAGTCCCAAAACATCTTGCCCTGACCCTTTCCTTGTCATCTAACACAAATCTAATGTCCCTCCTAGTTTCAATGGCATGATTCTTGACCATTTCTTTCACAGGCAGTTTTGACCCAAACACTTGACTTACATAAAACTTGCTCTTAACAAACTGGTTTTGAACCATTGCCTTCACTTGGTTGTTTCTCCTAAACAGTTTTAACTGCTTCTTCCTTAGTCCTTCTATGGTGTCATCATCAGGCCCACTATCAAAGTCATCAAAGTCAATGCCTAACATCTCTTCACTTACATTCAGTTCATCTATATGTGGTGTAAATTCAACTGCTTTAGATGCTTGCATACCTACTGGTTCTTTCTGAATTACTGGTTCTTGCATACCTATTGGTTCTTGCATAACTTCTGGTTCTTGCATACCTTCTGGTTCTTGCATGCCTTCTGGTTCTAAGTTAAACTGAAAGTCATTCATGTTAACCTCAACATCATTAACTGGTTCCTTCTCAAGTGGTATACTGTCCTCATCATCCCCAACATCCCTCTCTTTATCTGGTTCAAAGTCAACATCCTCACTATCATCTCCCTCTGACCTACTTTGACTCTCTTCTTCACCATCTGTTTCATTATCCTTCTCTTCTTCACCATCTGTTTCACTATCCTCTCTTCTTCACCATCTGTTTCATTATCCTTCTCTTCTTCACCATCTGTTTCACTATCCTCAGTCACTTCTACAGCCTCTGTTTCTTCTAAACTATCCACATTCTCCCTAATTGGTTCATTCTCAAGCTCAGTCTCAAGCTCAGGAGTTTTCTCCCTAATTTGGTCAATAGATAACCCAGAACCATGTTCCACAAAAACCTCAATTTGTTTATACTTAGGAGCATATTTTTTCATTGTTTCAATATGCATGTCACATACTAATGCCCTAAGCCCATCATCTAAATTGCTTTCAGGTACTAAGTAATGAAAATAACATAACCCATGTTTATAACCAATCTCCCTCATAATTTCATTCATGTCATTCAAACAAAAAGATTCTACATCAATAAAATCAAAAGAATCAACCTTTCCATCTACATATTGTCTTTTAGGGTTTGTGATGAACTTACCACCATGATGAACGTTTAAGCTTAGCAACCCTTCGTAATCATCTGTAAACAACATAAAAAAATGATAATTATTAAATTAAATTAATAAATTAAAATAGAAAAATAAAAAAAACCCTAAAAATATACTAACCGAATATAAACGACATACCGATGACATCCATGGTTCTCCTCAACCATTTTGCAGGTGTTTTGTTGGTGGTGAAGTAATGTGATGGGATTTGACTATTTTTATTGTTCTTGTTCTTCATCGTAAAAACCACAGGGATGATTTGACTATTTTTTTTGTTTTTGTTCTTCATGGTAAAAACCACAGGGATGATTATACTAAAATAGGTGCCAAAAGACATAACTACCCCTCACGTGACTTGCACGTGGGGGGTTAACGGAGGCAAGGACGAAAAGACAACCACAGGGATGATTTTAGCCAAAAGATAACGGCGAGGACGAAAAGTGAACAAACGAGAAACCACAGGGACGAAAAAAGTACTTAACTCTTTTTTTTATCATGCTTGGTCTCTAATTAAAACAAAAAAAAAAGGATAAAAATGAGTTTTTTTCGTTATTGGTAGCTATTCTGTATACATAACTAATAGAGTATAAGTTTTCACTTAGTTGACATCATTATCATTATTTGTTAGCCACGTAAAATTTTGGTTTGTTTGTTAATTTTTTGAAAAATCTTTCATTTTAATGTCATATATATAAAGATGATGATATGTTTTTTCTTATGTGACATTTTTAATTTTGACACATTGGATTTTTAATGAGTTGTCATTTTTTTCCATTTAAATTGCTATATTTATGTTGACATATATGATCTTAATTATCATTTCTAATTCTAATCATCAATAATAATCATAATCATTAATATTTGTTAATCTATTTTATATGAGTACAAAAAGTTTCAGTAAAGTAAACGAATATATCATACACACGCATCTGTATCTGTATTGCTGTATCTATAATAGTTGTCAAACATATTAGATGTTACACTTTTATTCCAATAAAATTTACAATACCTCACAAAGCCTTTTAAACTTGGAGGATGAACAATAAGAGAACAAATAAATTGAAACCAAACCTTGCTACAAAAACATCCTAAACATTTACATTGACAAACAAACATAATGCCCATATGCAAAAACAAATGGGCTTTTTTTTGTTTTTTCTTCATCGTAAAAACCACAGGGATGATTTGACTATTTTTATTGTTTCTGTTCTTCATCGTAAAAACCACAGGGATGATTCGACTATTTTTACTGTTGTTCTTCATCGTAACAACCACAGGGATGATTTGACTATTTTTATTGTTTCTGTTCTTCATCGTAAAAACCACAGGGATGATTTGACTATTTTTACTGTTGTTCTTCATCGTAACAACCACAGGGATGATTTGACTATTTTTATTGTTTTGTTCTTCATCGTAAAAACCACAGGGATGATTTGACTATTTTTATTGTTTCTGTTCTTCATCGTAAAAACCACAGGGATGATTTGACTATTTTTATGCTGTTCTTCATCGTAAAAACCACAGGGATGATTTGACTATTTTTATTGTTTCTGTTCTTCATCGTAAAAACCACAGGGATGATTTGACTATTTTTATGTTGTTCTTCATCGTAAAAACCACAGGGATGATTTGACTATTTTTATGTTGTTCTTCATCGTAAAAACCACAGGGATGATTTGACTATTTTTATGCTGTTCTTCATCGTAAAAACCACAGGGATGATTTGACTATTTTTATTGTTTCTGTTCTTCATCGTAAAAACCACAGGGATGATTTGACTATTTTTACTGTTGTTCTTCATCGTAACAACCACAGGGATGATTTGACTATTTTTATTGTTTCTGTTCTTCATCGTAAAAACCACAGGGATGATTTGACTATTTTTATGTTGTTCTTCATCGTAAAAACCACAGGGATGATTTGACTATTGTTTCTGTTCTTCATCGTAAAAACCACAGGGATGATTTGACTATTTTTATTGTTTCTGTTCTTCATCGTAAAAACCACAGGGATGATTTGACTATTTTTATGTTGTTCTTCATCGTAAAAACCACAGGGATGATTTGACTATTTTTATGTTGTTCTTCATCGTAAAAACCACAGGGATGATTTGACTATTTTTATGTTGTTCTTCATCGTAAAAACCACAGGGATGATTTGACTATTTTTATGTTGTTCTTCATCGTAAAAACCACAGGGATGATTTGACTATTGTTTCTGTTCTTCATCGTAAAAACCACAGGGATGATTTGACTATTTTTATTGTTTCTGTTCTTCATCGTAAAAACCACAGGGATGATTTGACTATTTTTACTGTTGTTCTTCATCGTAACAACCACAGGGATGATTTGACTATTTTTATTGTTTTGTTCTTCATCGTAAAAACCACAGGGATGATTTGACTATTTTTATTGTTTTGTTCTTCATCGTAAAAACCACAGGGAGGATTTGACTATTTTTATTGTTCTTGTTCTTCATCGTAAAAACCACAGGGATGATTTGACTATTTTTTTTGTTTTTGTTCTTCATCGTAAAACAATAACATTGTACACTTATGAATTTGTGTTACTATCATCATGTTTTTGTCTTAAACTTCCTTTGTGCTTTCAAGTCTATAACAATCACTGTAATGTTATCTTTACTTCCTTTCTGAAGAGCACGGTTTGATAGGCTTTCTGCAGCCGCTTGGGCTGCAGGATCAATTCCTTCGCCTCTTTCTTGAGGAAGGTTGGTCACGCCATTCTTTTTATGCCAAACAAGTATTATTTTTCTAGCGATTTCACATACTTCCTCGTTGCTCATCACATCCCATAAACCGTCACTTGCAAGAATTAAACATTCGTCTTCTTTGGCTCGTGGAATGAATGTCACTTCTGGATCAGGGATGATCCAAGGTTTCAAATACCTATCACCTGCATCCCACATAAATTCCCATTTTATAACAATCAGATTCTTTTCCTGAAAGTTTTCATGATAGTAGTATTCCTAGCTATAGGAGTGAGTGAGCCAATATGAGTTAGCCTCTATCTCAGACAGGTCGAACAAAAAATATTTAAATAGGTAATAGGTCAAATGGGTAAAAGTCATCCAAAATGTAATAATAGTGTATATAACCTCCAATATTGTTCTATTTATGACCCGTAGTAAGGATGAGCCTGTTTGGACGCACTAAACCAGCTATCCAACGCACACATATTGGAAACTCCACATAAATGCCTATTGTCCATGGATTGTCTGAGGTTTATTATTGTTGAAGTGTGTTTTATACATCTGGTTAATAGTAAAAACACAGCTATAACGTATAAGCTAATACCCAAAAGTTAGTTTTACCCAATAACACAAGTGATTGATGAACACGTACCAATGGATCTTGACATTGCTAGAACACCAAAGACACGATGGCCATTCCATTGTATGACCTTGCCTCCAGCCGCTTCAATTCTTGCATATTCATCTTCCCTATTTGGCTATTCCAGTGGATAAAAATAAGGAGATCAATATGAATATACAAGAATGCTAAATATAGCATCAAGAAATGTAAAAGAATTGCAAGTGAGTTCTCTTGATGACTATCACAATAACTATTCCATTTATACATGTACATATATAAAACTTTAATCAAATGAAACCTAAAGGGGTCTTCTAGGACATGTAATTTTTTATAAAACAATACAGCTAAACATCATACATAGTACAAAAGTATACTTCAAAGGGTGTTTTGATGGGGGTTCTAAAAGCGGATAAAATATTCAACAATTAAAAGCAGATATTAAGATAGTTGTAATAAAATGGATGATAAAAGATGGTGTTTGGATGTTCTTTTTGATGTTTAAAGATGTAATAGCAACATAATCAGATGTTTAGGACTTAGCAATTAAGATAGTTGAAATAAAATGATATATGAGATTAAAAGCTAACATTTTCAGTATTGTCGCCGCTGTCATAAAACTAATTATCCAAAAATGACTACTTTACGAGATGATAAAAAGCATAATGCAATTGTGTCCTAAATTAGTAACATTTGTGCCTTCACACATAATCAGTCCCAAAATGTAGATCCAAAGTTCAAGAGTTGATACATAAGGGAGATATTTATCTTACTTTATGATCCACAGAGAGTGCCATAGCTTCTTTCCCTCGACATAAAACCGCCCTTGAATCACCACAATTTGAAACTATAATATGGGAAGAACAAATTACAGCAACAACAGCTGTGGAGCCCACTGTTTCCGGAGCAACTGGTTCACCGTTTGTTTGTTTTCCTCCAATTTCATCATCAACCTTAAGAAAACAATTAAAAAATGCCTTCTTCCACATTTCTCTGCAACTATTATCATTGTTAATACCGCTTTCGTCCCCAGCCCAGCTCGCCATAAGAGCCTCTAATTCCTCTTGTAAAGCAGTATGAAGACGCGTACTACAGTAATTTGCCACCTATCATAATAAGGTTGAAAGTTGGATATACACATGAAATGAAAGTTAATCAAACCAAGTTCATAAGAGAAACTTGTTAAAGGTCAAATGTCATAAATCTGTTTCCTATATCATATATTTACTTTATTAGCTTGTTTTGGATGGACAATACATACGTACTATCTGACCTTTTTAGGCCTGCAGATGACTTTTTATTGAATGATTACTATTATGATGATTAAAGTACATTTGGAGTATACCATATCTTTACTTGTAATATACTTTGAAAGGTTTAACGTTGTTACAAAAATTCTTCGAATAACATGAATACTTATATCAAGTTCAAATTTTAGACAGTAAGTTGTTTGACCATAAAAGTCAAACGTAAATAAAACATTAAAGTGACAGTAATTCTAAGAGTAGCCTAATTTCACAAGAAAATCTTGAAACCACCAACTGTCATTGACCCATCTCATATATCATTTCGTAGTGTTTGTCTTGATTGTATAAAACTACATACTACCAAAAAGAGGTTTGACTTCTAAGATTCTAGAAATGACTTCTTATTTGAACAGTTGATGATATAAATTCAATATCACTCATTAAGACATCAAAGAGTGGAAATTTGTTAGCAAACTTTCACGAAGAAAACATGAAAACTGCTATCAAAAGTTGAAAAGCAATCAGTTTGACATTAAAAGTCAAAAATACAAATGTGCATTCAATCCAGCCGAGATAATAAAATGACTTTCAAGCCTTCAAGGTCCGATAGATAACCTCTTAATCAAAATATTGATAGTTGTAAAATACTTTTAAAAAAATAAGAATATTTTACCGGAATTTTCTCAAGAATCGGAAGACTTTATACCATTTAAAAGTTG
>CM067174.1:32200331-32220426 GCA_034093135.1 Erigeron breviscapus
AAAATAGAAAATCAGATCCAACTTAATTGGTTTGTAATACGAGATGGCCAATAAATATATTTCTAAAACAAAGATACTTATGTCAAATGTGCATGTTAGCTGAGCTACACTTATATCATGAAGCTAGGAGGTCGGGTTTTTCAAACCAGATCAATGATACGTTACTACTTACCCTTGAAACTACAACTTGTAACTTTTTTCATGTTAAAAATAAGATTTTCCGACCGAATTTTTATTTAAAAGAAAAAACATTATATAAAGGCGAGTAATAATATCACCTTAAGTAAACTACATTATCTTAATCAAATATATACTTAATACATGGCATAGCCGAGGGTAGAGGTGCAAATACCAGTTAACCGGTTCCGGTTATTTTTTTTAGTAACCGAAACCGGTTAACCTATTTTGTTTTTTTTAACCGGTCTCTGTCATATATCTACCCACCGCCACCAACCCTTAATACATATTTTGTAACACTTCTTTTTCTTTTTCTTCTGCAAACCTCTGGCCATCATCATCATCATCATCATCATCATCATCATCATCATCATCATCATCATCATCATCATCATCATCATCATCATCATCATCATCATCATCATCATCATCATCATCATCATCATCATCATCATCATCAAGTTATCATCATCATCATCATCATCATCATCATCATCATCATCATCAATTACAAATATTCCTTATAAAAATTACAATAAAAGAAAGCTCTAACAATAACAAAAAGAAAGTGTTTCTATCGCTTAATGTTCATATAAAAGAAGGAAGAAAAAAAAGTGTGAAGAGCTTAACTTGCTATTTCCCTTTGATGAATCTAGAAGTATGCTTCTCTTGGGCTGATCTTCTACCCTCCATCTTTAACATATGAAGCAGAAAATCACTCAATGTGTCAATAGGTCCAAAAAATCACTCAATGTGTATTTTCTTTTTCTTTCTCTTATCCCCTTCTGTTGTATATATATATATATATATACATGTATATATATATATATATATATATATATATATATATATTAATATATATATATATATATATAAGTATATATTTAATATATATATATATATATATATATATATATATATATATATATATATATATATATATATATATATATATATATATATATATATATATATATATATATATATATATATATATATATATATATATATATATATGAACAGCACGCGAGGGTATATATTTATTTATATATATATATTTAACTTATATTAACAGAAAAACACACACACAAACGCTTAAACTTCCCAAATCGATACCCCATCTTTCTTCCCTCCAAAATCAATCAATCTGCAATGGTGAAGAACAAAAAACCACCTTCAGTTGGAGTTTTACGAGATAAAGATCATGATGTAATTATTCACAAACAAAACTATGGTATGTAATCGATTCCTGAAACAATTTTTTAGGGTTTTTTTAGGGTTTTATTTGGGTTTTTATTTTTTTTTTTTTTTTAAATTTTTTTTTTTTTTTTTTTTTTTTTTTTTTTTTTTTTTTTTTTTTTTTTTTTTTTTTTTTTTTTTTTTTTTGTTAAATAATTATGCAGTCACTAATTAATGGTTTTTATCTTTTTCAGAGTTATACCCAGAGATGTTTTCAATGGCACTCTTTTACGGTGGTAGTTTTACACCTTTTGGGGGAAGGAAATACATTGATGGTACCAAGGTAATTATAGATTGGTTAAATTTTGATACTTTTGAAGTTAAGGATTTGAAAACAGTTGTAGTTGAATATGCAAAACACAATCCTGGTATTCAAGTGTTTTCTTGGTATAAGAAACCTGGTGGTGATTTGGATTTTGACCTTTTTAGTTTAAGTACTGATAAAGATGTTAAGAATATGGTTAGACATTGTAAGAAAACTAGGTATGTTGAGGTCTATCTTGAACATGGTGCAACAACAATAGGATGTAACCCTGTTGATACTAGTAATGTAGTTCTTGAACAAGGGCAGCCAAGTAAGGAATCACCTCAGAAAGCACCTAATTTTCTTAATAATGACACTGGTTTTGTTTATGAAGAAGGGTATTCTACTCCACCTCATAATGCCATACATAATGATAGAGAGTTTGACATTGTATTACTTGACACTCCACCTCCTGGATTTGAAGGGTTAGATGCTAGTAAACCAGAGAAAGGGTTAGATAGTAGTGAAGCAAAACAGACAACTATAGAAGAAGAGTTTCCAGTGGACAAGAGTGACATGATTCAGGATGTAGAAGTGGACATGTCTAAGTTTGATGGTACCAAGGTAATTATAGATTGGTTAAATTTTGATACTTTTGAAGTTAAGGATTTGAAAACAGTTGTAGTTGAATATGCAAAACACAATCCTGGTATTCAAGTGTTTTCTTGGTATAAGAAACCTGGTGGTGATTTGGATTTTGACCTTTTTAGTTTAAGTACTGATAAAGATGTTAAGAATATGGTTAGACATTGTAAGAAAACTAGGTATGTTGAGGTCTATCTTGAACATGGTGCAACAACAATAGGATGTAACCCTGTTGATACTAGTAATGTAGTTCTTGAACAACGCAGCCAAGTAAGGAATCACCTCAGAAAGCACCTAATTTTCTTAATAATGACACTGGTTTTGTTTATGAAGAAGGGTATTCTACTCCACCTCATAATGCCATACATAATGATAGAGAGTTTGACATTGTATTACTTGACACTCCACCTCCTGGATTTGAAGGGTTAGATGCTAGTAAACCAGAGAAAGGGTTAGATAGTAGTGAAGCAAAACAGACAACTATAGAAGAAGAGTTTCCAGTGGACAAGAGTGACATGATTCAGGATGTAGAAGTGGACATGTCTAAGTTTGATGGTACATTTCAAAGGCTTGATGTCAATTGGATTGGAAAAGGAGTAGAGTCAGGTGTTGGAGAGCTTACTATGGGTGATGAAGTAATAGCATTGGATTTTGATGAGTATGACAGTGGGTATGATTCTGATCCAGATGTGTCAAAAAGAAAGAACAAGATTAAACAATTGAAGGTTGAGTATCAGTCTACAAGCAATCAACTATATAAACCACCATTCCATCTTGGACAGTCTTTTGGTAGCAAAGATCAAGTGAAGGTGTTGCTAAAACAGTTTGCAGTTGATACAAGAAGGGATATCAAGATGGTTAGCAATGATGGTAGGAGGGTCACAGCAAAATGCTTTGGACAAACACCAAGTTAACAATGATGGTAGGAGGGTCACAGCAAAATGCAAAGTGAAAAAATACATTATGTGTTTATACTGACCATATACAATGTGTTTGATTTTTTAACTGACCATAGACATTGTGTTTTGATAGTGCAAGTCAAGCTAATCAGTCAACTCAACCACCTGCATCAACTGAAGGTACTCATCAAGCAAGTCAAGAACCAACTCAACCACCTGTTGCATCTCAAGCTACTCAGTCAAGTCAAGCATGTGGTCCAAGTGATGCAAATTTGTCACCTATTACATTTAGGTGCAAAACCAAGAAGCAAATTTGAATTATTGTTATGTCCTGAACAATTTTATTTCATTGTCTTTGATTATGTCTTAAACAATTCTATGTCTCTGGTTATTGTCCAAACAATATGTTATGTTTGTCTAGAACAAGTGTGATTTCTAATGCCTGTATGGCATAATTTTGGTAATGGAATTTCACAAGTTAAATTAACTTATTGCAGTGAAATGTGCAGGATTTTTACTTTTGATAGTCAAATGTGCAGGTTTTGATTTCTAATTGTCAAAACTGCATTTTGGATTTATGATGTTCAAACTATGCATTTTGTGAAACACTGCAAACTCATGTTCAAACTACTGCAAAGCCATATTCAAACTATGCATATGCTAAAATATCCACAACATATGCTAAATTAACACAATTAGAACTAGGTTGACTGTAAAGTCAAAAATATGGCATTTTTTTTATCCAAAATACAAATACATTCAAAAGAAAACAAATACATTACACATATCCAATTACAACATATCCAATTACATTACATATCCAATTACATTACATTCTAGCCATTTTTGGATCATAAACACAAAACACCACATTACTGTTATTCTTGGCAGTCAAAGAAAACATAAACCACATTACATTGCCTAATCAGAAAATAATCCACAAGATAAAGAAAAACCAACTTAACATCAAAACAATCTTCAATCTTTGTTCTTGTTGTTCTTTACTTTTCAATTGTTGTTCCAACTTGTTTCTTGCTTTTAACAATCCGAGAATGATAACCATAGAGCGTTGACACATAGCTGGGTCAACCCATGAAAAAAAAACACAAGAAATTGCCTGGAAATAAAGGGCCTTTTTTAATTAACACAAAACGAATTGAAAAGTAACAAAATTAGGGTTTTTTGAACTTACTTGAGAGCAACAATAGAATCGTCTTCCAGGGTTTGTGTCTGTCCAGGAGCAACGGACATTGGCTACAATACCACAATAACAATATACAACCATGGTGATCGTTAATTACGGTTTGATTTGGGGGAAAAGAAATTAGGGTTTGGAATTGGGGGAAACGAAGGCGGGAGAGAAAGAGAGGGAAAACGATTTTGGTGGGAAAAAAATGTGTGTATATACATATATAATCGACTGGCGGTGGCAAAATTACAATTTTACCCTCACGTGTTCGTCACGTGAGGGTGTTAACGGCAACATTTAACGCCGTATGAACGTGGTACCAAAACTGATAAAAACATAAAACTTTAGGTATGAAAACTGCAATTTTTTGAGTTGGAGACTAAAAGTGCAAAAGCTGCCAAGTTGAGGTACCAAAAATGTAATTTTATCTAGTTTTAAACTAGTCACTCTATCCCGCGGAAAATGTATTTTACATCACAAAGGGTCAATATATATATATATTGCATTACTAAGTTCAAGCATGTGTTTAAGATTGAACCTATATAACTCAGATCTTAAGCCAATAATTTCGTATTAATTTTTCTAGGTGGTCTAGATCTCGTCTTCGTTCACTAGATCTCCTAAAACATTATTAGACATCATGTTCATCTAGTTCTAATTATATTAATTATGGATTCACGCTTTAGTAGTAGAATCACTTTTTACAATTAATCATAGACCAATTAAACGTTTCAATCAACAATCTATAAAATCTTAATGACTGATTATAGACAGATCAAGCCACAAATAGACTAACCAATCATTGATAAAACTAATGATAATATGAAAAACTAGAGAGTCATGGATCAACGGTTAACTTAAACACAATTCAATAGATCTAACATAAAATAAAGCAAATAAATAGTTTACATGATCACATCATCCAAACAAGTATTAAGTTACTGGCCAGACATGATTAAAGGTATAGCAAAGTCCGAAAAGTAAAAAGACATCGTTTACCAACTGAAATAAAGAAAGATAATACTCGAAAATCTGTAGATCAAGAGGTGTTTGAAAGTCCAAAATCTCCTTAGAAGCTCTTGATTTTTGATCTAGAAGGTAGGTTTTTCGTCTGGTAGGTTAATTGTGTTCTCTCTGAAAAGTGAGGGTTTATTCTTCTGTTTATAAGGCAAAAGTCGGTTCAGCCACCGCCTTGACGAGCGACGCTTATGAGGCCTCCTCTGGGTTCTATGAAAGAGGAACGGTGCTGGTGGGGTGCCACGAGTGGCGCTACTTCGCTCGAAGGGTATGATCTTCATGTTTTGCTTCCATTTCTTCGTCTTGTTTCTTGTAATGTCTTGTGACATTTTAGTTGAGTTGTTTTATGGCGTCTACCCTCAATTGGATGCTTCTAACGTTTGAGAACATTTCATTTCATTAAGTACCAAAAGTTCATTATTTCAACTTATATTTACATTAAAAACGGCCAATAAACAAAAAAAAAATCTTAAAAAAATCACTCATCAGTGATTTTGAAGTTATATATCATTTCATTCTCTGTTTCCGGTGACTCGAAAACAGCTAAAAAGAATTGTGGAAAGCCAAAGGAATTCCCACCCTATGTCCGACTTTTATACATGAAAATGACATCTTTCATGCCCATTTGATGCTATCAAAACAACCATTGATTCATGGATTGATTACAAACATTGAAGGAACATTTAATCACTCAAAACAACGTTAATCGATTATTAATTGCAACCGAATTAAACCCAACCCTTATGGCCAGGAATGTGATGATAGAATGGACCAATTAAACATCAAATCAAGAAGAGAATACCTTAATTACCTGTAGACAAAGATAAGGACATAATCTATGTACAAATCTCACTCGAATCACCATGAATCGCAAGAAACACATACAATTGCTTGAGGGGATAAGGGGGGCGACTTTAGGGTTTGAGAGGAGAGGAGAAATATGATTTTGGGGCTAATGATCTGATTAGCAACCCCTAATCACGTTTTAGAAGTTTCGGTAATGGCAAGAATGGTCCCTAGACTTCTATACGATACATAGAGAGCTTAAATCGCCCACCGGGAACGCAAACGACATATCAAGCAAGTCTAGAACATCTATACACATTAATATACATCTCGACACCTCATTAAACATCTAACATATAAGCATATAACACATTAATTGCATCTACACATGTAAATCATATAAAGCTTTAACGGAAGCTAACCGTTGACTGAACGACACGAGGCAACCGTTAAATAAAAGTTCAGGATGTTACCACGTGTGGTTTAAAAATGATCTATAGTAGAACGATGTTGAGTTGTGTGTAAGAGTATAGTTATAATATGGACAGAATTGTAAAGATAGAATGTAAGGAAGTAATCGACAATATAATATATAGTTGTGTTGTTAAAAATTACATGTTATTGAACGTTGATTAAAAAATGTGTACAAATACATCTATATCACTACAATTAAGTTTAGTAATAATTTTTTTAAAAATATTTGTATGTAGGATAAAAAGTTACGCACCGTTGAGTTGATGTTGTATATGATGAGTTTATTTACTTATTTTTCCACATGTCACAATCTAATAGTTTTAGGATAATTTTTAGGTTAATTTATAGGGGGATAAATCATTTTCCTTTATATAATGTTTTTACTTCCATGATATGTACAATATGTTGTTACTAATAATTAATTTAAGTTAATTAGTCTTTATTATGTGTTACTCTAAACATGTAATTTCAATGATTATAATTAAACTTATTTGGTTTTAAAAAGGTATGTAATACGTTAGTTAGTTGGGGTATCCATTTACAAAATTAATTTTTTTTGTAACAGAGGGTCGGGAGAAACGCTGTATTTATTAACACATGTATTAGAATATTAGAAATTAGGTTTTGTAACATTTAGTTGCATGACTCCAACAATCTTCGACGCCTTTTATGTTGTCAAGTACGTACTATAGTATATTAGTATGTCACAGTGTCGAACTTTGTATCCATGTTATTATATTTTTTAAAAAGTCAAATAATGATAAACATGTCAAGGTAAACAAATTTGTTAATGCAATTTTATTTTTGCAACCAAATATTATTAGTATGCGTGTCGAAGTTCTAAACGAATAGTCATATCAATATAATCATAAAAACATATATACGTTTACATATTCATATATATATATATAATAGAATATAATAATATATATATATATAATATATATATATATATATATATGTATTATTATATATAATCATAGGAAAATAAAGTAACCATAGCAATTGTGAATTAGTTAGTCTCTTTCACATTCCAATCTTTCAACTTCCGAATCATCCTCAATAGTAAGCCCAATAAAATTCCAAAACTTCTCATTAAATCACACTTATATGGATAATCAATTACTAACTCTTCCAATTATGCACATACCCACTAATAAATCACATAACAAATCAAAAATTTACTACCCATGCTACATCCATTTGTAAACCATGCAATTAGAGCTATAACAACAATTATGAAGAGGGATTATTTTAGTTTTAGAGTTGATTCATGACTCAACTTTTATATTATATAGTTCTAATACCCGTACGATGTACGGTAGCTATATAGATTGTATCATAAAGAAATTCGAATATGCCTCATACATTGTGGTTAAAGTAAACTGATGATCGAATTTATATTATAATATACAGTAATGATAAATATAATATATGTTTAGTTAGAGTTTTGGATTTACCTTAAATTTTTAGAATCACATCAAAATCGGAACTTGTAAGCATAGTGGATGACGGCAAATAACCTTGTGATTTCGGATCGTAAACTCAAATTTTTGAAGTCTTCATGTTAATAACTTATCTATACTATATTATAAAGCAAATAGCCCATGTCTAAAATTTTAAGTTTCAACATTTACTTCCCAAAATGTCCCTCCTATCTATTATATATTTACCTAAAATAACTATAATACCTTTTTTCTCTCCTCAAATCTCAACCACTCATTTTTCTCTCTCCTGCATAAATCATTTTATTCCTCTAATTCATTCAAAATCTTTTATCTCAAAAACCGTACATCGATAAATTATAAAAATTATATGGGTGTTCTTAAAATTTCATGCTCTTTCATTAGAGAGTTCATTCGATATACTTTCGACGAATTTTTAAATCCGAGGGCGGAGCCCGTCAGGTAGATCACCCATCACCGCCACCGCCATTACATCACCACCCCGCCATCACCTCCATCACCGCCGCAACGCGCGAGTACTTTTCTCTCGTTATAAGTAATAGGAGTTGAATAATTGAGAAAGAAAAAGAGACAATTTATTAATGAGAAAACGATCAATCAAATAAGGTTATAATGTCTTTTGTATTAATAAGACAAGAGTTAGAGTTTAATTCTAAGTCTAATAAGGAAATTGAATCTATATACAATTAAAAAAGTTAATTTAATAAAATAAATAAATTAAAAGGACACGTGTCGATCAAGGATTACGCCACGTGTCGTTTCAAGAACATCTCAATCCTGTTTTAGTTTATTGGTAGATAAAGATTTTAAAAGATCACCACTTGAAATACTTATAACAGCTACTTGAAATATCTATAATACTTTTAATGAACTTAATTTTTACATGAATTAATTTTACATTAATAACCAGAACGCTACCATCGCCACCACCAGCGCTACTGCCGCCACCGCCACCACCACCGCTGCATCGCGCGGGCATATATCTATATATATATACTCGATCAATGTAATAAATTTATATTTTAACCTATTCAACTTACATTACATGTATATACTTGATTAAACTATATTTTCTTATGAATGTATTAATTAAAAATATCATTACATATTTAATATATAGATATAGATATAAATATATAATATATATATATAAATTCACATCTTCATTTTAACAAATCCACTTATATATACAATAAACTCAAGGAGAAAACTAAAACTCTGTAGTCTGTAAATCTTTAAGACTTTATAAAAGTATAAAACTGAGTACGTTTAGGCCATTAACAAATAGGCCAGTACTCTAAATGTGGCCCAAGCAACAACAATAGCAACGGCCCATATTGATTTATAACTCATATTCATAAATTTGTAGAAAGACATCTAAACAAATGATAAATGATAAGCATAAAACTTGTCATTTTAACAAAAGGTAACTTATTTTGAAAAAAACAAAGGGCATTTAATTTTGAGCTTATAAATTATTAGTTTTTTAACCCCTACCCAATAAAGTCTGGCTACATTAGTAACCCAATGATAAA
Organism: Erigeron breviscapus; assembly: GCA_034093135.1. Classification (NCBI taxonomy): domain Eukaryota; kingdom Viridiplantae; phylum Streptophyta; class Magnoliopsida; order Asterales; family Asteraceae; genus Erigeron; species Erigeron breviscapus. The sequence goes on from CM067174.1 coordinate 32,210,003, forward strand.
AAGCGACCTCATATGTCTGAAAAACAAAAATTGCGTCGCCGGTCCCGAGGAAAACCCTCCACCTTAAGACTTGCGATAAATCATTGTGAATGAGTAACCTATGGCCAATCAATCCATTCTATCATTGCCCCATACCATTACATTAAATTGGTAGTGGTTACGACCTATTCGTAAGTAGATCATCTTGTATTCACACGCAATATCAATATACACCAAAGCTTCATAAAGCATTGAATATAGGTGATGTAAGAGAAATAGAATATTATGGTTACTTGTTGGAACCAAGGAAAGTATACTATATATAAAGGTATGCTTGGCAATAATAACAAGTCATTAACATTTTATTTTCACACAAATAAACTTACTCCAAATTCTTGATCTACACAATAATATGTACTCACACAAATATTATGATTCATCTTCTAAGCTTCCATGGGTGATAATAGCTCAAATCATACCATTCATTATCTCAATTTGCATCCATTTCACAACTTGTACTAAAATTCATAACAATCTTTACACCAACACGTCAAAATTCATCTTTTCTTCATCCCTCAACACGAACACTCATCGAATTTTTTCAAGTTTTTCAAACAAAAATCAAACCAATTTAACGAGAATTGAAGCAAGTCTAGCTCAAGCTCGAGCCACTATTAAGAAAGTGACGAATGAGTCGATTGACGACCCAGATTATGTTCCATTTGGGTCAGTTTATCGGAACCCCAAGATGTTCCATAGGTACATTGTATTTGATGATCTGTATTATTTGTTATTAGAGTTATTTGTTGGTTGACATAGGAAATGTTCTTTAGGCATTGAATATACTTTAGAAAAGATTCTTGCTTAACTTTATTGTCATTTTTACAAACTTTATATTATGAATGAATATGGCTTCTTCTTCGTTTTTATTTTTTATTTTTATTTTTTTTAATAATGATAAGTTGCAAGTATACGTTGCAACTGAACTTTGTACACTTTTTTAATATAAATTTATATATTATTAAATATATTCAACTGTATTCTTTATTAAGCGTAGTTAATTTAATCATTGATTAATGATTGTAATACAAAATCCAAACCTTGCCCAAGTGAGTAGAACATCTTTATTAAAGGACTATATTAAGCCTTATTATTGACTTTCCATCGAAACTATTGTTTTTTTAGTAAAGTTTAGAGTTCAATCTTTTCGTTTAATTTTTTTTTTATAGGTTTTATTTACAGATAAAACATCAATATTATCTTTTCAGACCATTTTTCACTTTTATGAGCTCATTCATTTAGGGGTGTTTGGTGTTGCATTTACAAAACAGATTTTGCTTTATAAAAGCATGTATGTATATGTTTTTCAAAAAAATGTTTTTCATAACAGATAATCGCTTTTTCATCCAAATACTTTTTTAGATTATTTCTTTTTTACATACGTAATAATCAAATAATCACTTCAAAATGTAATGTCAAACACCTCTTTAGACCATTCTTCTAAAAAATAAAATAAAATTTTGTTTTGGAAAACTTTTTGATTTGTTATCTAAAAAGGTTCTTGTAATCTACATGTAAATTCTGGTATATCTTTTGGTTCACATTTTAAACCCTAAGCCCATATATTTCAATCCTCTTTTTAGTATATTTGATGTCATGATATGTCAGTTACAAACTTACAATATGAACTTTTTTTCCCTCAAACAATGCCAACATTCACAAAGACAGATATTATCATATATCAACCACACACACACATATATATAACTTATATATATTGAACTGATTTGGATTCTGAAACATTTGTACTGAACCTTGTTAATCATTTCATGTGATCAACATCACGAGTGATGATGAGTTGATTCGGAAACAATCAGTATGATTGATTGGGTTGAGTTTAATCAAGTTGAACTTAATTACACTAAACATATATAGTTTATGTAAAACTTATATACAATAATAAGTATCACACTTAGAGTTATATAAAAATTATATCAATTTAGACTTACAAGCATGAAGAAATATAAATTTGATGCAACAAAATAATAACATTACCAAATCCCAACATAAACGGAGTATTGGGAAATTTGATGCAACAAACTTTGAGTTAATTTGTTATAAGTGAAAGTGAAACAACAAAACTCTCATGACTTACAAATGTTGTGCAGGAGTTACATGGAAATGGAAAAGAACTTCAAAATCTATGTTTACGAAGAAGGGGATCCTCCGATATTTCACGACGCACCATGTTATGGAATCCTCGGATTGGAGGGGATCTTCATCAACGACATGGAAATAAGTGGATTCCGTACCAAGGATCCTGAAAAGGCTCATGTTTATTTCCTTCCCTTCAGTATTATAACGCTTATAAACTACGTTTACACGGTAGGATCCCATGACTGGGATCCTATGTACAATACAGTTCGAGACTATATTAATGTCATCGGCCGAAAATATCCTTATTGGAACCGAAGCCTTGGAGCCGATCACTTCATGCTCGCATGCCATGATTGGGTATATTTTAATGTCTTATAATGCATTAGATGTATATATGATGAGTTTTAGTACTATCATGCTTTAAGTTAAATTATCTTACATTTTTCCTATAGGGACCTAAAATATCAAGCTCTATTCCTAATCTATACAAGAACTCGATACGAGCTTTGTGTAATGCAAATACATCGGAAGGGTTCAAACTCTCGAGAGATGTTTCAATCCCGGAAATCTACCTCCCACATGGCACAACAGAGGGTTTACTCGGCGGCCCATCCCCTTCCAAACGAAAAATCTTGGTATTTTTCTCTGGTGGTGTCCATGGCTACATTCGTGAGGTGCTTCTCAAACATTGGGAAAACAAGACTGAACATGGAGTTAAAATTCAAAAATACCTCCCAAAGGGTGAGAAATACTATGAACAGGTAAAAGTGAGCCTTGATTTTAGTCGAAGGGTCAAGATTCCTCCAAAACTTTACTAGTCAAGTTGGGGAACTTGAGGGAATTCCCACCCAAATTTTAACCCATTCACTTATAAATATGTTAATCCTAAGTTATTGCTGAATACGCATAGGTGAGGAAGAGCAAGTATTGCATTTGTGCTAGCGGATGGGAAGTCGCAAGCCCACGAATGGTGGAAGCTCTTTACATGGGGTGTGTCCCAGTGCTTATCAAGGACGATTATGCAAAGCCGTTTAGTGATGTTTTGAACTGGGATACATTTTCCGTTGATATTCCTACAAGTGATATCCCACGATTGAAGGATATATTGATGGCAATACCACAAAGGAAGTATATAAAGTTACATAGGAATGGTCTTCAAGTTCGAAAGCATTTTGTTGTCAATTTGCCTCCCAAAAGGTACGACGTGTTTCATATGATACTTCATTCGATATGGCTTAGAAGACTCGATACTCGCATCAGAGATATCAACTAAAGATCATAAGCTTGATATATTGATAGTTGAGTATTTGTATCTATTTAAACTCCTTATGAATCGCTATCAGAGATAGCTGAGGGAGACACTATAATCGCGCTTATGGTTATAATTGTTTGTATGCTTTTCAAACTAGCGATCGAGTTTGAACAAACATTATCCGAACAACATTTTAAACATAGTGTAACAAATGTTACTTTTCTATCGTTGGCATGAACCGAAGAAACCTCATTCTTGTATAATTATGAAATATATACATATTACCATTTACGGCTATAATATAAGAGCAATAAATATACATCATAAATGTAATTGGTGACAAAATGCGAGGGTGACCAATTGTGATAATGAATGTGACATTGAACTGAAAGCCTCAGAGTTGCATATCAAGGCAATATGTGTAATTTTAGAAATATGATAAGCTAAGAAATGTGTGTACATTTATTTTTGAATGAAATTATTTGCTAAATGTATCGATAGAATATCATAATGATATTAATTTTGGTGACAAATGTAATTCTTTTGTTGCTCACTTAGTCAATGACGCAACTTGTTATGTTTGGATCAAGCACATCAACGATATATATATGGTTAATACAGAGAGAGAGATATGACAATATGATTTAGTATGGATGAAATCAAAGACTCGGTCTTTAATGGAACGGAGGAATTGTGGAAATTGGTCAAGGCTTTAAATCCACCGTGAACATTTCGTGTGGTTGGTCAATCGGTTCCCAGAGTACACATAGGGTTGAGAATTTCATCGTCATTTGAAATCTTTTTTGGATAATTGTTCGAAATTAATACTTCGAAAATTAGTTATAATTAATGTCGCATGTGTAACACCCCAACATGGCGGAATCATGGGGTATCACTTAGAAAAGCACAGCACGACATGGAAATTATGTAGAGTCAAACTATATGAAAACATAGGATTGAAACAATCCTTAAACTTGTACAAACGTATACAATCATCAACATTTATCGAAATACATGTTCAATCAATAATAAAAGGCAATTCAATCGATAGTAGTTGATCCTAAAAGTAACCCATAAAAGGGAAGTAAGGATCATGGATCCAGAAAGTCCAAAGCTAGTCCAATCCTAGCAATTAAGCATGCAATCATCCATTTTGTCTCTGATTAACTTGATTACCTGAAAAGTGTACTAAAGAGCGTCAACATAAAGTTGGTGAGTTCGTAGGGACAAGTAACAGGATACAAGTATGTATCGGGATAACAACCGTTAACGATAAGCGAGGATTAGAATATCTAATCAAGTCCAAAGAAACCCTAAAAGGTTTCACATTAGCACAAATCAATACAACCAACGTTCAACAACAACGATTCCATATAACGTTCAACAACGTTCCATAACAATTAATAACGATCAACAACGATGCGGCTTAATGCGCTAACGGTGCGACTTATATAATAAGTAATGCGCTAACGGTGCGACTTATATAATGAATAATGCGCTAACGGTGCGACTTACATCGTAAACAATGCGCTAACGGTGCGACTTATATAATGAATAATACGCTAACGGTGCGACTTATATAATGAATAATGCGCTAACGGTGCGACTTACATCGTAAACAATGCGCTAACGGTGCGACTTATATAATGAATAATGCGCTAACGGTGCGACTTACATCGTAAACAATGCGCTAACGGTGCGACTTATATAATGAATAATGCGCTAACGGTGCGACTTACATCGTAAACAATGCGCTAACGGTGCGACTTACATCGTAAACAATGCGCTAACGGTGCGACTTATATAATGAATAATGCGCTAACGGTGCGACTTACATCGTAAACAATGCGCTAACGGTGCGACTTACATCGTAAACAATGCGCTAACGGTGCGACTTACATCGTAAACAATGCGCTAACGGTGCGACTTACATCGTAAACAATGCGCTAACGGTGCGACTTACATCGTAAACAATGCGCTAACGGTGCGACTTACATCGTAAACAATGCGCTAACGGTGCGACTTATATAATGAATAATGCGCTAACGGTGCGACTTATATAATGAATAATGCGCTAACGGTGCGACTTATATAATGAATAATGCGCTAACGGTGCGACTTACATCGTAAACAATGCGCTAACGGTGCGACTTACATCGTAAACAATGCGCTAACGGTGCGACTTATATCGTAAACAATGCGCTAACGGTGCGACTTATATAATGAATAATGCGCTAACGGTGCGACTTACATCGTAAACAATGCGCTAACGGTGCGACTTACATCGTAAACAATGCGCTAACGGTGCGACTTATATAATGAATAATGCGCTAACGGTGCGACTTATATAATGAATAATGCGCTAACGGTGCGACTTATATAATGAATAATGCGCTAACGGTGCGACTTACATCGTAAACAATGCGCTAACGGTGCGACTTACATCGTAAACAATGCGCTAACGGTGCGACTTACATCGTAAACAATGCGCTAACGGTGCGACTTATATAATGAATAATGCGCTAACGGTGCGACTTACATCGTAAACAATGCGCTAACGGTGCGACTTATATAATGAATAATGCGCTAACGGTGCGACTTACATCGTAAACAATGCGCTAACGGTGCGACTTATATAATGAATAATTATATCAACAAATTCAATCATACAATCAATCAATATATATATATATATATATAATATATATATATATATATAATATATATATATATATAATATATATATACATATATATATATATTACACATATACATATATATATATATATATATGTACATACTTACGTATATATATATATATACTTACGGTGGTGGTGTTTGGCCGTGATGGTGATGATGAAGAAACCGTGAGGTGATTGTATGACGAAAAGTTGCAGCGAGCAGCAGCAGTAACAAACGAAAAGCAGCAGTGGTTTAGTGATGGTGATGGTAACCAGCAGTATCAGTAAAACAGCGGTGCACTACTAGAAAAACAGCTATTTATGACCCGCAATGCGCGTCATAAATGGCTCAGATGACGCGCAAATGCGCGTCAAGGAAGGACGAGGTCATAAATTTTCATGACCCGCATTTGGGCGTCATCCGTCTATGACGCGCACTTATGACGCGCACTTATGACACGCATTTATGACCCTTTTTTATGACGTGCGTTTTTGCGTGTCATAACCTATTTTTTTTTTTTTTTAAAATAATTTTTTTCAGTTCCTAATTTTCTATTAAATGAGAATTAAAAACCTGATAATACAAAATTAAAAACACAAATATCAAAATAACGCATTTCATATATATATATATACATCAAAACACAATAGTACTTGTTAATTCAAGTACTAATTCACAATAAGTCACAAGTTAATTAACGACAAAAATTACATATCGGTAGTAATTCACAAGTTAGTTTGACAGCTTCCACATCGACCACTGAGTATACAACAAGACTACCCGAGTCATCCGTGCAGCTCTCCTGAAGCAGTAGCAACTGACAGGTTTCTTTCGACCTCTAGACCACCTGACAAACTCAAATTCACAAGTACCGATGAGCCTGCAACAACCTCAGCTGGTTAAGAAGCTGTTTGTATCTTTCTCAGCCTTAGAGCTACAAAACACAAGTACACAAACAAAACAACATTTTAGTCGGTGCTAGCATACTTCTCAGCGGCAAAGTAAAACTGCAGAATATCATATGACTTTTTAGACCAAGCAAAAGTGAGATATAGACAACAAGGATTGAGCTACTGTTAACAATTGCTTAATGAGAAAAATAAATTCTTACAATACACCAAATATTGAGCATTTTTTAAATATAAATTACCTGCTTGATGCATGTGATGGAGAATCTGATCCATTCTCCCATTTCCAGAAAGTTCTAATGGGAGACTGCAACTGATCAGCTTGCTTCTCTGATATCTCTTCAGTAGCAGTGTGTGGAAGCAATGAATGAAATGTTGATTCAGGAACTTCATTTAGAGGTTGTGAATCTTTTGATATCTCTGCGTCCCGGATTTCAGTTGGAGTCTGAGGTATAGCATGTAATGTAGTATTTGTACTCATATTGAACACACTTTTACAAAAATCTAAGATATGAATTAAACTAGTGTTTGCAGTTTGGGTCAATGCAATCGACCCGTGCAGACCGGCACTAAGATTACCCGTTTCAACGAGTTACCCAACCCGCCTTACCCGTCCATTTCGACACTTCTAGCAAACTGATCAGAACCTTTATAGATAAGTAGATAACCATACGTTGCATTGTAAATGCCATTAAATTTGATAAATCAATAATGCTTCAAGTTCAAAGAATAAGTAACAAAACATATACCCTGGTGTTGGTGCTGGTATTGATGTTAATGGTGCTTTTTCCTGCGCCTTAACTTGGCCAGAGTCGTATTGCAATGTCGCCTCTACCATAGATTCTGCCATTAAAGCCCTCTTTTCCCATTGAATAACTGAAGTCATAGCTTGCTCATACTTTTCCTGCATAGAACAAATACCAAACTGTGAGGTGTAACGGTAAATTGATGTCAAAACATCTATACTAATTCAATAAAATACTCATTGCATAGTATGCAACTTCAATTATTCTTCAAGCTTCATCTAAAATGCAAATATAATCAATCAATATGAACATTTAACTTAAAATGCAAATATACGCTGTTTTAACCAATTTTGAGACATGTCTCACAAGACATTATTCTTTTACAAGAACATCATTAAGTTTAAGATTTAACAAGAGCCAAAGCACTCATATCGATATCACTACGCATTTAACTAAAACTAAGAACCTAAGCTATAATTATTCACACATGAATTATACGTAAAAACTAAGAACCTAAGCTATAATTAATCAAACACCGGTTTTATATGCGTGATATATAAAAAGTACCTATTCTCATCTGAATCTGGAAGGAACGGTTAGTCCAGCAAACAAACTCAAAATCAATACTAATATCAACTCAACCATCACCTGCATATATTTTTATATACACAAATAAATTCACAAAAAACCCTGGCATACATATATATACATATATAGTAATATATAAGTCAGAGAGATAAAAATGGAAATTACCTCATAAGGAGGTCCAGTAAACTCATCTTCAGTGATCTTAAGCAACGCCCTATCTGATTACATAAAAATAAAACAATTAATTAGAAGGTTAGGTTTTTAATTAATTAAAAATGAAACTGAAATCAGAGAGTTAGAAGGGCGATTACGCCGACAGCGAAGCTCATACTCGTCTTCATTAGATCGATCGCCGGCGATTAACGATATTGGATTTTCCGATCTATTCTTTTTAAAATTTATTTTATAAAAATTGATTGGATGCTTTATTTAGTAAGAAGAAGAGATAACGAAAGAGGTGAAGAGAATGAGAAGCAGAAAGATGGGGCGGTCGAATGAGAAGCAAAAAGGGGAATGAGAGAAAGGGGTAAAAGAAAGATAGGGTTAGTTGGTGAATTTTATTTATTTGGGAAGTGAAAAGAGGGATATACAATTCTTTTGATTTTGGGGAAAAATTTGGGCGGGATATAATGAAAAGTTAAAAGGTCAAGGGAGGGAAAAAAATTGGAAACTTAAATTTTAACAGATTATGACCCATATGTTATGACGCTTCTGAAAACGCGTCATCCATTTACTCGTAATGACCCTTATTTTATGACTTCTCACTTTGCGCGTCATCTATTAGCGTGGGTCATAAAAAGCGGGTCAAGGATAGCCCTGTTTCTAGTAGTGGGTGGTTTGGTGGGGAAGATGATGAACAGTGAAAATGGTGGTTCGGTGGTAGTAACAAAACCGAGTAGCAGCAAGTAGTAGTACAAGCAGTAGCTTATGGTTATGGTTAAAAACGAGCAGTAGCAATGAGTAACAGCAGTAGGAGTAGCGTAGCAGTAGCAGCAAATAAGCAGCAGGAGTAATAGTTTACGAGTAGCAAGAGCAGCGAGGGTGACGAGCAGTAGTCATTAATGGTGGTGTTTTCATCATCTATATCTATATGTATATATATATAATCGGTATGTATATATATATATATATATATATATATATATATATATATATATATGTGTGTGTGTGTGTGTGTTATTATGTGTGTGTATGTGTGTGTCGAGATTTAAGCAAAGAAGAATAGGGTGGTTTTGAAGGTTATATAAGAGTGGTGGTGTTGGGTCGTTCATGGTGGGTGGTATGGGCCATGAGGTGGGAGCCGAGAGAGATGGAGAAGAAGGAACCCGAGATGGTTCATATCTATATCTATATTCTATCTTTATATATATATATATATATATATATATATATCTATCTATCTATCTATATATATATATATATATATAATAGAGAGAAAGGGGTTTACAGGAGGACAACGTGGGAGGGCCATGGGCCGAATTAAAGAAAAGAAAAGCAGAAGAATTATTGTCGAAAGAATCATTCTGAATGATTGCTTATTTATGTCGGTATAGAGAGTTAATAATCATTGTTCGCTAAATGTTTAATCCGTGATTTAATCTAAATAATTGTCGTTAGATTGTCAAACTTTAAATGTGATTCTATTAAAGCTTTAGACATAATACCTTATAATTTTTATATCCTTCATTAGTTATCTTTTATCAGATTTATAAAGTAAGATGTATTGTTGATTCATAGTCAAGTAAACAAACAAAAGGATCACGGGTATTATTTCTTTTCATATAATTGTGTCGGCCTTTGTCTTATTTGTACCATTATTATTTATCCACCGACACTGTCTGAAACTGTTCATTATACTAAAGCTTCTTATATACGTTTCCTCCAAATAATGTCTAATCACTGTAGCCCAATCACAGGACATGGAATCCAACCTCATATTTCATTCGGCTCAATAATATGAACAGAATGTGAACAAAATCATATCGGCAATATAAATTCAAAAAGTTTGTTTTCATTATTTCCAACAATTAGTGGGCCAAAAATGACAATTGTTACATTATTCCCCAGTTAAAAGGATTTCGACCTCGAAATCTAGACCGTATCGAGTAATTT
>CM067174.1:32223926-32257896 GCA_034093135.1 Erigeron breviscapus
ATATATATATATATATATATATATATATATATATATATATATATATATATATATATATATATATATATATATATATATATATATATATATATATATATATATATATATATATATATATATATATATATATATATATATATATATATATATATATATATATATATATATATATATATATATATATATATATATATATATATATATATATATATATATATATATATATATATATATATATATATATATATATATATATATATATATATATATATATATATATATATATATATATATATATATATATATATATATATATATATATATATATATATATATATATATATATATATATATATATATATATATATATATATATATATATATATATATATATATATATATATATATATATATATATATATATATATATATATATATATATATATATATATATATATATATATATATATATATATATATATATATATATATATATATATATATATATATATATATATATATATATATATATATATATATATATATATATATATATATATATATATATATATATATATATATATATATATATATATATATATATATATATATATATATATATATATATATATATATATATATATATATATATATATATATATATATATATATATATATATATATATATATATATATATATATATATATATATATATATATATATATATATATATATATATATATATATATATATATATATATATATATATATATATATATATATATATATATATATATATATATATATATATATATATATATATATATATATATATATATATATATATATATATATATATATATATATATATATATATATATATATATATATATATATATATATATATATATATATATATATATATATATATATATATATATATATATATATATATATATATATATATATATATATATATATATATATATATATATATATATATATATATATATATATATATATATATATATATATATATATATATATATATATATATATATATATATATATATATATATATATATATATATATATATATATATATATATATATATATATATATATATATATATATATATATATATATATATATATATATATATATATATATATATATATATATATATATATATATATATATATATATATATATATATATATATATATATATATATATATATATATATATATATATATATATATATATATATATATATATATATATATATATATATATATATATATATATATATATATATATATATATATATATATATATATATATATATATATATATATATATATATATATATATATATATATATATATATATATATATATATATATATATATATATATATATATATATATATATATATATATATATATATATATATATATATATATATATATATATATATATATATATATATATATATATATATATATATATCTCTTAGTATTCTACATTTGCTCCCCTACTATTTGATCACAGATATATAGAAGATAAACCAATTGATGTCATCATTAGGTGCAATATGCCACCATTTATTGCGTATCAAACACTCACGACAGTTGTTTTGTTTTAATTTATATTCTTTTTGCCCTTTTGGCTTAGATTTTTTTTTCTTTATTTTTTGGTCCCATTTCGGGTTTCCATCTAGAATATCGGAGCATAGCTTATTAGCTTTCAAGTATCTTCTATGTTCATTTGGAATTTTTCATTGGAAAACAGGCTAAGATTGTTGGTAAAATGACTATGTGACAATTGCTTTTGTAATCATTAAAGTATAATCATTAAAGTGGGCAATACCGAGTACTTCTTAGAGTCATTGTTTCCTAAACTTTTTTCCCTTCAATGTTCCGTGATGCTTACAAATTTTGGAGTTACATTGAGGGTTAGAAGGTCTGATATAGTGATATGTCATGTGTGGCACATGGAAAACATGAATAGAAAAGTCTGAGCTTCATTGCTCTATTTAGGAAGGCATATAATATACAGGATATGTGGAGAGCGATTGATATTTTTTCTTAATATTGAGAATGATTACCTGAGCCTAGATATCGATAATTAGTCATATTTCTTGTCTTTGAGTCTTGGTTTTTCTTAAAAAGCAGGTATAGATGCAATCTAGAGGAGAGGTGAAGCGATTGTACCAAATTTAAGCTCTTTTTAATTTATCATTTAATTTAACCTTGAGTTTGAAACTGGTGCAAATAGTTAATCTAATATCTGAACAATATCACAATATCAAGATATACTTGAAAAGTTTAGTGTAGGAAGAATATCTCCACAAAAACACGACGTTGTATAGTGGTTGCGGTGGATATTAACAAATCCACTTTAAACCACTTCTCGATTCACAATTGGGAGTCTTAGCATTAGCTTTCTCTAAACCCAGCAGAGAGTCCGATTACATCAACAACTTGACACTTCAAGATTAAAAAACCTATATCTTCTTGACACTTCAAGAAGATCAGTAGATTCCCAACCATTAGGAATCAACACCAATGCTCTTGTCACTACAAAGATTGATTTAGTCATTTAGATCCTAACCAGTAGAATCTCCACCAAGAACTTCATACACACATGTCTGAAGTTCACCACAAATTGTAGAAGATGATTGATACGAAGATTAATTCACTGAATACTCTTGCTATACCTTAGGCAATTGATACAAGTGTTTCACACAGATCACTTGCTAGGAACAGTAGGTTGCACGGCGGAAGCAAAACAGAAAAATAAAGAATAGAACACGAGAATTAACGTGGTATCTCACACAATGTGTGTGAACTTATCCACGGCTGCAACTAGGGATTTTTATTAGCTCAGTACAACTCCAAGAATTACAAATACAATGAGAGGAATATAAATAGGAGAACAGCTAGGGTAAAGAACTTGGTCCCCAAGAAACCTAAAAGATCCAGCCCTAACTTAGGCCCCCAAGGAACTTCAATAAAACTGGCCTCCTACTTGCCTTAATTAGAACAGGCCCTAACTCGCTCAGCAAAGCCTTCACGCCCAACAATCTCCCACTTGAAAGCGTTGCGAAAAATTTCAGCCCGCCATTCAAGAAAACAATATCCCCGTCAAAACAGTAATCCCAAAACACATGGAACAGAAGTACTCAACGAACAAACCAACTTCAAACCATAGCACACCTAGTTGCAGCGGACCCCACTCATTAAACAGAGGCCTCCTTGGAGCCTCATAAGGCTCCAACACGGTCTTAAAAGACCTCAGCTTTTCATCCTCAATCCCATCTGACTCCCACAAAGTAGATTCGGGACTTCTCAGAGGAACACTCTCCACTTACAGCAACTTCTGAGGAGAGATTTCAGTCGGATATCTAGTCTTTCGAACCCAATGTAGATTTCCCGACTGTGTCGAGCTACTCCCACTGTCATGAAACTCTCGTACACGTTCAGACGTCCGAATACACTCAAGCCAACCTGGAGTCCCAGAGTTCTTTGCTGTCAACTGAACTCGTTTAACTACCGAATGGGCGAGCCCAACTTTGGTGTTCGTCTTAAAAAGGGTGGTCACTTACCCAGACGGAACAGGCACAAGATACAACAATCTTCTCTTGAAACCCCTAGCAATAACTCGATGTTTCTTGAACACCGTCCACTTTCCTCCCCCAAACTTCACATCGAAACCCTGATCATCCAATTGCCCAACAAAGATTAAACTTGTTTCAAGCTCTGGACGACCCTCACGTTAAGTATAGTCCAGGTAGTACCGAAAGAAGTATCCAAGACAACATTACCCATGCCAGTCACATTAAGAACCTTATCGTTTCCAAGCCTAACCTTGCCAAAGTTGTCCTTTCTAACATTCCGCATGCAATCAACACTGTGGGTGGCATGAACTGACCAGAATCCATAACCCAAGATTCCACACTCCTAGGTACCAATGCATCACCATCATCTTCAGAATCAGAAGCACTCTTAGAGGTAGAGTTCAAACCTTCATCGGAGTTCTATTATTAGGACACGAACTCCTATAATGCCTTGTCTCGTTGCAGTCCCTGTTAGGATTTAGACACGCGCACACACAAGTTAACTAGTAAAACAGAAAATAGAGAACACGAGAGATTTAACGTGGTTCGGTCTGGGTCTGACCTACATCCACCGGGTAACTAGGAGTGTATTATTTCATGGTGTTTAGAAGGTGTGTTCTTACAAATACAAGACATCTCTTATATAGAGATAATACAACTACCATCATTATTATGGAAATAATGCATGAAGTTAAACAAGAGTTGATACATGTTAAGAGTTGATACATGTTTCCTGCCAGATTTTCTGCCCAAACAAATGGGTCCCTTGTCTACCACTTTTTGACTTCTTGGTTGATACATGTTAAGAGTTGATACATGTTAAGAGTTGATACATGTTAAGAGTTGATACATGTTAAGAGTTGATACATGTTAAGAGTTGATACATGTTAAGAGTTGATACATGTTAAGAGTTGATACATGTTAAGAGTTGATACATGTTAAGAGTTGATACATGTTAAGAGTTGATACATGTTAAGAGTTGATACATGTTAAGAGTTGATACATGTTAAGAGTTGATACATGTTAAGAGTTGATACATGTTAAGAGTTGATACATGTTAAGAGTTGATACATGTTAAGAGTTGATACATGTTAAGAGTTGATACATGTTAAGAGTTGATACATGTTAAGAGTTGATACATGTTAAGAGTTGATACATGTTAAGAGTTGATACATGTTAAGAGTTGATACATGTTAAGAGTTGATACATGTTAAGAGTTGATACATGTTAAGAGTTGATACATGTTAAGAGTTGATACATGTTAAGAGTTGATACATGTTAAGAGTTGATACATGTTAAGAGTTGATACATGTTAAGAGTTGATACATGTTAAGAGTTGATACATGTTAAGAGTTGATACATGTTAAGAGTTGATACATGTTAAGAGTTGATACATGTTAAGAGTTGATACATGTTAAGAGTTGATACATGTTAAGAGTTGATACATGTTAAGAGTTGATACATGTTAAGAGTTGATACATGTTAAGAGTTGATACATGTTAAGAGTTGATACATGTTAAGAGTTGATACATGTTAAGAGTTGATACATGTTAAGAGTTGATACATGTTAAGAGTTGATACATGTTAAGAGTTGATACATGTTAAGAGTTGATACATGTTAAGAGTTGATACATGTTAAGAGTTGATACATGTTAAGAGTTGATACATGTTAAGAGTTGATACATGTTAAGAGTTGATACATGTTAAGAGTTGATACATGTTAAGAGTTGATACATGTTAAGAGTTGATACATGTTAAGAGTTGATACATGTTAAGAGTTGATACATGTTAAGAGTTGATACATGTTAAGAGTTGATACATGTTAAGAGTTGATACATGTTAAGAGTTGATACATGTTAAGAGTTGATACATGTTAAGAGTTGATACATGTTAAGAGTTGATACATGTTAAGAGTTGATACATGTTAAGAGTTGATACATGTTAAGAGTTGATACATGTTAAGAGTTGATACATGTTAAGAGTTGATACATGTTAAGAGTTGATACATGTTAAGAGTTGATACATGTTAAGAGTTGATACATGTTAAGAGTTGATACATGTTAAGAGTTGATACATGTTAAGAGTTGATACATGTTAAGAGTTGATACATGTTAAGAGTTGATACATGTTAAGAGTTGATACATGTTAAGAGTTGATACATGTTAAGAGTTGATACATGTTAAGAGTTGATACATGTTAAGAGTTGATACATGTTAAGAGTTGATACATGTTAAGAGTTGATACATGTTAAGAGTTGATACATGTTAAGAGTTGATACATGTTAAGAGTTGATACATGTTAAGAGTTGATACATGTTAAGAGTTGATACATGTTAAGAGTTGATACATGTTAAGAGTTGATACATGTTAAGAGTTGATACATGTTAAGAGTTGATACATGTTAAGAGTTGATACATGTTAAGAGTTGATACATGTTAAGAGTTGATACATGTTAAGAGTTGATACATGTTAAGAGTTGATACATGTTAAGAGTTGATACATGTTAAGAGTTGATACATGTTAAGAGTTGATACATGTTAAGAGTTGATACATGTTAAGAGTTGATACATGTTAAGAGTTGATACATGTTAAGAGTTGATACATGTTAAGAGTTGATACATGTTAAGAGTTGATACATGTTAAGAGTTGATACATGTTAAGAGTTGATACATGTTAAGAGTTGATACATGTTAAGAGTTGATACATGTTAAGAGTTGATACATGTTAAGAGTTGATACATGTTAAGAGTTGATACATGTTAAGAGTTGATACATGTCTGAGAACAAACACTCTCCTGATAAAGCAGATAATCAACTGGAGAGACTTTAACCGCTGGAATACTGGTTCTCTTAAACCACTGTCTGGAACCTCTGACTGAAGCACAACACCCATGCTCCCACTGCCATGAAAACCCCCTGACTGGTTTCTCTGAACCTTTCCTAGCACGTTCAACCTGAATCTGACCTGTAGCTCTGGGTTTGCCATCTGCAAAGCAAACCTTCTTCTGCTCACGAGATTCTGTGAACCAGATTTTGTTTTTCTTCTGAACTGGGATGGTCACTCCCTCAGATGGTAAACTGACCATATAAAGCGAACCTTCTTCTTGCCTCGAGCCACAACTAGATTTCCCTAGAGAACCTTCCACTGCCCGTTCCCGAACTTAACCTCATGCCCTATTCATCCAACTGCCCGACAAAAAACAACTGCTTCTTCAGACTTGGAATAACCTGGACATTTTTCAAAGTCCATGAACCGACTGGAGTCTACAAATCTATGTCACTCTGCCCGTCACATCAAGAACTTCATCGTTCGCCAGTCTTACCTTTCCAAAATCCACAACTTTCAGATTCCGTAGTACTTCACTGCTGTGGGTAGCGAATTGAAGCAACGAAATCTACGACCCTTCTTTCTCTTCTCAACCTGCTTCCTGCTGGTTTCTGAGATGAGAACAATCACTTGCTGGAATACTGGTTCTAACCCACTGTCAACCTGGAACTGCAACTGAAACACGACCTATGCTCCCACTGTCACGATATCCTTTGACTGGTTTTCCTGAACCTTTCCACGCTTGTTCATTCTAAATCTACTTTGGCTCTCGTTGCTCCTCTTGCAAAAGGAACCCTGTTCTGCCCAAGAGATTCAATGAACCAGAAGTAAGCCTTCCCAGATGACCACACCTCAACGTCATGAATAACACCGGACATCTTTCTGATCCTGTGATTACGCCTAAGTCTGCTGACTTTCTAATCACTGCTGGATCTATCGAAACCGGACTTTCTCTGAATTACTTGTTCTGTTCATCCCATGATCTGTTTCTGAACCCCGAAACACTGCTCATTGCTGGATTTACATCTGATCTTCTGTAATTCTCTGATTTTCACCTTGTCAACACCACGTTCTGACACATAGATGCTTCAATCTACATCTTTTACCAACCAAACTTCTTTCAATCTTGACTAAACGAGACCTTCTGAACTTAACGAATGTTCTTCTGAACTCTGTTAAAGTGTTAAGTAATCAACCTATTTAAACTACAGCGGAATACCGAGCTGAAAATCTGAAACTGAAACTTTAAACTGAAACGATAAAACCCACCAAACGCTGTTGGCACTGGTTTTTGATTTCTTTAAATTTCTTCTGACTTCAGCTGTTCTTCAACGAATAAATAGGATCTTGATTCAACTGTTTTTGGCTCGTATTTGCAAAATATAATCCATACCCAAAATACATATAATAATTCTTGTCATCTTCAATAATTATTATATATTTTGCTAAACCAAAGAAATTGGTCTTGGACTCTTGGGCTAATGCAATAATTCACGTGGGTTTGGTCAAAAGTACCTGATCCGACACCTACTTTCAAAGCAGTCTTGCAAACAACCTACTGTTAGTTTTCATGCAAGAACCTTTGTCCCAAAAACAGCCACATACAGACTTGAAACACCCTGAAACAGCCCTGCCGTCCCAAACAGACCTGAAAACAGCCCCTGCTGTCCCAAACAGACCTGAAAACAGCCCTGAAACAGCTCCTGTGTAACCAGTCTCCGTATTTTTGCTGTAAACACACTCCTGAAACAGCTCCTGCTGTCCCAAACAGACCTGAAAACAGCCCTGAAACAGCTCCTGTGTAACCAGTCTCCGTATTTTTGCTGTAAACAGCCTCCTGTAAGGCGACCTTTCCTGCTGTAAACAGCAAACTGCTATAAACAGCCTCCTGTAAGGCGACCTTTCCTGCTGTAAACAGCAAACTGCTGTAAACAGCCTCCTGTAAGGCGACCTTTCCTGCTGTAAACAGCAAACTGCTATAAACAGCCTCCTGTAAGGCGACCTTTCCTGCTGTAAACAGCAAACTGCTGTAAACAGCCTCCTGTAAGGCGACCTTTCCTGCTGTAAACAGCAAACTGCTATAAACAGCCTCCTGTAAGGCGACCTTTCCTGCTGTAAACAGCAAACTGCTGTAAACAGCCTCCTGTAAGGCGACCTTTCCTGCTGTAAACAGCAAACTGCTATAAACAGCCTCCTGTAAGGCGACCTTTCCTGCTGTAAACAGCAAACTGCTATAAACAGCCTCCTGTAAGGCGACTTTTCCTGCTGTAAACAGCCTCCTGTAAGGCGACCTTTCCTGCTGTAAACAGCAAACTGCTATAAACAGCCTCCTGTAAGGCGACCTTTCCTGCTGTAAACAGCAAACTGCTGTAAACAGACTGCTGTAAACAGCCTCCTGTAAGGCGACCTTTCCTGCTGTAAACAGCAAACTGCTATAAACAGCCTCCTGTAAGGCGACCTTTCCTGCTGTAAACAGCAAACTGCTGTAAACAGCCTCCTGTAAGGCGACCTTTCCTGCTGTAAACAGCAAACTGCTATAAACAGCCTCCTGTAAGGCGACCTTTCCTGCTGTAAACAGCAAACTGCTCTGTAAACAGCCTCCTGTAAGGCGACCTTTCCTGCTGTAAACAGCAAACTGCTATAAACAGCCTCCTGTAAGGCGACTTTTCCTGCTGTAAACAGCAAACTGCTGTAAACAGCCTCCTGTAAGGCGACCCTTTCTGCTGTAAACAGCCTCCTGTAAGGCGACCTTTCCTGCTGTAAACAGCAAACTGCTATAAACAGCCTCCTGTAAGGCGACCTTTCCTGCTGTAAACAGCAAACTGCTATAAACAGCCTCCTGTAAGGCGACCTTTCCTGCTGTAAACAGCAAACTGCTATAAACAGCCTCCTGTAAGGCGACTTTTCCTGCTGTAAACAGCCTCCTGTAAGGCGACCTTTCCTGCTGTAAACAGCAAACTGCTATAAACAGCCTCCTGTAAGGCGACCTTTCCTGCTGTAAACAGCAAACTGCTATAAACAGCCTCCTGTAAGGCGACCTTTCCTGCTGTAAACAGCAAACTGCTATAAACAGCCTCCTGTAAGGCGACCTTTCCTGCTGTAAACAGCAAACTGCTATAAACAGCCTCCTGTAAGGCGACTTTTCCTGCTGTAAACAGCCTCCTGTAAGGCGACCTTTCCTGCTGTAAACAGCAAACTGCTATAAACAGCCTCCTGTAAGGCGACCTTTCCTGCTGTAAACAGCCTCCTGTAAGGCGACCTTTCCTGCTGTAAACAGCAAACTGCTATAAACAGCCTCCTGTAAGGCGACCTTTCCTGCTGTAAACAGCAAACTGCTATAAACAGCCTCCTGTAAGGCGACTTTTCCTGCTGTAAACAGCAAACTGCTGTAAACAGCCTCCTGTAAGGCGACCCTTTCTGCTGTAAACAGCTTACTTCAAACCTTGGTGATCTGTGCGTTCCAAACCTTGCTCTAGTAACCTGAGCTCTGATACCACTTGTTAGGATTTAGACACGCGCACACACAAGTTAACTAGTAAAACAGAAAATAGAGAACACGAGAGATTTAACGTGGTTCGGTCTGGGTCTGACCTACATCCACCGGGTAACTAGGAGTGTATTATTTCATGGTGTTTAGAAGGTGTGTTCTTACAAATACAAGACATCTCTTATATAGAGATAATACAACTACCATCATTATTATGGAAATAATGCATGAAGTTAAACAAGAGTTGATACATGTTAAGAGTTGATACATGTTTCCTGCCAGATTTTCTGCCCAAACAAATGGGTCCCTTGTCTACCACTTTTTGACTTCTTGGGCCTTGGCTTCACACATACTCCAACAGTCCCCACAACGCACACTCGGCCAAACTCTAGATGAACTCCTGACACGACCCTTGCCACTATTTCTGCTATTCCCCTTCTTGCCAACATGTAACATCTCAGAAGAAGATCCCGACTGAGTACCTCTCCGGCGAATGTCTTCACCCAATACCAAATCCCGAATCTTTTCAAATGTCATATCATCGGTTCCCACCGAGCTAGTAACGGCTGTCACTGTCCCGGACCAACTATCAGGCAATGAAGATAACAATAGTACAACCTTGGTCTCATCATCAAACTCTATTTTAACAGAAGACAATCCGGACAAGATAGAGTTCAATTTGTTAATGTGCTCGGTCACTAAGCTCCCTTCCTTCATTCTCATGGTGAACAACTTTCTCATCAGGAATACCTTGCTACCAGCAGACGGTTTCTCATACATATTGGACAATGCCGACATCATACCACTGGCGGTGGTTTCAGACATGTTGTAAGCCATGTTTCTCGTCAAACTCAATGTAATAACCCCCCTGGCTTTCTTATTCTTCGTATCCCAAAGAGCTTCCTGTTCTTTATCTATCTTCTCCAGTTTTTTTTACCAAGAACCATGTCCAGATCTTTTTGACCAAGTAATGCTTCATCTGCATCTTCCACCAATAAAATTCCGAACCGTCAAACTTTTCAATCACAAATTTTCCATCTTCAGCCATAATGACAAACGAAAAATAAACGACCAAAGTTACCCGGCTTCAACTTAGTTGACCTGTCAACAAGAATCAAACAAGAAAAAAACCAACAACAGCAACCAAACAATCTTCCAAACGATCAATCAATACCAAAACCCCAAACAGGAACCCTGAACGTGAGTTCCAGTCGACAGCGGCTGACAGTAGCAGTGACAGCTGCAACAGCGGCGGTGGCAGGTGGTTACTGGTGATGGAACAACAGCGGAACAGCAGCAAATCAGCTGCAAACCAGACCCAAAACAGATCTGACCGAACAGGAAGAAAAACAGCAGCAACAGCAATGAAACAGTAGCGAACAAGGATTAAAAACCCCAATCGCAGGCGGCTGGTGGCTGGTCTTGATCGGCTGTGATAAACCAGCGAACAAGGAAGCAAAAGACGAGCTCCCTAAACACGATCACAGCAGCAAGACCAGAACAGATCTGATCAGATTACAAATCAAACAGCAGCAACCGCAATCAAATTAAATAAGGCTGATCACAATTCGAACAGCAGCAGCAATCGGATTATAAAGAAAACTGATCACAGAAACCCTAGCCTGGCTCTGATGCCACTTGTTAGGAACAACAGGTTGCACAGCGGAAGCAAAGCAGAAAAATAAAAAATAGAACACGAGAATTAAGGTGGTATCTCACACAATGTGTGTGAACTAATCCACGGCTGCAACTAGGGATTTTATTAGCTCAGTACAACTCCAAGAATTACAAACACAATGAGAGGAATATAAATAGGAGAACAACTAGGGTAAACAAATTGGTCCCCAAGAAACCTTTAAGATCCAGCCCTAACTTGGTCCCCAAGGAACCTCAATAAAACTGGTCTCCTACTGGCCTTAATTTGAACAGGCCCTAACTGGCCCAGTAAGCCTTCACGCCCAACATCACTTTGAGTAATTAGGTCTTAGAGTATTTTCATAGAAGATGTATGCAAAATGTGATTAAAAATGAATGTCCAAGTCTGCCTTAAATACAAAGAAGTAATTGCAATACAGATGAGCATGGTTGCACACGCGAATCGTGTGTGCCACTTTCCAGGCATTGTTCACCTTTTGTTTGATTTTTAAGCTGTTAGATCAACTTTTTGTTAGACATTAGATTCGTTTGTCTAGTCAACTCTTTTGTATTTTCGAAAGTTCAATAATAAACTTTCAATATCTTAGGACAACAGAGGTACCAGTACACTGATACGAATGCGGTGCTCGTATCGAGATAAAACTAATAAAACTATAGATATGATAGGTTATTGATATTCGAGAGATTGATCATTACTCCCACAGTTTACTTCCGAGCGGTAAACCAACTCTTCTAATTGATAACCAAATTACCGATAATATTTAACATAATTCAAATACAACCCTAAAGCTCTATTATATAAAAGATTACTGTCACACCCCGTTGTAGCGGAAATACAGGGTTAACAAAGAATTGCATACTAATCAGAAGGTTAAATAGAGATTACATCCATTTACCAATACAAGTCAATACAAGTACAATCGTTCAAATGTGGACCCCAAAATACGGATACAAGTCATCCTCATTTGGAACTGGGCCCACAGAATACAAGTTCAAAGTCTGGACAGTCAAATACAATCAAAGCCAAAAGCATGAGAGCCCTCCATGTCTGATGCTAATTGTATGTCCAAAGTCAAAAGATTGGCCCTATAATGCCAAAGACGATTCCAAGACTTACTGATGGTCACCTGAAAAGCATTAAATTTGAGAGGATCAACTATCGAAATAGTTGGTGAGTTTACAGTGTGTTTGACCAAATGTTTATTCGTCATTGATACAACACAATGACCTATAGCTATAAAAGACCAGGCAGTTAGAATACAACATCTAACAATACTTTTATTTCAAAAACAGTCGGTATATCTAGATCCGACCTTTTATACAAGACTGTCAGTATATCTAGATCTGACAACTCTTATATCACAATTTATAACAAGATAGTCAGTATATCAAATCTGAACTCATCTTATATCACGTCAATCAGTATATCTAGATCTGATGACAGCATATGACAGTCAGAATACAACATCCGACAGTATCAGTCAATATGCCTCGCACAGGTTTCCGTTCTACATGGGTGCGGACCTTAACCAAGACAGTCAGGTACGAAAGCTGACAAGACTACCATTAAAATCTCAAAATGGTAAAACTACATAAGGGGGATACATGGGTGCGGACCTTAACCAAGACAGTCAGGTACGAAAGCTGACAAGACTACCATTAAAATCTCAAAATGGTAAAACTACATAAGGGGGATCATTTTAGTTCGTCAAACACAAAGAACAGTTTAGTCTGCCGACAACATGGCAAGTCAAGACGTATATATCAAAATTTCATAAGACATGTATACACATTTTCAGACAACCATCAACATGGCAAGACATAAGACAAATGATTTAAGTAGCCAAATCACATGGCATAGACAAAGACAAATCATTTATAAAGTATTCGTGTATACAGTACATGCTTTTCAGGCCCAAAGTAAAGGAAAAAGGGCGCCATAAACTCACCTTAGCAGTCTACGAGCTAAAGAATGAGTAGTCCGAGAATAAGAGCAGTCTAGTCTCCACGTCTATCCAAACCTAGGATAAGAGTACCAATGGTGAGGATCAAATCTCACGACGACAAGTATCCTACGTACCACTACTTCTAAATCAAAAATCCATCTAACAACCAATATCAAAACTCATTTCATCTTCTTGACCAATAAGTTCAATTTTAAAGTAAATGAAACTGAATAATAAGATTAAATTTAGAAGAATCAAAAGTTTGAAGAATTTAGTCAACTTACCAATTTGAAGTTCTTGAAATAAAATAAAGAAGATGATGATGATGAAACCCAAATTATTATTGAAAAATGATTATTTCCTTTGAATCCTCTTTGACTTCTTCTTGCCAAACCAATTTGAGATTGAAAATAAGGAAGTTTGTGTGTGTTTGGTGTGTGTGTTTGATCGACCAGACAAAGAAGAAAAAAAAAAAAAAAAAAAAAAAAAAAAAAAAAAAAAAAAAAAAAAAAAAAAAAAAAAAAAAAAAAAAAAAAAAAAAAAAAAAAAAAAAAAAAAAAAAAAAAAAAAAAAAAAAAAAAAAAAAAAAAAAAAAAAAAAAAAAAAAAAAAAAAAAAAAAAAAAAAAAAAAAAAAAAAAAAAAAAAAAAAAAAAAAAAAAAAAAAAAAAAAAAAAAAAAAAAAAAAAAAAAAAAAAAAAAAAAAAAAAAAAAAAAAAAAAAAAAAAAAAAAAAAAAAAAAAAAAAAAAAAAAAAAAAAAAAAAAAAAAAAAAAAAAAAAAAAAAAAAAAAAAAAAAAAAAAAAAAAAAAAAAAAAAAAAAAAAAAAAAAAAAAAAAAAAAAAAAAAAAAAAAAAAAAAAAAAAAAAAAAAAAAAAAAAAAAAAAAAAAAAAAAAAAAAAAAAAAAAAAAAAAAAAAAAAAAAAAAAAAAAAAAAAAAAAAAAAAAAAAAAAAAAAAAAAAAAAAAAAAAAAAAAAAAAAAAAAAAAAAAAAAAAAAAAAAAAAAAAAAAAAAAAAAAAAAAAAAAAAAAAAAAAAAAAAAAAAAAAAAAAAAAAAAAAAAAAAAAAAAAAAAAAAAAAAAAAAAAAAAAAAAAAAAAAAAAAAAAAAAAAAAAAAAAAAAAAAAAAAAAAAAAAAAAAAAAAAAAAAAAAAAAAAAAAAAAAAAAAAAAAAAAAAAAAAAAAAAAAAAAAAAAAAAAAAAAAAAAAAAAAAAAAAAAAAAAAAAAAAAAAAAAAAAAAAAAAAAAAAAAAAAAAAAAAAAAAAAAAAAAAAAAAAAAAAAAAAAAAAAAAAAAAAAAAAAAAAAAAAAAAAAAAAAAAAAAAAAAAAAAAAAAAAAAAAAAAAAAAAAAAAAAAAAAAAAAAAAAAAAAAAAAAAAAAAAAAAAAAAAAAAAAAAAAAAAAAAAAAAAAAAAAAAAAAAAAAAAAAAAAAAAAAAAAAAAAAAAAAAAAAAAAAAAAAAAAAAAAAAAAAAAAAAAAAAAAAAAAAAAAAAAAAAAAAAAAAAAAAAAAAAAAAAAAAAAAAAAAAAAAAAAAAAAAAAAAAAAAAAAAAAAAAAAAAAAAAAAAAAAAAAAAAAAAAAAAAAAAAAAAAAAAAAAAAAAAAAAAAAAAAAAAAAAAAAAAAAAAAAAAAAAAAAAAAAAAAAAAAAAAAAAAAAAAAAAAAAAAAAAAAAAAAAAAAAAAAAAAAAAAAAAAAAAAAAAAAAAAAAAAAAAAAAAAAAAAAAAAAAAAAAAAAAAAAAAAAAAAAAAAAAAAAAAAAAAAAAAAAAAAAAAAAAAAAAAAAAAAAAAAAAAAAAAAAAAAAAAAAAAAAAAAAAAAAAAAAAAAAAAAAAAAAAAAAAAAAAAAAAAAAAAAAAAAAAAAAAAAAAAAAAAAAAAAAAAAAAAAAAAAAAAAAAAAAAAAAAAAAAAAAAAAAAAAAAAAAAAAAAAAAAAAAAAAAAAAAAAAAAAAAAAAAAAAAAAAAAAAAAAAAAAAAAAAAAAAAAAAAAAAAAAAAAAAAAAAAAAAAAAAAAAAAAAAAAAAAAAAAAAAAAAAAAAAAAAAAAAAAAAAAAAAAAAAAAAAAAAAAAAAAAAAAAAAAAAAAAAAAAAAAAAAAAAAAAAAAAAAAAAAAAAAAAAAAAAAAAAAAAAAAAAAAAAAAAAAAAAAAAAAAAAAAAAAAAAAAAAAAAAAAAAAAAAAAAAAAAAAAAAAAAAAAAAAAAAAAAAAAAAAAAAAAAAAAAAAAAAAAAAAAAAAAAAAAAAAAAAAAAAAAAAAAAAAAAAATTTTGTGATCAAATTAGAAACTTAGCTTCTTACGTTGCCATAGATTCTCCGAAAGAAAGCATTCGGCTTTTCCCAAGTTGTAATGATATTTTATTCCTTGTCGATGAAGAATGTTTTGAAAGCAACCTAAAAGCCTTGCTGGGTTAGCTTTGCTTCTCTTGACTTTAGAGAGGAATGCCGATGAACTACACCCTTTACCTTTACCTGTTGATGAATCATGCTTCGAACACTTAGACCACGCTTAGTAAGGTCTGCGCTTAGATAGCGATGTGAACATGTTTTCCTTAACTTAATCAGTAGATAGGTTTGTACTACTTCCAGTCAAAACAGCTCTCCATGCAAACTATTCTAGCAAGTCTTCAGTGGAGGGCACTAGGCAAGTAACTTGTTTGAACTAGTTGATATCACAGATTACTCAAGGTTGTACGAGCTCTAATAGTAGTTGAACCGAATACACATTCGGCCTTGGAAATATCAATTAGGCCTATACCACATAATCTTACTGAGTTAGCGCAACAACAATGCCACAGAAAGCGAAGGGATTGGATCTGATTATCCAACCCCGAGCAATCTTAGTTGTATGTGGGGGTTCGGTTCGTTAGCTTGTTGATGACAGTGAAATTGTAAAATTGACCCAACCATTGATTTGTCTTCCAACCATATCCTAAGCCCATGAATAACACGAC
Source organism: Erigeron breviscapus (assembly GCA_034093135.1). NCBI lineage: Eukaryota > Viridiplantae > Streptophyta > Magnoliopsida > Asterales > Asteraceae > Erigeron > Erigeron breviscapus. Next base: position 32,240,412 of record CM067174.1, read on the forward strand.
TTAATTGAAGACTTTTCAATAGATATACTAAGCTGCCACTTCAACTTCATACCAGATTTGATCATGTTATGATTTAATTGTGCTCTTTTTGAGCAATTTTTTTTCCAGTAGCAGGTTGACTAAGATAATCTTTCAGCAAGGCAGTCTCACCTATCACCAAAGCAGCCTCACCGATTTCAATAAACTTATGACCTTAATCTTCTGACACCGCCACGATTGGTGCTGTAAAAGGCGCTTTCTTCCATTGTCGTAGTATTGGTAGTATTATTATGAAATGGAATTTCCGTAATAATATTTTCCTGGAGAACATTAAGGGCCAGTAGTTCTTTTTTTTTTTTTTGGTTGTAATCTTTTGGTTCAAATTCCTTTATTTCTAGGATGATAGCACAAAAATAAATTGGCCTTCCCACTTAAAGATTAAGCTCACCATATAAGAGTAACATTCTTCTGGAAATTTGCTTCCATCATGATCTCAGGTGATGTACCTAACAGTCATCTTTCTTTCTTTCCTTTTTTTTTTTTGATTCTGTAGGCTGCAAATATTGTTTCTGCAAGCATACAACCTCTTCAAAATATTGGCATTTTGGTAAGAATCCTTTTTGTTTACAAACAAAACCTCAGATAAATCACTTTCACAATCTTACATTGATATTATAATAAACCAACATGCAGAAGTACATTGAAGAAAAAGTTGGTCCCGATGCACAGGTTCCATGGGTTCAAAAGCATATTGGTAAAGGCTTTACAGGTATGCACAACATGACTCTCTATGCTGCACTAATCAAATAGTTAGATCTGGTGATATATAAATGATAACAAATGCAACAAATATGATATTAAATGCCACACTAATGAAACTAGAGATATATATTTCTGTGGAACTGAAGAAGAATGAACCAATGGCAAAAGTTACCTTAATTTGCTAGCAATGCTGATATGTATTTACCAAGGCTTACATGATTGTAACCGTGCAGCGCTGGAGAAGTTGCTAAAGAATCATGCTGGAAAGTACGCCACAGGAGATGATATTTTCCTTGTAAATTTTCCTCCCTTTAATTTTATCTCTCATCCATATGCTCAGAGTAATGGAAGGGATAATCTAGGTTGTCGATTACTGATACTATAGCTAGGTCAAACTATCTGATCCATATACTTACGATTGGTCTATTCGATGTATGGCTTATCTCCAAGGGTCAAATGGGTAAATAAAAAGATCGGCAAAAGGGAACTTGGTCAGAAGGGTTAAACAATGCGCACTACTGTGACTTTAATCTATAAACCTCATAAATTTCTCATTGGAAACATATGATTGATACCCGATTTACTCCTACAACAGATGCGCATCCTTTATAATTCCTATCATTATTCATCATTTTCCGGCAACATCTTTATGATTTGATACACAAGATGAATTAATAACTATCATGCACAACTGATAAGTGACCACAAATGTGAATTATGCATGTAAAAGGCAGCATCGTTTAAAGGTCTTCACATTTTGCAGGCTGATTTGTTTTTGGTACCACAAATCCATGGTGCAGTAAAGAGGTTCAACGTCGACATGGTAAGGATCTGCTGCATGTGTATGTATGGATTTCTATATTGCTGAGAATTACAATTTATAAAATTTAGAGGCCCTACCACTCTAATGATCTAATAGGTAAAAGATAACGATTAGTAAATAATGGAATGAGACAAGTAGGTTGAGATGGTTGAAAGTTACTCAGAGTTTATTTAAGTGCTCATATTCATATAAATAGCTTTATTAACAAATAATAAGATTAGTATTCTTCTAGTATACTTGTAATAATCATATTTATCACATTAGTCAAGTGTAAAAGTCATGAAAGAAGGGACCAAAAAATGTTTGCCATCTACTCGACCTGATTTACCTATTATGTCTGATATTTGCAACTATGCAGTTTGGTTCAAACTCATTCTGACCCATTACAATACCCACTTGACACATCCAAATCGTCATCATTATGTAATTGATTAAAACTTATAGTTATAATTTGCTTTGTAGATTTTACTTATACTTTCAAGTTCATTTAGTTGTTTAAAATATTTCACAAGTACTAATATATATATATATATATAATATTTCACAAGTACTAATATATATATATATATATATATGATGCCATGTATGGATCATGTTTTAACGTTTGTTTGACAATCTCATTAGACTAATGAAAATATTATAATTTGTTTCTGCTTGGCCCAGACACCATACCCTCTTTTGACTAGGTTGTATGAGACATATATACAGCTGCCTGCTATCCAAGATGCTATGCCTGAAAAGCAACCAGATTTCCCTTCTAGTTGAAGCAAACAACTCAGGTATGTGAATTCTACTATCCCAATGAAAGTTCAAAACTCCCAGACTTATAGGGGTGTTACGGAATGGCTTCCAATTGAAGTTATCAGTTTTTAATGTTCGACATATTTCGCCTGATTATCTGATTATTATGGGGTCAAATATCCAGTGTTGGATAGTCAGTCTATACACATCAAAGGGTAAAACAATTTTACCTTTTTAGCCTTCCTTTAAATCCAAATTGTAAGAGTGTTTACTCTATGTACAAAGAGACACGTTACACCCCGAACAATTAACATAAGCATGTGGCATGTGATATGGAGGAGTAAGAACAGTAGACTTAATATTTACTCGGTCTGTCATGTTTGCCACATGTGCTCATCAGAGTTTGTTTGCAATGCCGTATTCTTCTTGTTCATAGATACTGTAGATAGATACCAAGTACACAAATATGTGTTATCTTGCTATATTAGAACTAGACTATGGACTATGTTAATGCACAAGCGCCACAAAATGTGTATGTCATGTATGTGTTAAATGCACTATTTTTGCTACAAAAGTTTATACATTTACAATGTCTTTCATTGTCTCAGTTTTGATTTAACAAAAGTGTTGGACTTAATTTGACCTGTGAACGCAATCCACGTTTAAAATTGAACTAGCAACGGTTTCCTTTAAACTCTATACTATCGACTCCATGTAAAAGAAACACATCACATATGTAATTTATAGGGTACCTTTTTTAGTGTATGATTTTTATTGTCCAATACCCCAGTAGCGGCTCGAGGTTAACGCAAGTAAAGCAAGAGCTTTAGGCCCCAAATTTGTATGTTTACATACATACATGTGTTTTTTCTCTTTAAGCCCATTAAAAAAATGATTACAAATATTATACAATATATATATTATATTTTTTATTTTTTTTTATTTTTTTTTATTTTTTTTTATTTTTTTTTAATTTTTATTTTTTTTTTATTTAATTTTTTTAGAACGGCACAATATACAATATACAATATACCGACATTATTTGTTCTACATTGATAAGTGTACTTGTAAATTGTTTAAAATGGATCACTTGAGTTGAGATATTATCCAATTTAAGTCATTGGGTGATCTAATGAACGACTGTTTGATTAACAAGTCAATTTGATGATATGGATAATGTGCTACATATATGATATATAAACATGATTAAGTATGGGTAAAGAATTTATTTATATTCTATGATATTTACGCTATCTGATTTAAACTATAGAGTTTATAGGTTAGGTAAGTGATGAATTATATATAACATATGCATCTATTCATTTTTGTCTTATATTGATTGCCATAGTAGAATAAGTTACAATTATATCACTAAAAGGTAATATTGTTATCTCGATTAAGTCATTTTTTTAATAAAATTCACCGATTTTTGGATTTTGAGAAAAAGGTATCGATTTTAATTTTTGGTTTAGACTCCCTAACGGCTTGAGCGGCCAATGGAACCCCCCCTCCTCTTTCCTAAGAGTTGATCATCTCATATATCATCATATATTTTATTTACAGGTGTATTATGCAAATTTCTGTAGTTTGAGCATCAAGTAGGGTGCGAGATCTTCAAGAATGCTCTTCCTAGATACATGGGCCTTCAAGTGAGGTGTTTCAATACATTGATGTATGAATGAACCTTCCTAATAATTGCTCAGGTGTTCTATGGACATTATGATTAATAGCCTGAATAATTATTGTACTTCATGTCTTCCTTGACTATTGTTGTATGTAAAAACTATATGTTGGTATATGGTATAAAGTTTGACCCTATTCCATAATGTGAAATGATATCGTTAATGTTCTCCTTGACGTTTCAGCTATATATGTTAATTGTACTAATAACTCCAAGGCTTGTACATGTATATGTATACATATATCTCATGAATTTGTAATTAGTCGTAATATTTTTTTACCCGTTTACCAAAGTTGATAACATGTAAATATTTCTTTTCTTCAAAATACCGCCCACATTCTTGTTACATTATGAGCAGTTGAGCACCAAATATTATGCATATGACCTTCAATTAAAGAAATGAACAATTGAACATGGTTGGCTTCATTATCGGTAAGAAGATGAATATGACCATAATTTACCCTATGAATACACTAAAACAGGATTATAAAATTCTTTATCAACATGTGTACTTTTTATTTTATATCAATAAATCCTATCTGTATAATATCAACACGTGTACTTTTTATTTTATATCAATAAATCCTATCTGTATAATAACTAAAACAGTAATTACCGAATCTATTTAAACCATCCTAACCTATCCAAACCTTGGCATATTTACTCCGAAACCAACCTCATTTATTTGAAACCCAACTCTCAATGTACAAACCTTTGAAACCCGACTCTCTCATTGGAAGGCATCAACCCTTTCCGTTGGCGGCCGAATTACCCTCGTATATTATGTGATTGACAGTCTTCCTTCCTACTACTTCTCACTCTACAAGGCACCTCTGTGTTATCTCCAAACTAGTATCTATACGCCCTTCTTTAATGATCTTGGACTCTTTGAGAATATCTTCTAGATCTTCATTATTTTCAATAGCTGACCACATTCTCTCCCTACAATCTAGCAGACTTTTATTGGATGGTAATTTGACTCGACTTAATTAAATCTTCAATGGATCAAAGGAACCATATTTGAAACAATTTCCTTTTTTACCAAGAGCATTTGAGGTATCTTAGAAATCAATCTCCCCGTTTTTGTGCATTATGCACAACAAACCAACCATATATACGAAATAAACCTATTTGGTAATTACAACGAGTGAGTACGTTTTTGTTGTAAAGATATTTAAGTGTTTTGTTCTTTGTGTTTAGGTGAGGAGAGATGATTTAGCGAATATAAATGATCCATTACCACAATTACAATGTCCAAATGACAAGTAGACAATCCAAAAAAAAAGTCACTTGTGCATTTGCGGTTATGCTGATAAATGTAATTGCTTCTATAGAATATTGCGACTCTTTTCTTGATTGGACCTAACTTTGAGATAAAGTGGGACATTAACTATTATACTTAACTTGGAAAATGAGCTCAGAATTTGAGTTGAATTTCCACACAAGAACTTCCATCCAACCATCGTCCCTTTCTTCCGGAACGCCATTAGTATTAGGTAAATTCCATGAGTCTAAAGGTCGAAAACAAATAAGTCCAACCTCTTTGTTTTTCCACTCTAAAACATTCCTTACTTTCACAGGAGAATGCAATCCATGACATGTTTTTGAAAGTCTAAATATGAGATAACACATGTAATTTGTATGTGGTGACAACATTTGACTTTCAATTTTGCCCTTAATGCCAAATACTTGTCGCTTTGGAATCTCAATTTCCTCATGAAATCTGCATGAGCAATATATTATGTGAGTACATAATTATCACAGACCAAGTAACGATAGTACGTAAGTGAGAGCAATAAAGGCAAAGGTTGATGTATCATTAATCATATATACATGCTTTGCTGATATGGTTCCTCCAATTTGTGTATATATTTATATCCTAGGGCGTTGGTTTTCACGTGCTATCAAAAACATACTGTGATGTGAAACTTAACACAATGTGTTTTAGAAAACTCATTATGTTAGGTTGATCACAGTCTATTTTGGCCAGTTTTCTAGTTTTTCACGGAAATTTTAGTTTTCAAATGAACATTAACTATATTATTCAGCATAAATAGGAAATATTACCCATTAGTTAAATATAGGGGAGATAATATGAAAATCCAACAACCAAACCTCGACTCAGTTGAATATTTCAAATGAAAAGGCTTTGCTATTGAAGACTTGTATGGAGCTTCCGTTTCCGAAAGCATAAAACATATCTTTTCAGTCTGTACTTCTATTAGAAGGAACTTCTATTCATCAAAAGTTGAATTTGATTAGCAAATCACAAAGAGTAAGTTAACTATTTTCTCTATAAACATCGTAAAATATTAAAAAGATTATTTGTTAACCTCGTTAGTATTTCCTGAACTCTTCAACATTTCCTTAGAATCAACTGGAGAGTGTTGCACTTCCTTCGGTTTCTCGATTTCTTCATATTTCCAAGTTTTCTGATATTTCTCGATCTTTTTAGACCCATCTTGTTCATAATCCTGCATAAATTATCTTGTTATAAACTTATAATGTAGGACCTGAACTTGTATCTTGTTTATGTAAAATTAAAAAACATAAAACAAAAGAATCAATAATGGAAGCAAAAACTTAGGGTGCGTTTAGTTTAAGAAAATGTTTTATAGTTTTCCATTTCCAATTTTTTAGAAAATGAAATGGTTTTTCATTTCTAGAAAACCTTTAAAATTTTTGAAAACGCGTTCAAAATAAAAGATGCAATTTTCATTTTTTCATCTTAGAAAACTAGAAAACATGTTCAAATTCACTTGTTTTTGTTTTTGTTTTCTATTTCTCCATCTTATTAGCTTGGAAAACAGATAATAAAAAATGGAAAACAAAAAAAAGTAGTTTTCTAATTTTAGTTCAAAAAGTGGAAACAAGATTTTTGTTTTCTTGGAAAATTGTTTTAGGAAAATGCAATTTGAACGCGTTTTCTGTTTTCCTTGTTTTCTTGGAAAACAAAAATGGAAAACGGGGGTGTTTTCTCGAACTAAACGCACCCTTAAGTATTCTGGAACTTGCATTGTAACACCCCAAGCTAGGCTCGAAATGTACCGAAAAGCATGACACAAGATGGAATTATCGTAGAACGAGACTATATGAAAATAAGAGGATTCCGGGAACCCAACAATTAAGTTACAATGTCACAAAAGCATAAGGAGCATTCAACCATCAAAGTTTACACAATAACAATTCAAAAGATGGCTCATGATCCTAAGCAAATCCCATCAACGGGTAATGAATCACGGATCCATGGTCAAGTCCAACAATCTAGCAATGCATCAAGCTCTTGGGTTCTCTTGGTTACCTGAAAAGTGTACTAACAATGTCAACACTAGGTTGGTGAGTTCGTAGGAAAAGATGAACAAGAACACATTCCCATGTCAATCAATACACAATTCACATTAACATGATCTAATAAATTGCACACTTGTACTCAATGTACTCAATTGCACGTAAATGTACTCATTGTACTCAATTGCACGTAAATGTACTCATTGTACTCAATTGCACGTAAATGTACTCATTGTACTCAATTGCACGTAAATGTACTCATTGTACTCAATTGCACGTAAATGTACTCATTGTACTCAATTGCACGTAAATGTACTCATTGTACTCAATGTACTCAATTGCACGTAAATGTACTCATTGTACTCAATTGCACGTAAATGTACTCATTGTACTCAATGTACTCAATTGCACGTAAATGTACTCATTGTACTCAATTGCACGTAAATGTACTCATTGTACTCAATTGCACGTAAATGTACTCATTGTACTCAATTGCACGTAAATGTACTCATTGTACTCAATTGCACGTAAATGTACTCATTGTACTCAATTGCACGTAAATGTACTCATTGTACTCAATTGCACGTAAATGTACTCATTGTACTCAATTGCACGTAAATGTACTCATTGTACTCAATTGCACGTAAATGTACTCATTGTACTCAATTGCACGTAAATGTACTCATTGTACTCAATTGCACGTAAATGTACTCATTGTACTCAATTGCACGTAAATGTACTCATTGTACTCAATTGCACGTAAATGTACTCATTGTACTCAATTGCACGTAAATGTACTCATTGTACTCAATTGCACGTAAATGTACTCATTGTACTCAATTGCACGTAAATGTACTCATTGTACTCAATTGCACGTAAATGTACTCATTGTACTCAATTGCACGTAAATGTACTCATTGTACTCAATTGCACGTAAATGTACTCATTGTACTCAATTGCACGTAAATGTACTCATTGTACTCAATTGCACGTAAATGTACTCATTGTACTCAATTGCACGTAAATGTACTCATTGTACTCAATTGCACGTAAATGTACTCATTGTACTCAATTGCACGTAAATGTACTCATTGTACTCAATTGCACGTAAATGTACTCATTGTACTCAATTGCACGTAAATGTACTCATTGTACTCAATTGCACGTAAATGTACTCATTGTACTCAATTGCACGTAAATGTACTCATTGTACTCAATTGCACGTAAATGTACTCATTGTACTCAATTGCACGTAAATGTACTCATTGTACTCAATTGCACGTAAATGTACTCATTGTACTCAATTGCACGTAAATGTACTCATTGTACTCAATTGCACGTAAATGTACTCATTGTACTCAATTGCACGTAAATGTACTCATTGTACTCAATGTACTCAATTGCACGTAAATGTACTCATTGTACTCAATTGCACGTAAATGTACTCATTGTACTCAATGTACTCAATTGCACGTAAATGTACTCATTGTACTCAATGTACTCAATTGCACGTAAATATACTCATTGTACTCAATTGCACGTAAATGTACTCATTGTACTCAATTGCACGTAAATGTACTCATTGTACTCAATGTACTCAATTGCACGTAAATGTACTCATTGTACTCAATTGCACGTAAATGTACTCATTGTACTCAATTGCACGTAAATGTACTCATTGTACTCAATGTACTCAATTGCACGTAAATGTACTCATTGTACTCAATTGCACGTAAATGTACTCATTGTACTCAATTGCACGTAAATGTACTCATTGTACTCAATTGCACGTAAATGTACTCATTGTACTCAATTGCACGTAAATGTACTCATTGTACTCAATTGCACGTAAATGTACTCATTGTACTCAATGTACTCAATTGCACGTAAATGTACTCATTGTACTCAATTGCACGTAAATGTACTCATTGTACTCAATGTACTCAATTGCACGTAAATGTACTCATTGTACTCAATGTACTCAATTGCACGTAAATATACTCATTGTACTCAATTGCACGTAAATGTACTCATTGTACTCAATGTACTCAATTGCACGTAAATGTACTCATTGTACTCAATTGCACGTAAATGTACTCATTGTACTCAATTGCACGTAAATGTACTCATTGTACTCAATTGCACGTAAATGTACTCATTGTACTCAATTGCACGTAAATGTACTCATTGTACTCAATTGCACGTAAATGTACTCATTGTACTCAATTGCACGTAAATGTACTCATTGTACTCAATGTACTCAATTGCACGTAAATGTACTCATTGTACTCAATTGCACGTAAATGTACTCATTGTACTCAATTGCACGTAAATGTACTCATTGTACTCAATTGCACGTAAATGTACTCATTGTACTCAATTGCACGTAAATGTACTCATTGTACTCAATTGCACGTAAATGTACTCATTGTACTCAATTGCACGTAAATGTACTCATTGTACTCAATTGCACGTAAATGTACTCATTGTACTCAATGTACTCAATTGCACGTAAATGTACTCATTGTACTCAATTGCACGTAAATGTACTCATTGTACTCAATTGCACGTAAATGTACTCATTGTACTCAATTGCACGTAAATGTACTCATTGTACTCAATTGCACGTAAATGTACTCATTGTACTCAATTGCACGTAAATGTACTCATTGTACTCAATTGCACGTAAATGTACTCATTGTACTCAATTGCACGTAAATGTACTCATTGTACTCAATTGCACGTAAATGTACTCATTGTACTCAATTGCACGTAAATGTACTCATTGTACTCAATTGCACGTAAATGTACTCATTGTACTCAATGTACTCAATTGCACGTAAATGTACTCATTGTACTCAATTGCACGTAAATGTACTCATTGTACTCAATTGCACGTAAATGTACTCATTGTACTCAATGTACTCAATTGCACGTAAATGTACTCATTGTACTCAATTGCACGTAAATGTACTCATTGTACTCAATTGCACGTAAATGTACTCATTGTACTCAATTGCACGTAAATGTACTCATTGTACTCAATTGCACGTAAATGTACTCATTGTACTCAATGTACTCAATTGCACGTAAATGTACTCATTGTACTCAATTGCACGTAAATGTACTCATTGTACTCAATTGCACGTAAATGTACTCATTGTACTCAATTGCACGTAAATGTACTCATTGTACTCAATTGCACGTAAATGTACTCATTGTACTCAATGTACTCAATTGCACGTAAATGTACTCATTGTACTCAATTGCACGTAAATGTACTCATTGTACTCAATGTACTCAATTGCACGTAAATGTACTCATTGTACTCAATTGCACGTAAATGTACTCATTGTACTCAATTGCACGTAAATGTACTCATTGTACTCAATTGCACGTAAATGTACTCATTGTACTCAATTGCACGTAAATGTACTCATTGTACTCAATGTACTCAATTGCACGTAAATATACTCATTGTACTCAAATGGGCGTAAGCTACGGCCCATTTGGGCGTAAGCTACGCTGGGCAAAATTCAAGGGGCGTAACCTACGCCAGAGAGGGGCGTAGGCTACGGTGCTCCAGAAACATGCAATTTGGGCGAGTTTTGGGCGTAAACAGTAGGGTCTTGGCGTAATGAAAATGGAGAGGGGCGTAGGTTACGCCAACAGGGGCGTAAGTTACGCCTGTTCTGGACCAGCAATGCACCAGCAGGTGTTCTTGGCACAAACACGACCCAAAACCCTAAAATCTCAACATTTAAGCCATGAAATCGACTTGCACAACTTCGAGACCCATTTTTGAACATAGTTAAACATAATTGAACATAACTAAACATGTTTCATCATCCAAAACCAACCTTTAACACATTTTCTTGTTAAAATTCGATCTTGACCCATTTGAACACAAAATCGACCCAAAACCTTGTTTTTGACTTATAAATCGTTTTGAGGAGTTCCTTGACCCGTTTTTGAACATAACAAACTCATTTGAACATAACCCACTCAATAGTTCCATTCCAAAACATGGCTTTTGACCCAAATCGAATTTTGACCTAATTTAGATAACTAGAAACCCTAATTTCGGATTTTTGAAGCTATAAGGACCAAGAGTGCTTAGATTTAGGTGTAATACAAGTTAAATAACTAGAAATGATGAATTTGAGCTAGAAAACACTTACCAAAACTTCCACAAGCAATCAAACCCGATTTTGACCTAAATGAAGCTTTTTCTTGCACTTTGAAAACTTGGATTTTTGATATGATGCTAGAATGATACTAAGGATGATGGTTTTGTTATTAATCTAGTTGAAACTAACATGAATGAACCAAGAATTTAGAGAGAGATTGAGAGTATGAGTATTTAGTGAGATGGGAGAGAAAATGTAAGTATTATGAATGAATGGATGAGGGAAATGAGGGAGGATAGGGTTTGTTTACTTGGGTGGGTCATGGGTTTGGGCATAACCCATGGATAGGATCCATAACCATTTACTAGTTACCATAAATATCATCTAATGAAATTCGATTAGCACCAACTAAGGATCTCAACTTGCACATAAGTCTCTAGTTGCACAATAAAACGACCCATAAAAAAAAACACACATTGCACTCAAATGACTCTTAGATTGCACTTGAACATATATTAATTAATCAAAAACTTAGGAAACGTACCCATAGTCAAAAGTCGAAATGCACGGTTGTTACATGCATTGTCTATGGTCCGAAACTCTACGCCTTCAATATAGACGATTCTTCCACAATAGCTTCGCGAAAAGCTCTCCAGTAAAACTTCAAATACAGTACCTTCCTGATAATTCAAGATTTGGCACAATTCAATCATCATCCACCCGTCTTCTCTCCACGTGTGCGAAAATCTGAATGTAAACTTATCTTCCCTCTTGTACTTTAAGTTCACATACATCTGTTTAGCTAGACATTTTCCTGGTTCACGAAACTTAAAGACTAGATGAACCCCATAGTTGTCGCCCGGAAGTAAAAGTTGAGGTTTTATCTTGATTTGGACTTTCAGATTCGATATATCCAACATTTTCGCTACTACCTGAAACCTGCGAATGGTACACAACTTTAAATTCTGTCACACCCACTTTTTTCCCCACGTACAAGCTTCTATTTAAGAATTTGATAATTCTTTCAATATGCAAAAAAATGTTGTAATCTATTTTAGCAAATTCAATAAATTTACATTAATGTGTTAAAAAACATCTCATACTTATAAAATATACTCGTACTAGATGATGTGATTGTTAGTGCAGGGGGAAAGAGGGAGCAAATCGTGTTTGTAAAAGTTAGTTAGGGCTATATAAACAGATAGACATCTCGTTAATACATTAATCATTTCATGTATTTAAAAAGTCTACGAGTTTTATGCTTTATGTTTTTGATGAATCATAAACCATTGAAAGTCTACTATTTCCACAATTTGTCAAAGTTGAAAGAAAAGTATTTGAAAAATCAAATTGCATCGAATACAAAAAGTCAAAAACTAAACAAAAAGTACAAAATAATATAGCGACACTGGTTGCAAATAATATATATATGATCAGGAAATTGTGTTACAATTATTAATCATGTAAATATGTTTGAGTTACCTGGATTGCAATTAAGCCTAGGAAACAGGATTAACATCCTCAAAAGTTCAAATCTCTCTCAAGTTCTCTCTAAGTTAAAAATTGTGAGAAAAGCAATAAAGTAACCCCTTAGCTCCATTTGTTGGTGGAACGTACCTTAATTATGTTTAAAACTTTTTTTTTTGGTTTAATTTTACCAACTTAGGGATTCTAACTTTACATAATTTCAATCCTAGGAAACCATATATGGTTATATTTGATAAGTTTCTATATTATTGTACTAGACTTGGGTTAGTTTTCTAGGAAACCGAATATGGTTATATTTGTTATGTTTTCGAATTATGTACCCATTTGACGGATAGAAACTTGGTTAATAAAACAAGGCTTTCGGGCATCTTTTTTCATCTTTGTCTTCGGTTTCTTTTCTGTTTCTAGCTTTGGTTCTACGTTGAATAACTAGCAAATAGAAAGAGCTACTTCTGGTCTTCTAAGCAATGATGAGCAGCAACAAAGAAGGGGGTGAAGACAAGGGTTCTTGGTTTCTTCATATGTACACTAGTTAGGGAATTACAAAGCCTAACTATATTTGACTTTAACTATTAATATAAGGGTGGTTCAATTAGAAACCACCAACGACTGCTAGGCCCATCAAAAATCACCGACTACTCTGTACGTGTGATTGTCAAAGACGATCAAAAACCACCATAAACCACCAAGTGTCCCTCAAAAACCACACACATACAAAAAGAGAAACTACATGAAAACATTCATAGAATTACACGGGAAAAATCACTAAAGGGGGAGATTGTTAGCTTTAATAATATAGTTAGTGCATGTTTGTAAGAATGTAATAGAATTGTCTTTTTGTCTAATCTTGTTTAATGTGGAAGGTTGTTAATGTAATTAGACAAGGACTTGTTTGTAATTAGGGAGGGGGTTTAGAGCAAATGTCAAGCCTATATAAACCCCCCACCCCATCCATGTTACATTTCCTTACATTTCCATATTCTCTCTACTTTCTCTCTCACACACTTAAGCCTTATAAACCTTATATCACGATTTAACATTGTTTACATTTGGTATCAGAGCAAAATCACAACTTGTGAAAGATCCATGGCTTGATTTTGTTCTATTTTGTGCTAAATTGTGTTTTTCCCACTTTACCGAAAGTTCCAATCTTTACCCTCTTAACATGTTAAAGTTCCTTCCTTTTAGTTTCATTCCACTCATTACCTTCCTATAATCATCATTGAAAAGTTTCAAATCCTAATTCTAAACCAAATGGCCTGAAATTGAATTTTAAGGTTTCTGTTCTGAAATCCGGTTTTCATTCCGGTTTTCATTTTCCTTTGAATTTCAGTTGTAAAACCGGCTTTCCTTCCGGTTTTCCTACCGGTTTTCCTTCCGGTATTCCTTCCGGTTTTCAATTTGGTAAAAATTTTAAATTTTGTTGTTATATTCTGAAATATCTGGTTTACACCAAAATCGATATTTGTACTTAATTTCTTCATTTTTCATCTCGTCGTAATGTTCAACTTTCTCCACGAAAACAGGATTTAGTAAAGAATTTCTTGAATTCCGGTTTTTGTTAAGAATTAACTGAATACCGGAGTTAGTGAAGATTTGTGTCTTTAAGTAATATTGGTTGTGAAAATACCTGGTTTACCCCAAAACCGGTATTAGTTCTTAATTTCTTCACTTTTCAAGTCGAAATTCTGTCCGTTGTTACCCTCGAAAACCGGATTTACTATACATTTTACCAATACCGGTATTTGTATAGAATTTCTCTTCAAATCCGATTTTATTATATTTTAATACCTGGTTTACCCCAAAACCGGTATTAGTTCTTAATTTCTTCAACTTTGTGAAAAGTTACTCTGTCCAAGTTTCGAGACGAATACCGGATTTAGTACACATTTTCTGAAACCCGGATTTAGTACACATTTTCTGAAACCCGGATTTAGTACACATTTTCTGAAACCCGGATTTAGTACACATTTTCTGAAACCGGATTTGTACACATTTTCTGAAACCGGATTTAGTACACATTTTCTGAAACCCGGATTTAGTACACATTTTCTGAAACCCGGATTTAGTACACATTTTCTGAAACCCGGATTTAGTACACATTTTCTGAAACCCGGATTTAGTACACATTTTCTGAAACCCGGATTTAGTACACATTTTGAAAAGTTATCTGTCCAAGTTTCGAGACGAATACCGGATTTAGTACACATTTTCTGAAACCCGGATTTAGTACACATTTTCTGAAACCCGGATTTAGTACACATTTTCTGAAACCCGGATTTAGTACACATTGTGAAAAGTTAATCTGTCCAAGTTTCGAGACGAATACCGGATTTAGTACACATTTTCTGAAACCCGGATTTAGTACACATTTTCTGAAACCCGGATTTAGTACACATTTTCTGAAACCCGGATTTTGTACACAAGTTTCGAGACGAATACCGGATTTAGTACACATTTTCTGAAACCCGGATTTAGTAGACATTTTCTGAAACCCGGATTTAGTACACATTTTCTGAAACCCGGATTTAGTACACATTTTCTGAAACCCGGATTTAGTACACATTTTCTGAAACCCGGATTTAGTACACATTTTCTGAAACCCGGATTTAGTACACATTTTCTGAAACCCGGATTTAGTACACATTGTGAAAAGTTAACCTGTCCAAGTTTCGAGACGAATACCGGATTTAGTACACATTTTCTGAAACCCGGATTTAGTAGACATTTTCTGAAACCCGGATTTAGTACACATTTTCTGAAACCCGGACTTAGTACACATTTTCTGAAACCCGGATTTAGTACACATTTTCTGAAACCCGGATTTAGTACACATTTTCTGAAACCCGGATTTAGTACACATTTTCTGAAACCCGGATTTTGTACTCATTTTCTGAAACCCGAATTTAGTACACATTTACTAAAAACCGGTTTTTTCTTCACATTTCAGAATGTCGATGACTGACTCCTTGATTCTCGGTTCCGATTCAAGACCTCCTGTTTTGTATCGTGGGTCATATCCCCAATGGAAAAAACGGTTTTTGGATTGGATTGAAAGACAACCTCTTGGGGACGATATCAAAGCTTCTTATGAAGAAGGCCCGACTGTTCATACAAATCCTGTCACCAAAGAACTTATTCCAAAAGAAAGTTGGAGCACAGCTCAAAAGAACCGCACTCAGGCTGATAATCTCGCAAGATCTCATCTCTACATGGCTCTTCCTAATGATATTTATTCCAATGTTGATTCATATGAAACTGGAAAAGAGATTTGGGATGAAATTGAAAAGCAATTGCAAGGTTCAGAGGTGTCTTCAACGATCAGATTATCCAATGTTCTTGATATGTATGAATCATTCAAACAAGAGAACAGTGAAATGTTGGAAGAAGCGTATACACGTTTCTGTAACGTGATCAATGAACTGAGAAAGAATGCTATTAAAAAGACTGACTTGGAACTAAACATCAAATTTCTGAGAAATCTCCATGAAGAATGGCAAGTCTTTGGTGCTCAACTCAATCAACAAGATGAATTTGGCAAACTTTCTATTCATACCTTGTATGAGAAGTTGAAGATCAACCTTCGAGCTGTCCAAAAGCAACAAATGAAGACTGAAGAAAGCTCCTCATCAGATCCACTTGCTTTAGTTGTTGATAGAAAAGCCATCCAGATCGTCAAGAAAGAATGTTGTTGAAACTGCTGATGATGATGAATCAAGTGATCCCAGTGATCCTGAAATGGATGAAAAGGAAAAGGAAATGTCCAGAGACTTAGCCTACTTCACCAGATCCTTCAAGAAAAAGTTCTTCACAAAGAAACCTACAAACAATCAACTTCGAACTTCATCTGTGTCTTCCTATGTCAAGAACTCCCAAGCTCCAAAATTTGACAAGCATTATGACAGTGCTGGTGGAGAAAGGAAGTATGAAGCGCCAAAGAAGTTCGAAAAGAGGGTTCTTGAGAAGAAAACCGAAGATAGAAAATGCTACAATTGTGGTCTCACTGGTCATTTTGCTATCCACTGCACCAAACCTCGTCAGAAAAATTTGAACTACTACCAGAACAAGCTCTTGCTAGTGAAACAACAGGAAAGTGGAATTGCTCTTCTTGCTGAGGATGACAAATGGCTACATCTATCTGGTGAAGAGACTGAAGAACTTGCAGCTAACGTTTGTTTCATGACGAAGATCAAGCGATCCAAGGAACTTGATGAAGGTGGTACCAGTTCTGAATCTGATGATGATGAGGTATGCATAATTCCTAAACGTGAACTCACTATATATATATATATATATATATATATATATATATATATATATATATATATATATATATATATATATATATATATATATATATATATATATATATATATATATATATATATATATATATATATATATATATATATATATATATATATATATATATATATATATATATATATATATATATATATATATATATATATATATATATATATATATATATATATATATATATATATATATATATATATATATATATATATATATATATATATATATATATATATATATATATATATATATATATATATATATATATATATT
>CM067174.1:32269090-32342765 GCA_034093135.1 Erigeron breviscapus
ATCAAAGGTACATGTTTCTATTCTTGGTTAATTAATTAATTACATAGATTAATTTTCCGTTGCGTGCTTTGTAATTTAATTTGATAATTGTTATATAACCCAACACTAGTCAGCTACCATCTTGCTGGCATGTACAAAACCTTCTAGTGTTTCATCTTCTTATAAAACCTTCATACTTCAATATATTAATTCTTTATGGCCATAGAGGTTCACCAGCGATGACTTAGGGATACTCACAAAACATGTGGTCGTTCTATAATTAGTCGGTTTGTAAAGCGGGTTGAATACCTTGATTAAAAATAACAGTTTAGGAGAAGATAGTTCATAGAGAATAATGAGAAAAGATCAAACAAGCAGGAAGACTAATCCGTATTTTAAATAGGCTTATGGATTATATGAGTCAGCGAGAATGTTATCTACAATATTTTACAATATCATTTCTTCTATCATTAAGATAAAGTATCGAGTGATTCAATAAGTCAGATTGATCAAAGTCAATGAAACATTATAGTATGTGTAATGTGTTAAACCTTTGAAATCCAGAAGTGGTCATGTTGCCTTCGAATTCTAGATACGTAAACCATATTTATTCAACTCAACATACATACAGTTTTACTTCATTTTTTGCAAGTAACATATAATATGTACAAGATAAATATCATTATCAAATACAATACAAATAATAGATATATTTTCACCACACACATAAAGTGAGTAGGTGATATGCAATGTACGTCAAGGAATTTGAGTGATACATCAATACCATGTGTACGTTGGAAAATATGTATATTGTTTGCTACTATCGCTTTTATTTATTTAATTAATTAGCATAATTAACCGAATAGATATATATTGTCTTTTTAAAGACAAAAATGCATATGAGAGTAAAAACGCTTTGTTTTTGATTTTGGTAAAGCAGGAAATGTATGATTTTGAAGGTCAACCACGTACAAATCAACAACCATTACAAAATTTGCAAACAAAGTACATCTCTTGTTATCATTATTAGTGTTAATTACATAAATGGCCAATGTGGTTTGTTCCATATACGGTTTTCATCTCTAACTTTCAAAAAACAATGACGGTAATAGGAGTTTTAAAATTTTATACACTTTAATTGTGTTGGATCAAATCTGTTTACATCTTACTTTAAAACATTTCTATCGAGAAATCACTTGTATTATCAGTCGGACTAGTGATTTTATAAGGCAATGATGACAATGAATTTGATTATGTTTGGGTGAATTCGAGCAAATATGAGAACCACATCTTGTAGGCCAATTTGATACGAATGGTAATGCGAATTAAAAAAAAAAAATTTAACATTAGTTTGCATCAAATCACGTACGTATCACAAAAATCTAATGCAAATTTCTTATAATTAGTTTTAGTAATACTATTTATTTTTTTAATATAGTTATATAAACAGTTTTTTATAATATGTTTAGCGTGAGATAATTAACAATTAATATTATATGTATTGATTAGATGTGGTATCAAATCTCTAGAAATGAAATCTTAGAAGCATCTAATTGGTGAGCTTGAAATGTCAACCATTTAGTTTTTGCTAATTCTAGTCAAGTTTAAAAGGTTAGTGTTAGCATATTGAGTTTAAAAGATCTGAACCAAAATCAATACCACTTCACATTCAGCAATTCAAGACTAAACAATCATTTGGGAAAAGATAAACAAAAAATAAAATATTACTCCGTAGTTAACCAATGGTAAAAAAAAAAAAATTTAAAAAATGATATTTCATTTCTATTTTTAAAGATAAACTTGCATATATTAATACTTACCTGTATTAAGCTAAGTATACGATGAAGGTCGATTGGAAATAAAAAAGAACTTCAAATGGCTGGCCATGGATGTTACCCAAAAGATGAGATAGCGGTTAAAATTTTACGTTGAAGTCACTATTAATTAATTTAATTAAACGGAAATAATTAACAGCTTTCGAGCTTAGTGATTATCGACGCCAACAATCCTCTACGTACACCTTTTTAGCAGCTAGTCAAAACAAACTCACATCGAGTTGGTTCCGTAATATGATTGTGTCTCGATCCGTCGATTTTCATGTAGATTAAAAACTAGTATATCATCTCTTCGATCACGTCCATTGTCAAATAACCTGGAGTCAAATTAAAAATATATATAACTCTAATCAAATTAGTCACTCAATTTTTCGTAAAGGCAGAAGGAATAATTAATTAACACCTCTTATTTGATTCTTAGCTACGCCTTATATAGTTTGTTTTCGCAGTCTTAGTAGTATACATAACTAAGGTCCTCTCATTAAATTTGTATTTGACAGGATTCAAACTTTTACTCTCGTGAAAAAATCACTCAATGGAAAACTTTTTGACGACTGGCACTCAATTAACTATGATGGTTATATAAGAATGTGGAGCCTTAACCCCAGTGGTCAGGGGTATTTCACTAAATCTGCTATGCGGGGCCCCGGGGGAGTTTACTCCAAGGTCTCGAGTTCGAGCCTTGGTAGGTTCTCCTCGACGGTATTTTCCAATTAAGGAGGTGGTATGGTGAGAAAGGCTATTTAAAATCCGCTTAGTGCGGGACCCTTTCGTTGTGCGATTAGCACACATCATACGCGTCTGAGGTAAAATTCACTTGTCAAAAAAAAAAAAAAAAGTATAACAACCAATGCCTTTCTAATGTGATCGCTCTTTACTTTTTCGGCGACATATATTTTGCTAAAATATATGTGATAATTAAGATTCAAAATTTATAGGTTACCAACATTGAAAATTTGAGCTTTCAAGTTGGAAGCCAAATTAATCAAGATAAACATTACAAATTTCTCGAAACTTGTATGAGCAATGTATGATGTATGCATTTCAATGCATAATCTACAAATGCAACCTGAAGAAGTGATTATCGAATTGACAAACCACAAAATATATTGTCAACTATAATATATTTGTTTTATTTTGACGATTTCAATGGTCAAACTTATTTTGGTATATATCGTATCATATATATGTATGCTGGCAAAATCATCTCACTAATTTATTAAATCAATATATTAAGAATACAAGTTTTCCAATTACATGAGCTAAGAATAAAACTTCAATTATTCGTTTTAAGATCACTTTAACAAGTCTTCTATTAACAAATTATTAAAATACACTAGAATGTAACCCGTATGCACGAATGCATAATTTGTATAAATGCCTAGATTGACTCGTCCTCGATGCTTTGCCCATGTAGAAACTAAAATTTCCATCTCTTTCTACACTACTCGAATGCTATGACATATTTTGATTCTTGTCAAAAGACGTCCGATAGGCCATTCCATTATTCGTCGCAACTACTATCAGTTCTGTTAGGCGTAAAAAAATTTCAAGATCCCAAAAGAAAAAGAAACGGATAAAAGTTTCGATGTGGTTTTACTTGCTACTGTCACAACATAAACACCAAAAGTGAAAGGGCGTACCCTACTGTTTAATATCGGGCCTCTTCTTAACTAATTGAACTGTAGCAACTTACAAGTCTTAAAACTTGTAAAAACATTTGCGGAATTTAATCCTTTTTAGCCACTAATTGGTTTAATATGTTGCTAGACCACCATCGTTATATAGCAATATTAATTTTCTTGCGACGCTTCACAACGGGTCGTTAGTGATATGTAAATACTAAACCAATTACGGAGTAATTTGGAAGACGGACAAACTAGAGAATACAATCACTTTTCTTAAGTCGAGCAGTACACCTATCAAATACTCATATTTTACAGAATTGGACTATCAAATATATTTTACAGAATCGAACAATCAATATCTTGAAACATGTTGGATTGTATACGACTAATAAGAATACGACCAATAAGGATGATACATTAGAGGCGTTGCGGGTCCCACCTTGGTTACTGTTGTGTTAACCATATGTGGAATGTGAATTGACATAGGGCTGATTTCACTGCTCTCAAATGAAAATAAAAAATTACTGGTATATAAAAAGTATAAGACATGATGTGGTAATATTCAATGTTAATAAAATACAAAAGTTATAAAATACGGCACCACAAATTTAATAGAGAAAAGTCATAGGCAAAAGGCAAAAATATTACTCGAATTAAACACGTATATTTTTTTTGTTGATTAACTGATTATGAGAATCACTTTGTATCTATATATATACACACGCATCATATATCATTTTTTGTATTACATGTTTAATTATCACAACAATATGAATACTTTCTTTGTTTTAACATTTCTGTTCCTCTTTAGCCAGTCATTGGCTACTTCAAATAATAACAATAAAATTGCCGAACAAAACTTCTTCCAATGCCTAATCAACTCAACACAACTTACTACTCCGATAACCGGAGCAATCTACACTCCATCCAGCACTCTCTTCCCAACCGTCTTACAAGCATACGTTCAGAATCTCCGTTTCAACGAATCCACAACTCCAAAACCCGCGATAATCGTCACAGCATTAGACCTTTCACATGTCCAAGCCTCCATTTTATGTGCCAAAAAACACAAACTACACATGAAAACCCGAAGTGGTGGTCATGATTATGAGGGTCGATCGTATGTATCCAACGACCCGTTTTTTATACTTGATTTGTTTAATTTTAGGTCAGTTAATGTGTCGATTGAAGATGAAACTGCATGGGTTCAAACTGGTGCAACGTTAGGTGAAGTTTATTATAAAATAGCCGAAAAAAGTAAAATTCATGGATTCCCTGCAGGGGTTTGTCCTACAGTTGGTGTTGGTGGACATATCAGCGGCGCTGGATATGGAAATATGATGAGAAAATACGGTTTAACCGTCGATAACGTCGTCGATGCTGAACTTGTTAATGTTAATGGAAAGCTTTTAAACCGCGAAACGATGGGTGAAGATTTGTTTTGGGCGATCACTGGTGGAGGCGGTGTGAGTTTCGGCGTGGTTATTTCGTATAAAATAAAACTTGTTCGTGTTCCTCCTATTGTGACTGTGTTTCAAGTTAGAAGAGTTTCTGAACCAAATGTCACTAACGTGGCTCACCGTTGGCTTCAAGTCGCGGATAAATTAGATGAAAATCTATTTATTCGGATGGTTTTTGATGTGGTGAATAACACGAATGGCGAAAAAACGATACGTGCTTCGTTTCCGAGTTTGTTTCTTGGCAATGCAACAACTTTGATAAATATAATGAATCAAAGTTTTCCAGAATTAGGGTTGCGATTATCCGATTGTCAAGAAATGAATTGGACTCAATCGGTTTTATGGTACTATAATTTTCCCCCAAATTCACCAGACTCGACTCTCTTAAGTCGAATTCCACGAACCCTAACTCATCTTAAACGAAAATCCGATTACTTAAAAAAACCTATTTCTAAAACAGGATTGAGGTCTATTTTCAAAAAAATGGTCGAGCTAGAACGTCCGGTTTTAACGTTCAACCCGTACGGTGGACGGATGGCTGAGATATCCGAGTTTGAAAAACCGTTCCCACATAGAGCCGGGAATATAGCTAAGATCCAGTACGCGGCGGACTGGCCCGAGGACGGTGTTGACGTCGCGAACCGTTACGTAAACCTGACTAGGGTTTTATTTGCATACATGACACCATTTGTGTCAAAGTTCCCTAGAGAGGCTTTTTTGAATTATAGGGATTTGGATATTGGTGTGAATAATAATGGGAAGAATAGATTTCTTGAAGGGACGGTTTATGGGGTCAAGTATTTCAAGGAGTCTAATTTTAAGAGATTGGTGAAAGTGAAAACTATGGTGGATCCTGATAATTTCTTTAGAAATGAACAAAGTATCCCAACTTTGCCATCTGTTTCTAGGAAGTAATTAAAGTAAACTATACGTACATGCAATTCATTTCGTTGACTTATTATTATATAAGCATGTAAACACATATATAGCTTGTAAAGTTTCATATATATCATTTGTGTACGTGTATATTTAGATTTATCTATGAATAAGACTTGATGAGTCGATTTGGTTACCTTATTTTATTTTCAAATATAATCTGCACGAAACGTCAATAAATTTTCTTTTTTTTAATAGAAAGAAAACTCTTTTCGGAGATTTAGTGCGAATGAAAACAGGAAAGGGGTATCATCGAAGAATCCATTGTATGTGGGGGAATGGATTTAAGCAAATTAATTTCGTTATAGTTCGATAAAACATGCATGGTGTATATGTGCGCCCGTCGTTAAAACTTAAAAGATATCATAAAGACTAGGCTTCGTGTTTTAGCTAGCGAATTTCCAATAAGGTGGCCTTCATGGTTATGAGCACGAAGACTTTATGCCTAAGAGGTTTGCTTGAGAACAAAATTATGGCTTCAATTAGCTCGTAAGTGTTCTTAGGCCTCTGCCAACCCTGCAGTTCTTCCTGTGACTTCCTCACTGCCACATCAGCTTTTCTCTCTCCTTAAATCACTTCTTCCTACTCACTACCAACCATACCTCTTTCTCGCCTCTTCCTCATCTTTTCCCCACCAAAAAATATTATATAAACCAAAAAGTTTTTTTTTTTAGTTTGGAAGTGAACCGGACCCCACATATTATTACTTTTCTCTCGTCTACACTCGGCGCCACAAGAATGAGTAGGAGAAGGAAGAGCTTTGGAAGACTTTGCTGCCAACCCAAGAAGAGAGAAGACGAGTGAGGAAGAGGATTTGAAGCCGGGGTTGGCACAGGCCTTAGAGTTGTACTATATAAATCCGCATCATGACGAATGTCAAGATATCGTTTCAGAGAAATAGCTGGCCAAATAGGGTATATCGTAAAGCTCGCCTTAGACCATAGTTCAATGTGAAGAACCTAGCTAACAGAGCGTTGCATTAAATAGCTTTGGGTGTTAAAGAGAAGTGGATGTGACTTGCATGCAGGCAAAGTTATGGAGTTACAGTATTGTTTTATTATTTTTTATGATCTTCATTGTTTCACTAAATTTTTTAGAAAAATCTTCATTATTATATTTTATTTTATTTTTACTAACAGTGAAATTATACCCATTTTTTCTCAGTGAAGATTATTTTCATTGTTCATTGTTGAAGCAATGAAAATGAATTTTTAATTAGTGATGCTCTTTTTATTGTTGTTCGCATCTTAAAATTGAAAATAATGAATAAAATTATTGTCGTCACGTAAAAAGAAAAATGGGAAGAAATATTAGATGATGCTTAAATAAAAAAATCTTTAATAGAGCTTAAATAATGATGAAAATGAGGAAAAAAAGAAAATAAAACTCAACTTCGAATTAATTATGAAACTTTACTGCCCTTTTCATCTTCTAAATTTTTTTTTTAAAAACATTTTATCCTACTCCTACTACTAAATTACACGTATGCCTGGAAACCAGGGCTCTCGAAAACCCTCTATTAATTCACCCCCACAAATATGGAAAGTGAGACTCGAACCCAGGTGGATCCTCCCAAGGTCAAAGACTTTACCAATGGGCCACCAACCCCATTGGCAATTATATACTCATCTTTGATCTTATGGCCTAAAGGTTAAGGTACTTAAGTGTAAAACTTAATAAATAGAAGGACCATAAAGCAAACTAGCTACTACATTAGCTACTGACCAATTGACCATATATATCCATGGTGACAAAAACAATTCACCCCAAAAAAGGGATTTACAAGATTTGATGCTCAGACTCAAATAAAAAGAGGCTCTTGCAAGAAAGATTGTGGGTTTTTGTTAAAAGAGTGTTTGCCCCTTTCTTGCCACTTTATTGAGCCAATGATTTCATCCCTTCTATTATTGAAAAATAATAATAATAAAAACGCTCTTTTCGTTTTAAAGCCAATTTCAATCTTTTTAATCATCATACATTCCCTCAACCCCATATTTCATTTTGCTTGTTTATTGTCTATGAATTATTATTTGTGATTGTTGTGTGTGTATATATATATATATATATATATATATATAAAGAGGCAGTGATGATTTTGATTTTCTTTGTATTTGGTCTGAGCATCAGATTGGGAAAATGGTGAAAAAAATTCAGCCCGTATCTTGGCGGGGCAACCCGGATGCTATTTTAGTGATGAATTTGCTTGTAACCGGTGTTGCAGCCATGGCGGTGCCTGACCCATTTTTCTGATCCGTATCTTATAGATCTGAGCCTCAAGTGTTATACTGTTATAGTGTTTTTTTTTTGTTTTTTTTTTTGCTTTTCAATTTAATTCTTATCAAACAAACTTTCAATAATTTTTTTGAACGGCAAGCAAGGATACCCACGGCAAAGGTATCTCGAGATGCACCACGACCCGGTGGGGGAAAACCCCTAATTAATCCGCTACAGAAGGCACGACGATTAATTAGAGTAAACCCTGCCCCCTCAGCAAGATTCGAACCCAGGTGGGGAGCCTTGCATCACAGAGGGACCTCGATGAGAAACCACTGCGCTATGGCAGGGATCTCACAAACTTTCAATATTAACGATTCCAAATATACCATTTGACAGAGGGAGAAGTAGAGGGTTTAGAAATAAAATTTAATTTTGGGGCAGCCTAAGAATAGAAACAGAAATTATACAACATTTAGTTGTTAAAAAAAGTTAGAATCTAAATAGGATAATAATTATACACACGTTAGTACTTACTTTGATTGTTAGATGTGGTTGGGTTTAACATCATGTACAAAAATATATGACAAAAAAGCGTTTTTATTTATTCACAACTCAAAATGTTGATTCAAATTTACAATGTTCTCGAATTATTTTTTTAGATTTAGACTCCCATCAAATGGTGTGACAAGATACCAAAGACTCTTTAATTTTTAGTTTCCTTCTTTGCAAACATGATGGGGCGTTTACTCGTTTAGTTAAAAGATTTTATTGGAATTTGATAAAAAAGAATTTGAGATTTTTATGTTAATCATTAAATAAGACAAAGAAGAAAATCCAATTTTTCTTTATTAAATTAAATTCCATTTTATTCTCAGAACTAAACGGCTTATTATAAGAATAAGACATCAAATTCAAAATGGAAAACTAACAATATCTAAGTCCTTGTTACTTGTAGTAATGTACATAAATGATATTAAAGTTAGAACTTGGAAGTTTAATAAGTTGGGCAACCATAAATATAAATCCAAATAATCAAGACATGTGTTGCATGCTTTTTGTTTGGTTTGAAAGTCTATGATACAACATGGAATACAATTGTTGTTTTATTGTTGTCTTTTGAGACTCTCCAATAAGCAACCTAAAAATACAACTGTGCTTGTGGATTTCAATAACATGCGTGTATTTGTTTTTTTCCTTTATATAATCGTGTCTAGAGACGAATATATAGGCGCTCATTCTCCCTGAATTCTAAGTTTCTTCATTGCATTTTTATATTCAAAATCTTTTACTGAAATTCGATATTTAGAATTACAACAATATAACCTATTTGGTGATAATTTTTTTAATAGATCAAAATACAATTAGAGATAGATGATTTACTTTTGATAAGATGGGTAGTCCGTAATTTGGTCTGAGTGAGCTTGATTGTCAAAAATCAATATTTATTTAAAATGTGGTAATTCATAAGTTCAAACTAAAACTACAAACTCTTGAGGACCGTTGCCAAAGTCTCGTGTCCAATGATGTAAGTTAACTTATAACTTTATAAGGGTATATCGCTTATTAGAAAATTATGAAATGCTGTAAAGTCTTTATATAAGAGAAGATTAATAAATTAAAGAGTAATAATATATTTACAACAAATGTTGTCATTTCTAACACGTACAAGTTTATTACTCATAGTATACAGTTTTTTTAAACAGATAATTGTTTTATATGATATAAGAATTTGTTAAATTCATCATTACCCAATAAGGCCAATATGAAATAGCAAAACAAAATGACAATTGACAAGAGTTAAGACCGTTTTGTATCAGATGGGCCTTGTGAAAATTTGGACCTGCGTTCAAAAATAAAAAGTTTAAACTCGGCCCATATCATTATAACAATATGAGCCCATCCTTTATTAGGTCAGACAATCTCATAGTCTCAACATATATAATGAATGGTAGGTATAGAAAAACGGCACTCATTAGTTTAAGTATGAGGCAGGAAGAATGGATAAAACACACACATATATAAATATATATTGTGCATACATAGATTCCTGTTATTGTTTTCTTTCTGCCGATGAATACTGGATCTAAATATATGTGTGTGTTTTTAATGAGGCTGTGATGATTAATTAACGTTTAAGTTTCAGACACGGTGATGAGCGGTGGTCATTGGGTGGCGAAATATATATATATTTTGCAGCCATGGCTGTTGTTCATTGTCGGTTTATGTCTGAATAAAGGCGAATCTGAGCCTTTATTGTTTTATATTGATTTATGATTATGACGCCAATTTTTGTGTGTTTTATATAGCCTTTGTAAAATGGGAAATCCTATTAAAAATTATCCTAAAATTTTTTCTAAAACCATAAGATTAATTTTATCTTTTGATTTTGTTACTTGTAATCATCTTATGATTATAAGGATTTTTAGTCTATTTAGTTAAGAGCATTAATCATTTTCGTTGAAAAATATTTGTTTTTTTTAAATACTGAAATGAAATTAGATTTACGGTTTGTACTCTTGGCAAAATAGACGGGTCGGACGGGTTTGGGTAACATGTCAAAGTGGGTCATTTTAGAAAAATGGGTCAAACGGGTGCAGATCAAAACCGATTGGGTATGGTCAGATGGGTCGTTTGTTATTTTATCTTTGTTTTTTCTTAATAACAATACCTACATACTATGTATTTTAGTAAATTATTATGTTAAATAATTCATTATATATTAAATATTATTTTTCGTCCCAATTTAAATATCCAAATTTGACTTTAATATTGACCGTAAATTTGTATTTTTTTGTGTTATATAAACTTGATATATAATATGAATTGATTGAGTTTTAAATTTTTTCTTTGATATAATTTCATCAAGTGTTATGTAACACAAATAAAAATATTTACAGTCAAAATTGTTACAGGATGGCTTTGAAAGTCAAAATAAGACATTTAAATTAGGACGAAGGGAGTATAAGTACTTTTTTAATAATTTGAAATGAAGTATTCAGTTTTATATATATATATATATATATGTAACACCTCAAGCTAGGCTCGAAATGCACCACATTCTTTTTAAAAAATAAACCGAAAACAAACAATAATTTAGTATCTAAACGAAATATAAAGTATATATATATAAACCGAAAATATATATATATATATATATATATATAAACTTAACCATGATTTAGGAATTAGTAGATACTAACAAGTTATTGTTTATATACATATATACTTTAAACCCAAGATTACATAGAACAATGTGGTTTGCCATTCTCTCTCGAGTAGTAAAAATAATGGAACCAATCCGCTCATACCATCGCCTCTGCTGCTGATAGTGGAATCTCCATCACAACCAGAAGATAAATCTCTGTATTCTCACCACAACCGGACTACCTCCAGCGTTACTGAGCTACCACCTGATAATCGCGTTCCCCACCGTATGTCCCAAAATTTTCGCCGTAGAACCCAAACCTATTACCACCGGCAGCAATGTCTTCCTTCCATATTTTCCGATGACGGACTTGCAGCCGTGTCTATCCAGTCCCCACCACCGCCATCTTCCTCCTTCCTCGTCAAAGTGTCGGAGATCTGCACCACCACCAACTTGAAACATTCGCCGGAGAATTCATATCCATGGCCACCGCCGGCAAGCATCTAACCATCCCCACCCCACCTACTCTCCGTCGCCTAAGTAAACACCGGGGATCTAGCTTTCCTTCCCTGTATTAGCGTATTGGACTCGGGTGTGAGGTGATTACCCGTTCGGCCCACTCGACCCACATTTTGAGTTTCAATAATTTTCAAGATACCCGCTTGTTATTTAATCAATAGAATATGATGGTTATCCAAGTATACCCAAATGATTGAAAAAAGTACCCAAACTTATCCAGAAGTTCCATTGAGGTTCAGGTTTGCCAATCAATTTGGGTATTATTGGATCATCAGAGGCTAGAACGGGTCAACGGGTATATTTAAAAATTATTGAAACTCAGTCATGCGGGTCGAGCGGGTAATCACCTCACACCCATTTGGGTAAATTTGACAACCATCAGAAATATAGATCTCCATGCATACGCTATATCTTTTCGGTAGTATTTCGAGCCTAGCTCGGGGTGTTACAGTGACAGGCGATGGGCTAGGGTTCTCTGGAAAATGGTTAGATTGGTGGTGGTGGTGCAGATCTCTGACTGTTTGAAGAGAAAGGAAAACGTTGGTTGTGGTGGGGATGTGGATAGACGTGGTTGCTAAGCTAGTCATCTGCTACTGAGAAAAGAGGATTCCGGCGGTGCTGGTGGGTTTTGGTTCTACGGTGAAAATATTAGGACATACATTGGGGAGTCAACGCGATTATCAGGTGGGTGTGTTAGCTCAGGTACTGCTGGAAATAATCTGGTGGTGGTGAGAATACAGGGGGTTTTTCTTCCAGTGGCGATAGAAATGCCGGTATCAGCAGCAAAACTGATGGTATGAGTTAGGGGTGAGCAAAAACCGAACCAAAAACCAAAAAAACCATGAAAACCGAAAAATCCGAAATTACCGAAAACCGAAAAACTCAATAGTTTTTGGTTTAAGTTTTCTGAAAACTGAAATATAGTTCGATTTTGGTTTCATATGAAAAACCGACATAAAAACCGAACCGAACCAAAATATATATTGTTGTTTACTTTATTTTATATTTATATCATTTTATATTACTCATTTTTGTAAATATGTTAATATATTTGCATTTTTAGTGTATAATAATATCATTTATATATTTTAGGTGAATACACAACAAGATTGATTCGGTTTATTAATTGCATAATTGAAAACACGTAAAAGATATAAATATTATATATGAAATTTGTTTGAAATACGTATTTTGAGTTTTTACAACTTATTTTGATGAATTTGTTGTCATTGTTGTAGTGTTGTTGTTACTAATAATGTTTGAAGCAGTATGAGGTGAAAATCTCATGTACGGTTCTGTAGAGTGGCAGTAAGGGTGACTTATCTGTCAACTTTCCACTATTACCCCAAAAAAACCAAACTCTCTGTTGGTGCATGTTTCTCGATGACAAAAGCATTCTAGATGTGTTATGTATTTTATATTCAAGTCTTGTAATTTATCTTGTAAATTACCGTTTGTCAATGAAATTACCTTGGCATATATTGTGATCATATTGGGATCCTTTTATATATGTTTATATGTTTGTTTATTATTTGTGTTTTGCAGGTACTTGACATGAATGTAGACATTACATGTAAAGGGTAATTAAGTTAATGTTGGTTCTGCGTTTACAGCAGTAAGAACATTAACTTAAATACTTCTAAAGGTAATCTAGTCAATGTTGGTTCTGCGTTTACAGCAGTAGGAACATTGGCTGAGTTAATGTTGGTTCTGCGTTTAACAGCAGTAGGAACATTAACTCAAATATTCCTAAGTGTCATTTGAGAGTTCTTGGGAACAAGCAAAAGTTTGCTTGTTCAGAAGAACACTCAAATGGTTTGAGAGTTTCTTGGGAACAAGCAAAAGTTTGCTTGTTCAGAAGAACTCTCAAACAGTTTGTGTGTTCAGGGAAACACACAAACATGCCAAACCTTAATGGGCTTGGGCTGACATGGAAATACGCAAACCCATAGGGTTTTGCGTGTTCCTGCCCTTGCCTATAATATGGGTGTGTGGTTTGCGTGTTAAACAACAAGAGTGTAGAGAGAGAAACGAGCAAATCTTGAGAGAGAAACTACTAGAGCTAAGAACACACAAATCTAGTAGATCTTGAGGGTGCTACTCGACTCACGCACGAACCGCAAAACACACACTCGTGTTGGTTGGCTTAGGACTTAGGTTACCAAGTGGGTATAGTTTGTCCGGAAAGCCGCCTCACTATATTAACCAAATACGAGTGTTTATGTCCACGCATAGATATATATATATAGTGATATAAATATATCCTACAAAAGGTTGATATAAAAACCGTGGGTTATCTCGGGATTCCGCACCTCAACATATCCTTAGTCAATCTCGTTTCGACGGTCCGACAAACGAGGGCGACCTGAAACTTACAACTGGTATCAGAGCCAAAGGTTTCAATACCTTGGTTCGAGATTGATTTCGGTTTGGATATCCCTTTTTTGCGTGTTCATAAGGTGGAGATAGTTTTCGGGTGCGTTTGAAAGAAAGGTTCAAACTTGACACCAAAATAAGACACATCTCAATCCTAAAACTGTTATCTCAAACTTTCAAGGATCAAGGAACAATATCGGGTTCGGGATCTAAGAAAAATTGAGGACAGCGTATTTTGCGTGTTCTTGTACTTGTACTTTTACGTGTTCTTGGTACAGTACTTTTTGCGTGTTTCAAGTACATCCTAGATCTGCGTGATTTTCAAACATTTGCGCATTCTTTGGTTTGCGTGATCTGGTTTGAGTGTTCTTCAGTTTGAGAGGTTTCGGTTTTGAGTGTTCTCATTTGCGTGTTCTACGTCTTGTGTTTCATTTGAGTGTTCCCAGATTTGCGTGTTCTTGTGTCTTTGCGTGTTTATAGGTTAAACCACATACATAATGGCAGCAAATTATCTTAACCAATTGATACTAATGGACCATGAGACCGGTAAGGGTAATTCACCACCCAAACTGATGATCATAGACCAATACTTTTCTTGGAAAGGCCGATTCGAATCCTTTATGCAATTCACGGACATTAGAATGTGGACTTGTATGACAGAAGGATATAGTGCCCAACATATGAGGATAGTGGTGTTAACAAAGTATATGCTTACCAAGACATGACTGAATCTAATAAAAAATTGTATGAGGCAGAGAAAAAGGCACTATCATGTTTAAAAATGTCATTGCCACAAGAAATATTACATTTATTTAATGGATTCAATACATCAAAAGAACTTTGGTTAGCATTAAAAAATCATTGTGAAGGGGATGAAACACTTAAAAAGAATCGTAGAGACCTTCTAAAGCATCATTATAATGTATTTAATGGGTTAAGAAGTGAAAACTTAGATCAACTAATTACAAGGTATTATCATTTGTTAGCAGAGTTGCAAGCATTTGAGGTTACCTACTCTGAGGAGGAAAAAGTCAAGAAATTTTTGAGCTCCTTGCCGGAAAAGTGGAGTAATTATATTACCACTTTGCAGGAGAAAGCAGATTTCTCAAACATGTCCTTGACTCAGATAGTTGCTAAGTTTCGGGGACAAGAAATGAAACTAAAGAGGAGGGAAGCAGGATATAATAATGCTCAGATTCCCGAGCTTTATTACGGTAGGCCTACGATCAATGTGGGTCCAGGTTCCTCTAGTGGAAGCACAAGTGCCTTCCTGAGTGAAGATGTTGACTTACAAAAGATTTCGTTTGACTTAGGGGAACATATGTTTTGTTTCAAGTCAGAGCGACAATTTAGGCAACCGTGGATATCCTACCTCCAGTGCTAGTTCCACCGTGCCTATAAGTGTCAAATGTGCGGAAAGTCACTTATCCGTTCTTGCGTCATTCGTGACATCATATGAACAGTTTATCCAAGGAAAGGTTCAAGATCCTAGTCTTATAGATGAAGACTATGAACAAATTGATCCTTTGGACTTAGAAGAGATTGACCTGCAATGGCAAATGGCCATGTTGACTCTTCGGGCTAAACGGTTCTTGGCAAGAACAGGGCGAAAGGTTGTGGGTTCCAAGCTTGGCTTTGATAAGTCAAAGGTAAAGTGTTACAATTGCGAAGGCTTTGGACACTTTGCTAGGGAATGCCAGAGACCTAAGAAGGATGACAGGTCTATTGTGACTCGTCAAAACTTCAATCAAGGTGGAACAGCAACTCCTTCTCAGGTGCTCACAACGAAGATTTTTTCAAGGGTCAAGTTCGAATGCTAGTAGCTCTTCTCAACAAACAGTTATCAAGGTTCCAAGGTTGAAAGTCAAACTCTAATAACCAAAATGGGTCAAGAGCTTTGGTGGTTCAACAACAAGAAGGTTCATATGACTGGGGTTCTATTGTTGAAGAAGCAGACAATGCCTATCTTGCTGAGATTAGTTCAGATGTGTCGTCAGATTCAGAATCAGATATTCCAGAAGGTGATGACACTAGATCATTCAAAAACCCTGAAAAATCAATAGTTGTGAGCAGTTCAAACAAAGTCAAAGATCAAAAGACAATATTGGGTCTGGTGAACTTCATGACGAACTTAACTATCACAAAGTATCCAGTTTCAGTAGAAAGGACTGACAACATATGGAATATCGATACTGGGAACAAAGAAAGAGGTTAATTCAATTTCTCATGGGATTAGATGAGAGCTATAGCAATGTTAGGGGTCAAATTCTCTTAATGCAACCTCTACCTACTGTTTCTAAAGCATACAGCATGCTTAGACAAGAGGAAAAGCAGAGAGAAGGCACAAAATCAATGACTGTAACCCCAATTGCTCTCAATAATGTGACCAAACCATATATCCCTAGGTCTGACTTGAATATTGAGAGGAAAAGTGCATTCAAGAAAGGTACTATGTGCATACTGTCACAGGGAAGGACACACCAAAGATGAATGTTACAAACTTGTTGGATATCCATCTGGCCACCCTCTTTACCTGAAATATCAACCTCCACCACCAAGAAATGGCTCTGCAGGTTCTACCTACAAACACAAAACTGTAAACATGGTCACTAGTACCACTGATGTCCCCTCTACTTCTCATGAAACTCCTTATGTTGCACCTACACCATCTGCTACACCTTTAACCCAGGAACTCTTCATGACTACCAAGATTGACTAGCTGTAGAATCAACTAAACCAAGTGATGATGTATATGCAACAAGTGCAACAAGCTGGTGACCCTGCAAATGCTAATCTTCCCACTGCAGGTGTCCATTTGCCCTCTGCATGTATATTCTCTATCAGTTCTAATTCTATGCCTAAATTTCGTTTTATTGCTTCTATTATATCTAAGTTCAAAGATATCTGGATTACTGATAGTGGGGCAACTGATCACATAAGTAATACTCTTGAAAACATGCACAACACTTACATACTTAAAATACCAATCATTCTCTCTTAATCGGCAATGCAAAACACTTGATGGGTTTTTTGTTTGAGTGTTTAAATTTATAAAAATGTTGTACAAGTTATTATCTCAAAAACACACACACCTTAACGGACAGGGGACCCGATCAGATGTAGTACAGTTTAGTGATAAGAACAGGATCGTTCGCAGGGACGCGTTGTTTTACCTAATCTAGTAATATGTGTAATTCTAGCGGTTGTGGGGTTGTCACGATTTCCTATTAAACTAATGCAAAGAAAAGTAAATAGAAGCCGCAACCGCTTATTCAGCGAGAGGCTTAGTCTGAAAATAGTTTGAAAAAAGCAAATAACAGTAATTAAATTAAAATACTTGTTTGACATCCCAGATCTCATGGTACGACCAGATATCATTCTACCTACTTGCTAGACTGTTGGAAACTTAATCACGGCTCAGATTCTCGTTAGATTCACTTTGCCTAATTACTAGTGCTGTCGCTAGACTCACACTAACCTATAAACAAATTCTCGTTAGATTCATTGTTTAAGCATTATTGACCTAAAGTTTGTGTTACTAATTCATCTTTTAGTTACCCGGCTCTTAAGCCATGACCAGATAGTAATTATCTCCGGTGACCACAGTGCTCGTTTCCAAGTCAAAGGATCGCATCTGACATTGTTAAGCATCATGTTCAATTTGTCCTAATTATTACGGTTCTGGATCCCTCGGTTACAAGTGAATCACCTTTTACAACTAGTTATAGACCGACTAGTGTTTTCCATCCTAGCATATTAGTTCTAGTGTATGATCATAGACAACCATCAGAATTAAACTAATATATTCAGATATAGAACCGATAATAATATGAAGAACTAGTAAAACATGGATCTACAATAAACAGTAAAACACACTCCAACAGATTCTAACAAATAAAGTAAAACAATAAACGTCTACATGATCACATTGATCCAAACAAGTATTCAGCCTACTAGCCGGACATTATTAAAGGAATAACAAAGTCTAAAAAGATGAAAGACATTGTTTACCAAAAGAAAGTAAAATAGAAAAGTAGATCTAGACCGAGGATGAAGATCGGAAGGTGTTAGAAGCTCCAAAACCTTCTGGAAATCTGCAACTACGACCTAGGGTTTGATCTGGGCGGCTAGGGCTGCTGAATCGGCTCTCTCTCTAGGGTTTTGAGGGTTAGTTCGACTTAAATAGGTGTTTAAGTCGGTTTCTGAACTGGGCCGCCCAGCGGCGCTGGGATGTGAGGGAGCGGCGCTATTGACTTGCCAGCGGCGCTGGTAGCTCCTGCTGCAGTTCGTACTTCTTCGTTCGGCTCCCGAATCACCTCCTTGTGTCTTGTAACTTCATAGGCTTCCTTCTTGAGTCACTTGATGTCATTTACCCTCTCCCGCATCTTCCGTGAACCTGCATAAACATACGACTCCATTAAGTACCGATAGTTCCGGAATAATAACTCATTTAGACATTGAAATGAAGCCTTTCGATAGGGGTTTTATCACAAAATGAACGCTCATCATATACCCCCACACTTAAGTCTTTGCTTGTCCTCAAGCAAATAGTCCAAGAAAAATAAAACAATGATGAGCGGACAGCTTAAGTGTTAAAGTGTTCTACTTTATTAAAAACATTTGAAAGATTAGTCATGCAAAATGATTTGAGAAAGCTTTAGACAAAATCAGTAAGCTATAGCTAGAGGCAAGATAATTGGTCAATCAAAACTAAAAGCTAACTTTTATTCGTGTTAATACCTCTAAAACAGTTCTATACTTCCACATGTCTTACAGCTCAATCTTACTTTCTTTCTGCTGACTAGTTAAGCACTTAATTAAGGTTTGTATAGCAATCAGAACTACTAGCTACTAGCAAGGCATTTATATTCATTCGTTTGTGTACTTGTGAGTCACTACTTAGATATACTCCTACACTATAGTCATGCTCGCTAGCTAAACACTAAAGCAGTTATACGATATTATCATCTTTAATAGTTGAGACAGCGGTGACAGGTCGGTGGTTCCCCACGCGCAAAGCGACATAACTCAACTAAAGGTTTACATCAAGACAGCGGTGACAGGTCGGTGGTTCCCCACGCGCAAAGCGACATAACTTGATGCGTTTGGATTTTACTCGTTAATAGTTCTTTGAACTCTTTTTAATCTACTGATTGTCTTTCTTAAGATTACTACATTATTCATGCAATAGACATTTATCAGAGACCCCAGATGACTCATACTCCTACTCCGCATGCAACTAGTTCACATTAAATAGTGTAAGAATTAAGGCGAACCATACGTCTAAAGAATTCAAGTCCAATTAATACACCTATGCTAATGACTAGAAAGCTCTAATTGCTAGGCATATTAAAGTCCGGTTTAATGTGCTATGGCAAACATAATCGCATACAGTTTCAGTCTAAGCTCTAATCCAGTTGGAAGATGAACACCACAAATCTATAGTTAAGCTAACAGTTCTAACTAACCGTTCATCTACCAAAGCTAATATTGCTTAGTTATCGTCATCTTTTGTCTACTTGCAAAGCTTATATTCTCAAAATAGTTTTCAGACACAAGAAAAACTTTTAATTTGCATGAAATAAGTAGTAGAAAACTTGTGATAAATCAAAAAATTAGACCAAGGGTTTTTCCTATTCCATCCCCCCACACTTAAATTGTACAACGTCCTCGTTGTACTAGACATAGAAACAAAGGGAAATAGGAAAAACACGTAAAAATAAAAGTAAAAGGATTAACGAAACTTCCCGGATCTTAAATTGCATGATTGTTGTTGAAGATGGCGTTTGCGGAGCGACTTGAATGATGTTAAATCTTCAAAGACTTGAGTCGTCTCCATTTGATGGCGATCCATTGATGCTTCTCCACCTTCTTTTCTTTTTGGTTTTTTGTTTTTTTTTGATTTTTGGGTTTTTCTGATTTTCTTGGATTTTTCGCGATCTGGTGTGCAGACTGGACTTGGGAGCGGCGCTGGGATGCCCAGATGCATTCCCAAGCGGCGCTGGAGGTCTCTAGCGGCGCTTTTGACTCCTGTACGTGTTCCGATGTCTGATTTCTTCAACGATTTGATGCTCGAACTCCCCCACACTTAGCTTTTGGCCAAGTGCATGGTTTCCTTCAGACTACAAAGCAATATACTCCTACACACTTCAATCAAAATATCAAAACGGAAAATAACAAGCTAAAACATAAAAATAAAAATAAAAATAAAAATAAAAACGAAATACGATTGCAATAAGTTACTTGTTTCCTTGATCCTTTGAAAGCTTGCATCTGTGAATCTCAAAACATACTCATAATATAGATCACAAATGATAAAGTTTAAAACAATCACTTAATTGCAATTAGTCACATATCCCTAAAAATGAAAATAAAAATAAAAATAAAAATAAAATACGGCTTGGGTTGCCTCCCAAGAAGCGCTAAGTTTAACGAGTCTTCAGCCGGACTCGGCCTAGGAACTAGGTTGAGGAAGAATACGGGGTAGGCCGGGGGCCGGTACCCGTTGATCTGATGTGTGGAATCGAGTTTGTAAAATTTATAAATAAGTACCCACTAAAAACCGACTACTACACACTTTCAGCAGTGGACCTGATCGCATATAGTATAGTAAGTAGTAAGTCCGAGATCGTTCGCGGGGATTGGTTTTGAAATAATTGTTTACTAAAGTGGTTTTAGAATAAGGATGGAACCGTAGCCGAATTGCTACCTCACTTTGACAATTTGAAATTAAAGAAATTTAAATGACAAGTCACTTGAAAGTAAAGAAAGTTCAAACAATATAAATAAAGATCATCCACTTCGAATCCACTTGACTTCAGTTATGATTGCACACAGTTAAAGATCAAATTATTTAGAGTTGACAAGATAATCGTGAAAGGATAAAAATGCTCGCGTGGTACCACCAACCGCTCGCAAATCACCCCAACACCTAAGTTGCTAGTTGAATTACCCAAGCCGGTACCACCAATGCCTAGAAAATCTCCCCAACAATTAGTTTGCTTGATTATCCAATTACCAATTATGCCTATGTGAATGAAAACGTGGTACCACCAATCGTTTCTAAACACGTTTACCGATTAATTCCTATTATAGATTTGACATTCACCGTCATACCATGAACCGGTGACAAACGACCATAGACAATCGAATTGAAACGATAAACATATTCACCTAGTACCACTAACGATGAACACATAAACCATCAACATCAAAAGAATAAATCACAAGGAATTAATTGATAAAGATCACGACACAACGATAATTTAATCAACTCTTGAATTAAAATATTGCAATCATATCATTCGTCAAGTTTCATCAAAGTGGATGATTATAAATCTAGCCACTCATGCTAAATCGAAAATAACAAACGAAATAGAAAGAGAACATATTGTACCAATATTTGTTGAATGTAAATTGCAAGACAAAAAATTAGATACGATCTAGATGGGTGTTCTTGAATCTTCAATGAATCCAATGATGAAATCTGAGATGATCCTTCGAAGAATTCGCGGTAGAACAGCTCCTAGAAAGAAAATTTGATCAATGGGAAATAGGGTTTATTTTTCTTTATATACCTCCCCAAAATCTGATGCAGAAAGCTGAAACCCTGTTTTTCCCGTGCACTCACTGCGGCGCAGTGGGCCTTGTGCACTCCCACTGCGGCGCAGTGAGAGTCTTCTGAAATTCTGTTCTAGTGTGACTGCGGCGCAGTGGGGCTAGTGCACTCCCACTGCGGCGCAGTTAAAATCCTCTGGAAATTCATCTCTTTTACTCGGCCTTTGACTGCGGCGCAGTGGGGCAAGTGCACACCCACTGCGGCGCATGGAATATCCTCTGGAAATTGTTTGACATTGGCACCCAACGACTGCGGTGCAGTGGGGTAAGTACACTCCCACTGCGGCGCAGTGATAATCGTCTGGATTTCATGTGCCTTCTCACCCATTGACTGCGGCGCAGTGGGGCAACATTCCTTCCACTGCGGCGCAGTAAATACTTGCTGAAATCTATTGGTTCTTCATTATTAACAGCTCTCGAACACTCGGATCAACATCTTGGCCTAAATTCGTCAGAAAATGCACCAAATGGACGCACAACCTTAAGAACCTGAAAGCACTAACAAATACCATAAACGCGCCAAATGCATACAAAATTGACTCAAAACATATACGGAAAAGGCCAATAATGATGTGGGCGATCTATATAAATTGGTTACATCAAATCCCCCACACTTGAGCGTTGCTTGTCCTCAAGCAAATCTGGAAATTAAGCAAAAGCATTCCTTGGCATGAAGCTATATAAACACATTACGATTATCAAAAAGAAGCCAAACCAAGTATGTCGATGACAAGGACTCAGTGAAGCAGTTTTAATCTTAAATGAAAATCCGAAATGTTTGACAATATCTGAACAATCCACAAGCCTCAATAACACGACAAAGCAAAAGTGAAACAAATGAGCCTATCAAAATCATCCTACTCCAACGAACTTACTATTGGGGTTGAATATATATGAATAATCACTCATTGCACGGTCGTGATGCATATCTTACCATAGGCTTGAACAAGGATCATAGCTTCACCGACATGGCGTGAGCACCAAGTACATCATCAAAATATGGCATATAAGTCGGTTGTAAAGTTAGGCTAAGGGTATTTACAATGGGATTTGGGAAATTTAGGTTAGTGTTTAACAGGAAATAACAAAAGTATAAGTTATGTACAAAATAGTCTAATCAAACCCTTACCATTGATTGCCACCAACCCATAAGATGCTATCCCTTGAACACACCTCAAAAGTAACAAGCAAACCCGACACCATTGTGGTGTATCAACTTCAAACAACTTAGGAACAACCAAATCTTCCATTCTATTCACGAACCACATGATACAACAATTCTTTTGACATATAAAAATGAGAAGCACCTACTAGTAGCCCAAGTTCTTTTCTTCCTTTTTTTTTTCTTATTTCATTTTTTTTTCTTTTTTTTTTTTTAATTTTTTCTTCTTTATTGAACCATTTTTACTCTACTAGTAGGTACCCTCTTACAATGATGAACAATGTCTATAACAATATACTTCCTTTGAACAATCCAATACATTCCCCAAAAACTTGACCAATCGAAGTATTCCCAAAGACCAAGAATATTCCAACCGATAACCCATTGAAGCTCTCCCAAACCGTCCAAACAAACCAATGACAATCAATGGCCCCCCAAAAATTAGACTATCGGTATGGCGAGGTAAAGTTTACATATTTAAGTGGATTTATACAAAGGAAAAGGCTAAGTTCAAAAAGTGTGTCTAAATGTATCTTGCACTAAAGATGAGTGCAACAAGGGTTTACAAAGAAAGGAAAATCTTGTATGTACATGTATAAAAGTATGTATACTAAAGGTAAAAATATACATAAGCAAGGGGTGAATAGAAAGAAAATACGGGTCAAACCTAGTATGCCAATCGTCATCCAATGTACTTATATCACAAAAGTGATCTCACTGCGGTCTCGTAACGATCACCAGGCCAAGTTCTAGCTCAACACATCACCGGCACACTCATATCAAAGAAAGTAACCCGGAAATGGAATAAATTAACCTAAAATTTGCACATCTTAGTGCAGAGTTCGAAATGGAACCCTTACTCCCGAATAAATCCAAGAGCCTAAGAGAGGGACAAATTTACAAGGCAATCAAACCAAAACCGTAAACACCTAGCACATCTATAAATGAATGATGAATCTCACAACTTTTAGGTGTTTGGGAATTTTTGAGT
Source organism: Erigeron breviscapus (assembly GCA_034093135.1). Taxonomy (NCBI): domain Eukaryota; kingdom Viridiplantae; phylum Streptophyta; class Magnoliopsida; order Asterales; family Asteraceae; genus Erigeron; species Erigeron breviscapus. The sequence continues at coordinate 32,292,956 of CM067174.1, forward strand.
ATGCAAGTAATGTTATCAATCCACAAGGAAGCCCAATAACCGTTCAGACACATTTCGCCGATTAAAATTGTGCCAAGGAAAAATTTTGTAGTAAAATTGCTCATTAAGTTATTATGAATTAAGTGACAAAAGCAATTTACCACAAGGACAAGCTCAACACAAGTTTCAAATCATATCATCTTCCGTCATCCTACCAAATCGAAAGCCACCAATCTCAAACATGCACATCATAGTTCAGAGTTCAAGATAGAACCCTTACTCTTGGATAAAACCCAAAAGCCTACGAGAGGGACACATCCACAAGAACGGTTAAATCTCAATGGCAAAACAACAAAAGAGATATATCCGGTTGCTTAAACCTATTTGCCACCCCCCCACACTTAAGATGGACAATGCCCTCAATGTCCAACACTCGGTCAAAACAAAGGTAAATAGGGGTAAGCAAAATAGACAGAAAGAATGAGACACATACCGGATCATGGACACATTCCGTTTCAAAACAAGTAAGTCGACCCCGCACCACAAATTGCTCTTCCTAAAAAGGAAGTCCAATTTGCTTGACGGGAGAAACAGACTAGCCCAAAACGGAATGTGCGAGAGCTGTGTGTGAAACAATGTCAATAAAGATGCCAATTAAAAATGTTGCGCTGAACTTACTGCCATCATATGCATGTGACATCATAGTGAGCTACTAACACGATCACACAATCAAACAAATCAATGCCAACGAATGTAGGTGAGAATGAGAATCCAACGGGTCCTCCCCCACACTTGGGTTCCACTAAGTATTTCCATCAATTCGGATCAAACCTGCTCAATTACACATCACAAGAACACATCCAAATATCCATACAAAGTGCAAACTAAAAAGAGTATCATGCAGAAAAAAAAAGAAACAAAGGAAAGTACAAATGTTTCATCACCCGTAGGGTGGATACCAGACAATGATAACTAAAGTAATGACATGAGAATACCAACATAACCAAACATCATATGATTCCATCCCACGGTACCGGATGGGAATCATCTCTTGTTACTCCTGGTGTCCATGGTAGCCATAAGGTAGTCCAGGTTTTCCAAAAATACTCGTCACCCAATCTTGCTCCTCCTCCTGAGCTGAACCCGAACCACCTGCACCTCCTCCGAATGACCAGCATCAAATCCTGAATGAGCACCTGCATCCAAACCTGCAAAAGATGAAGAATCACCGCCAACATGGACACCCTGAAAGACCCCAAACTGCACTGGACCTCGAGGAGAACCTCCTAAATCATGAGGTGGTGGTGACATGTTCCCCGGGGCAGTCGTACGAGAGAAAAAGGACTGACCCCCCTGACGATAATCGGGGACATAAATAGGCGGTGGAGAGAACGGAGGAATCGGGTCAGGTCGAACAAACTCCCGGCCGTGATACTGAGCATCCCACATCGGCTGATAATAATCAAGGCTATAGTTAGTGTGGGCCTGCTGTGATCCAACCCAGGTGAAATCCTGGTCCACACCTCCGCTGGTAAGCATCAAACTCTCGCTGACTGTTCTGCTGAGCCTCATAGATATTCTGAATAGTGTTCCCCAAAAGTGTTAATCAAACGAAGGAGGGATGGGAATGTTACGTCCAGTCCTCCTCGGTGGCTCCCGTGGAGCATCAGCCATCTCAACATCAGCCTCCTCATCCTCCTCCTGTACAGGAGGTGGTCCTTCAACCTCACCCTCATCATCTAACAACTGCTCCTGCTCATTTGCTTTCTTTTTCTTCAAAATCTTTGCCCTAAAGCTCATTATACGTAAAATCCTCCTGATGCACTGGTAATGAAAGATAAGTCTGGCAATCATCAGAAGCAAAGACTCCCATCCTCTTATAAATGACCGTGATAAAATGTCCCAAAACCAGATTCGAATCAGAATGATTACACATACGGTCCAGCAGTACAAGAGGAGGCAAAGCAAACCTTGTTGGAGCGCCTTCAGAAAATAACTTAAGTAACCATAGATCATTCTGGTACGCCTTCTCCCAATGAGTCGAACGTTGTACCAAGAAAGTCACAATCATCCGGTGGAGCAACCTCAAACGTACATTCTTAATCTTTGACACACCACTTGTGTATGTCCATGTCTTCTCCCCCCGTGATCCTGGTGTAATACTCCAAGATAGACTCTCCATCACCCAAATCGGCTCCTGTTCTATACCCCTTCTTCAAAATAGCCCTAAACTCTGCATTCTGCAACTCCTCCCTCGTATACATCCCACAGTAGTAACCAAATTCAGCAATTGACAGCCTCCTCTGCTGTCCCCCACAGTAAAACGAGACTACCCTCTCCTCAAAAATATCTTTGACTTTCCCTAACTCCTTCTTCAGTTTCAAGGTCGAATAGAACTCTAAGCATAACTCACGGTAGGCGGCTTCACAGTTAGCAAATACCCGCCGCCAAATATCACAACTCACGTCATGCCCTCTTGACTCACCTCCAACTCTCAATACTCATAGAAAACCACCGTCGAATGTCCTCCTGTACTCCAATTACCTGAGCTTGAAAAGGAGTTAAATGTCTTGCGGGAAGGACCGCATGCTTAGAAAGCTTATACAACTTGTTCTTGTATATGTTCTTTTGGGGTTGCCTAATTCCCTCAAATGATAGCCAAGCATGTCGCTCGTTCAGTTCTTCAATAAATGTAAGCGGCACCTCCACTTGTTTCTTTGAACTCGGCACATCAACGGCCTCACTGGATTACCCCTCAACCATTTTCCTTTTTCCTGCGGCCTTATCTGTAGCTCCCGCTCCCTGCATTCACAAACATGAAAAACGACCAATCGTGAGTAATAAGAATGCAAAGTTGGAAACTATAATAAACAAACGAAAATCTTGGCAGGGAAGTACCCCCACTGCGGCGCAGTGGGCATGCTTCACCCTCACTGCGGCGCAGTGGGGCAAAAAGACAAAACGGGCAGACGATCCTCACTGCGGCGCAGTGAGGCAATGCACCCCCTCACTGCGGCGCAGTGAGGCACAAATACTGGGCAAGTTTATTAGGGTTCATCACGACTTAGCACAAAAAAAGGGAAATCAAAAAAACAAATTCAGGGAATAATCAAACAATAATCTCCTCATAAATCCACATATACATCCCCCACACTTGTTCATAACAAATCCCCAATTTTTCCAAAACCCTAATTTCAAAATTAAAATCAAAAATGATGAACACAATGAAAGATTCAACACCCAATTAGCTTCTATTGCCCACAAACATCAAAACCCCTAAATTAATTCGAACATTAAGCTAGCATAAACCCTAGAAATTAAAAACTTAAAAATAAAAGAAAAATTCAAAGAAACAAAAGAGAAAACTTACACTTCTTCCCATTATGCAATGTATGAAGATGAAAATCTGGAAAAAGGATTAAAGATGGAAGAAAATGGAAGATCTTGATGGTAAATAGTGGGTGTTTTGGTTTTTTAGATGAGAGAAAAGAAGAAGAAGAGTAAAAGTGAAAAAGTAAAAGAAAACTCAACTTACCTGGCTTTGACCTACCCGACCTCCCACTGCGGCGCAGTGGAGGTGCTTCTCTCCCACTGCGGCGCAGTGGGAAGTGTTTTGCAAGTGGGCAGAGATATTTTTATGCGGCGCAGTCAGAATAACCTACCCCCACTGCGGCGCAGTGGGGATTGTCTGAAAATTTTCCTTCACAAATATTATGTCAAAATCTCAAATCATATCATGCCCGGAACCGCATCAAATCTAAACCATACCTGCACTTACTAATAAAACAAGATTAAAAACAAATTGAAGAAAAGTAAAATGCGATAAAATAAACACGGGTTGCCTCCCGAGAAGCGCTTAAGTTATTAACGAGTCTTTAGCTTGACTCGACCAACCTTCAAGTTTCCAATTCAAACACGGGGATCTCATCAAATATCCCTCAACCTTCTCTTCTTCCAAATATAGCTTAAGTCGATGACCATTGACAATGAACGATCCTTCACCATTTCGCTTAAACAACTCAACATATCCCGACGGGTACACGTGCTTAATCTCAAACGGTCCAATCCATCTAGAAGTTAGTTTAGGTTGTTTAATCTTAAATTTAGACAAGAATAACAACACTTTAGCCCCAACCTTAAACTCCTTCCTACGAATCCTCTTATCATGCCAAATCTTGGTTCTCTCCTTATAAAGCCTCGAATTCTCATAAGCACCTAACCTAAGCTCATCAAGCTCATGAAGTTGCAACATCCTAAGTTCACGTGCTTCCATCAAATCCAAATTCAAATTCCTTAAAGCCCAATACGCCTTATGCTCTATCTCAATAGGAAGATGGCAAGTTTTGCCATAGAGCAACCGGTATGGCGTGGTGCCAATCGGCGTCTTATAAGCCGTCCTAAACGCCCACAAGGCGTCATCTAACTTCTTTGACCACACCTTGGGGTTATCTCCAACAGTTTTCTCCAAAATCCTCTTTAAGGCCCTATTTGTGTTTTCCACTTGACCACTGGTCTGTGGATGGTATGAGGTAGAAAAGTAGTGGACAACACCATACCTCTTCAACACTTTGGCTAACTGATGGTTTGCAAAATGGGTACCACGGTCACTAATCAAGGCTCTAGGGCAACCAAAACAACAAAACAACTATTTCAAGAAATCAATGACTACACGCGCGTCATTCGTGGGCAAAGCCTTGGCTTCGGCCCATTTAGACACGTAGTCAACGGCGACAAGAATGTACTGGAACTTATTAGACGGTGGGAATGGTCCCATAAAGTCTATACCCCAGACATCAAATACCTCACATACCTGAATGCTCTGTTGGGGCATCTCATCCCGTTTAGTGATGTTCCCCTGTCTCTGACAGATGTCACAAGTCTCAACCAAAGTCTGGGCCTCCTTGAAAATTGTTGGCCAATAGAAACCTGCATCAAAAACTTTCTTACCCGTCACTGAAGGACCATAATGACCCCCAGTTGGCCCGTAGTGACACGCATCTAAAATCTCTCTTGTCTCAGCTCCAGCAACACATCTCCTAACCATACCATCTGCACAAACACGAAACAAGTATGGATGGTCCCAAAAATAATACTTAACATCCGATATGAGCTTCTTCTTCTGCTGGACGTGAAATCATTAGGTATCTCACCTGCAACCAAATAATTAGCTATATCTGCAAACCAAGGAGCTTCATCAGAATTAGAAATAAACATTAAAGACTCATCGGGGAAGTGATCATTGATCTCCCCATCACGAAGTTCCTCCCGGTGAGGATCTTCCAAACGACTCAAATGGTCGGCAGCCAAATTTTCAGCCCTTTCTTATCCTTTATCTCAATGTCAAATTCTTGCAACAAAAGAATCCAACGGATAAGCCTGGGTTTAGCATCCTGTTTCGAGAACAGGTACTTAAGGGCTGAATGGTCAGTGAAAACTATGGTCTTACTCAAAACAAGATATGATCTAAACTTATCAAATGCAAAGACCACTGCAAGCAACTCCTTTTCTGTAGTGGTGTAATTTTGCTGGGCGGGGTTCAAAGTCTTACTAGCAAAGTAAATGGGTTTGAAATGTTTCTCAACCCTTTGCCCTAGCACAGCTCCCACAGCATAGTCACTTGCATCACACATCAACTCGAAAGGCAATTCCCAATCTGGAGCTACCATGATAGGAGAATCAGTCAACTTCTCCTTCAATACCTGAAAAGCACTCAAACAAGCATCATCAAAAACAAAATGAACGTCCTTTTCCAACAAGTGGGTCATAGGACGAGTAATCTTAGAAAAATCCTTAATAAATCGACGATAAAAACTTGCATGTCCAAGAAAACTCCTTACCCCTTTCACATTGGAAGGCGGGGTAATTTGGCAATTACATCTATCTTAGCCCGATCAACCTCAATCCCGGCCTTAGACACTTTATGCCCTAACACAATACCCTCAGTCACCATAAAATGGCACTTTTCCCAATTCAAAACAAGGTGTGCCCTCTCACACCGTTCCAACATCCTATCCAAATTACTCAAACAAGAATGAAAAGAATCCCCAAAAACTGAAAAATCATCAATGAAAACTTCCATGGAAGTTTCAAGCATGTCCTGGAAAATAGCAATCATGCACCTTTGAAAGGTGCCAGGGGTATTACACAAACCAAACGGCATACGCCGATAAGCAAAAGTGCCAAATGGACAAGTGAAAGTGGTTTTCTCTTGATCCTTGGGATCAATGGATATTTGAAAGTACCCGGAAAACCCATCCAAGAAACAAAAATATTCATTCCCTGCAAGACGTTCCAACATTTGATCAATAAAAGGGAGGGGAAAGTGATCCTTACGGGTGGCATCATTAAGCTTACGGTAATCTATACAAACCCGCCAACCCGTAATAGTCCTAGTGGCCAAAAGCTCCTTATTATCATTTTTCAATGACTGTCATGCCCCCCTTTTTGGGCACACAGTGGACAGGACTTACCCATGGACTATCGGCAATAGGAAAAATGATTCCTGCATCAAGAAGCTTAATTACCTCTTTCTTAACAACCTCCTTCATATTAGGATTCAGCCGCCTTTGTCTCTGGACAACGGCTTAACATCATCAAGAAAATCAATTTTATGCTGGCAGAAATTAGGACTAATACTGGAATATCTGTGGTCTTCCAAGCAAAAGCCCGCTTATGGGCTTTAAGAACAGACATGAGACGGTCTTTCTCGTCACTCGAGAGTGAGGACGAGATAACCACTGGAAGAGAAGACTCACCTGACAGATATGCATACTCTAGATGGTCTGGAAGCGGCTTAAGCTCCAAGTCAGTAGGTGGTACCTCAACAGAGTTAGGTACCCTTGAACTCCCGTCAGCAACTACCTCCTCAAAAGTCTCGTCCTCGGAGGTGATTCATCCAAGCTCAGTGCCATGACCTCTGCAAACAAGGCTTCATCAGTAATTTCTCCAGATCCTAAATTAGCGATCTCTTCCTCTCCAATATCTGTCTCCATGAATTCCTGAAATTCTTGATCCAATGCATCATTAATGACATCAATCCTGAAACAAGTCTCATCATTAGAATAAGAATGCTTGATAGACTTTTCAACATTAAACACAATCCTATCAGTTCCTACGCCTAAAGAAATCTCCTTATCCTTCACACGGATGATAGCATCCGCGGTATTAAGGAATGGGCGTCCAAGAATAAGAGGGACCTTCGTATCTTCCTCCATCTCGAGGATAACGAAGTCAACAAGAAAAACAATGTGGCCAACTCTGACACTAATGTTTTCAGCAATCCCGATGGGATACTGAAATGAATGGTCAGCAAGTCTTATACTCATACGAGTAGGGCGAAGGACTCCCAATGACAACTTGGCATAAACCGAGTAAGGCATCAAATTGATGCTAGCCCCTAAATCAGCTAAGGCCTTACAAATAATGGTTCTAATAGAGCAAGTGATAAGAAAACTCCCTGGGTCTTCAAGTTTTGGTGGAATGCGGTTCTGCAAGATAGCAGAACACTCGGCACTAAGAAATGTAGCCTTTGCCTCTTCAAACTTCCCTTTGTCTGTCACAAGCTCCTTAATGAACTTAGCATAATTGGGCATCCCCTGAATAAGATCAACTAAAGGAACATTAATATGAACATTTTTGATCATGTCAACAAACTTGTTATAATGCTCCTTCAGCTTTGCTTTCCTGAACCTCTGTGGAAATGGTATCTTCGGCTTGTATGGTTTAACCTCTGGAACCACAGCCGGTTTTGGTGGAGTGACCGGAGTCTTCACGGTCGAATCTTCCTCCATCTCTATTTCTTCATCAACATCGGTATCATCACCCCCGTTATCCTGCACATCTGAAACAACAACATTAGGAATAGGAGGTGGGTCATAAGACCTACCAGTACGAGTGGTGATGGCTTTGGCTTGCTCATTACGGACTGGAGGTGGAGTGTATTTCTGTCCCTGACTAAACTGTCCCGAATTAAACTGAGGTTTAGGATTCTGCTGTGTGTTGCTAGGAAGAGTCCCCGTGGGCCTAGCAAGAGCTGCCATCCTACTTTTGAGATCCTTGAAATTAGCACCCTGATTCTTCATGTTGATCTCCACCTTCCCGCTTATCTGATCCAACCTCTCACTCAAAGCCTTAGTATCATCCCTGATCATTTGAATGCTAGTGTTTGTTTCAACTTGATTACTAGCCAACTGCTTCATCATCTCCCTCAACTCGGCATTAGGATCGGCATTAGAAGAAGAAGAACCTGATCCTTGCCCTTGCTGAGTCTGCTGTTGTGGCTGATTCTGATAATTATCTCTTTGCCACCTGTTACCTGAAAAACGAGGAGCATTAGCCTGAAAAGAAGAGTTATAAGAAGAATTACCTGAAGGCCGGTTCTGGAAACCGGTGTTGCGGTGGAAGTTCCCTTGGGGTTGATTCTGAACATAGTTCACATCTTCGGGTGCCCGATTTGGATACTCATCAGAATAGTGCATATCACCACAATGATCACACCCATCGGCTACGACCTTAACATCCCTCTCAATTGCTCCAAACCTAGTCTCTTGAGCAGCAAAGCTCCTATCCATGCGCTCAAATAGCGCCTTAATCTCTCCAATAACCCCTGAATCGTTGCTAGCTTCAACCTTAGCAACTATCCCTTGGTTAGTTCCTTTCATCATCCATATTTGAGTTATCCTTTGCCATGTCTTCCAAGATTTGATAACCTTCATTGGGTGTAATGTTATTGAAACTACCCCCAAAAGCATATCCCAATTCTCGTTTAGACTTCTTATTTAAACCATCAAAGAAAAGCTCCACATATTGTTCCTTAGTCAAATTGTGACCTGGACAATTTCTCAACATCTCCTTGAAACGAACCCAAGCATCTGCAACATCTTCTCCATCATCTTGTTCAAACGACCTAATCATATTCTCCAACTTTCTTTGAGTTCTAAGTGAATAAAACTCACCAATGAAAGCCTCCTTAAGTTGGTTCCAAGTAGTGATTGAATTTTCTGGAAGATCATTGAACCAATCAAGTGCTTCTCCGGTGATTGACATGGGAAATGTCTCAAGTTTCACGGCATTCATTTGATTTTGACCATATTGATAAAGCCGAGCCAACTTTTCAAACCTATCCAAGTGTTGGTAAGGATCCCATTTCCTTTTTCCATCAAATTGGTGCTCTTCTATGCTCTTAAGATGATTCCCTTTCAAATTGAAAGTGTGATCAATGGCCGGTGGTCTAATGGCGGAGCCACGGCTAGTTGGAATAGTTCGAACCCTCTCGCCATAGCGAGTGTCATTTGGATCCCTTGGTTGTTCGTCACCCATCTCCTCTTGCTTAACTTCTAAATTGAAGAATTCGTCTAAATAAAACCCTTCCTCGTCCGAATCAGGAGTGGGTTTAGCTATAGGTGAAAATGGTGTTGGTATTGGTGTTGTGGGTTCAGTGAAGTTAAACCGACGCCCTCTTGGTCTTCTCGGAGTAGACAAAGGACTATTCAAAGGTAGACCCGAAGAACGCAAGTTCATCAACTAAAGAAATATGCCTGCAAACACACAACTAACACAAACACGTCAAATGCAACTGTGATAAGAAAAGAAAACTAAACTAATAAAACAAGTAACTTCCTCACGCGTGAGAAAGGATCAAACCACTAAATTAACAACTAAATCGGCACACAATCCCCGGCAGCGGCGCCAAAAACTTGATGCGTGAAATCGAGTTTGTAAAATTTATAAATAAGTACCCACTAAAAACCGACTACTACACACTTTCAGGCAGTGGACCTGATCGCATATAGTATAGTAAGTAGTAAGTCCGAGATCGTTCGCGGGGATTGGTTTTGAAATAATTGTTTACTAAAGTGGTTTTAGAATAAGGATGGAACCGTAGCCGAATTGCTACCTCACTTTGACAATTTGAAATTAAAGAAATTTAAATGACAAGTCACTTGAAAGTAAAGAAAGTTCAAACAATATAAATAAAGATCATCCACTTCGAATCCACTTGACTTCAGTTATGATTGCACACGTTAAAGATCAAATTATTTAGAGTTGACAAGATAATCGTGAAAGGATAAAAATGCTCGCGTGGTACCACCAACCGCTCGCAAATCACCCCAACACCTAAGTTGCTAGTTGAATTACCCAAGTCGGTACCACCAATGCCTAGAAAATCTCCCCAACAATTAGTTTGCTTGATTATCCAATTACCAATTATGCCTATGTGAATGAAAACGTGGTACCACCAACCGTTTCTAAACACGTTTACCGATTAATTCCTATTATAGATTTGACATTCACCGTCATACCATGAACCGGTGACAAACGACCATAGACAATCGAATTGAAACGATAAACATATTCACCTAGTACCACTAACGATGAACACATAAACCATCAACATCAAAAGAATAAATCACAAGGAATTAATTGATAAAGATCACGACACAAAGATAATTTAATCAACTCTTGAATTAAAATATTGCAATCATATCATTCGTCAAGTTTCATCAAAGTGGATGATTATAAATCTAGCCACTCATGCTAAATAGAAAATAACAAACGAAATAGAAAGAGAACATATTGTACCAATATTTGTTGAATGTAAATTGCAAGACAGAAAATTAGATACGATCTAGATGGGTGTTCTTGAATCTTCAATGAATCCAATGATGAAATCTGAGATGATCCTTCGAAGAATTCGCGGTAGAACAGCTCCTAGAAAGAAAATTTGATCAATGGGAAATAGGGTTTATTTTTCTTTATATACCTCCCCAAAATCTGATGCAGAAAGCTGAAACCCTGTTTTTCCCGTGCACTCACTGCGGCGCAGTGGGCCTTGTGCACTCCCACTGCGGCGCAGTGAGAGTCTTCTGAAATTCTGTTCTAGTGTGACTGCGGCGCAGTGGGGCTAGTGCACTCCCACTGCGGCGCAGTTAAAATCCTCTGGAAATTCATCTCTTTTACTCGGCCTTTGACTGCGGCGCAGTGGGGCAACTCCCCCACTGCGGCGCATGGAATATCCTCTGGAAATTGTTTGGCATTGGCACCCAACGACTGCGGCGCAGTGGGGATGCTCCTCCCACTGCGGCGCAGTCAAATACTTGCTGGAATCTTTAGTTCTTCATTATTAACCGCTCTCGAACACTCGGATCAACATCTTGGCCTAAATTCGTTAGAAAATGCACCAAATGGACGCACAACCTGGTAAGAACCTGAAAGCACTAACAAACACCATAAACGCGCCAAATGCATACAAAATTGACTCAAAACATATACGGAAAAGGCCAATAATGATGTGGGCGATCTATATAAATTGGTCACATCAATAACGTTCGAAGTAACTTATGGCTTCCTTGACGTTCGTTCCTTTTCTCCTCCAAGTTTTCTGAGTTCCTTCGTGCTTCAGTAGCTTCAACCATCTCCACGTCGATCGGTGTTTGATTTCCAGGGCTGGTTCGGGTGGTGACGGATTTGATTTCGCGAAAATCGGGACTGCATGGGGTACCAGCGGCGCTGGGTATGCCCGAGCGGCGCTGGGGTTCACCTGGGTGGCCTCCAGCGGCGCTGGATGGTATCCAACGGCGCTGGGCTTCACCTGGAGGGGTGCCAGCGGCGCTGGCTTGTGTGCCCAGCGGCGCTGGTGACTCCGTAACAGTTCCAGATTTTTCGTTTTTGCACGATTCGGTTCCTTCTTTATCTCGGGCAGCTTGCTGTTTACGTCTCTGATCAATATGAAATTCCTTCAGCTGTTCCAAGTATTCTTCTTTTCGAATCTTCTTGTCCCTTTTGTCCATTTCCATTTTCTCCTCTATCCGTCCATATACTTCGTTCTCAAGGAATCCATAAGCTATGTAATCTCCAGCTTCCAAAAGCTCTTTCCCTAATATTCTTCTGATCATGTCCGCAATTTCCTTTCTTAATCCATTGGCGAACTTTTTTATTAGGGTGGCACGGTTAATTTCATAGACTACACAATGCTCTTTAATGGTTTTTATCCTTTTCCATGCTATTCTTACCGACTCTTCTCTTCCTTGTCGGAATTTTTCTAGCATTTCTTTTAGCTCAAATTGATTATGTAATCTTACACAATAGGGCACCTCTTCTCCTTTCTTAACTGCTTCCGCCAAAACTTGCACTCTTTCCCATTCTTGGTTTCCATCCTCCTCTTCTTCTTCAGATTCTTCAAATTCTGCTTCATAGAACTTATCATCCAAGATCTTTATTCTAAAATCAGCCGGTTGAGTATGAAAACATCCAAATGCTGCTTTATCCATCGCACGTCGTGCATAGTCTTCCATTCCATAATAGAAAAAGTCCGTGAACTCCAAATCGTGGCAATATGTTTTCTTCCTTATTCTCCTCACGATAAGTTTCATACGTTCCCATGACTCATCTACCTCTTCATACTCATCTTGCTTAAAATTTTGCATGTCCAAGACTGGGTCACTACTAGAAAATTTAGAATTTCCAAGGAATTTTTTTCAAGGAACAAGTTTCCTTGAAAATTAACAAGGAATTACTAACCAAACAACAACAAACTATATTAGTAAGGAGTTTACAAGGAAATAGTGACAACCTGTAACCTGTTGATAATTCCTTGAAAAACATAAACAGATTTTCAACAGATTAGCAACAAAATGGATGGTCGTTGATAATTCATTGGAAATAATATTACTTGAATACGTTTTTATAATTCAATCAAAGAAACTGAAATTAAAACAAAAAAAATCATGTATATGTTATATAACATGTTATATATGTGTGTACAATAATTGTATATGTGAAAACATAAAAAAATTCCTTGAAATATTCATGAAATATTAGGCGGTATCATTTTTATGTATTCCCAATTTTCCAAAATTATTCAATATCTATAGAAATCCTTACTTTTACTTTTTTTCCCCACATATCAAAAGATTTAACACCTTTGATCTTATACCCATTTGTTTTTTAGGGTTCCAACAAATACTCCCACCAACATCGATTTCTTTGATTCATACCTAGATCCAACACTAACAACTCTAAATTAATAAGCCCTAATATGTAAAACGAGGTTTTTTCTTTCCAACCTTTGAATTGCAGATGATGAAATTATCATCAACATATACTAAACAAAATTCTTTAGTTGATTAAATGTCATCGTCGAGCAACACCGGTCAGAATCCCGCTGCCATCAAGAACCCTGCCATCAGCAACCCACTGCCTTCATCTTTAATCAACTAAAGGTTACTAATTTATCTACTTATCTTAATGAGATATGTTTACTATTATCTTTTATTATGGTTTTTCTTGAAATTAACCAAGTATGTAGTTTTTTCCTCTTCAAGTGGTTAATATGTAAATTGTCTGCTTAAATCAAAAGTGATATAGTTATATCAGTTGTATCATGTACGTGACCAGACATACGCTATTTATTAGTAACAAAGTTACCGTGTCTGGTACTAGCCTTGTATGGATATGCTTAGTATAAATATGTCTCGTAAGTGACACTGATCAATATAAATCACTTGCATTTACAGGACAGAACATAATTTTTGAAGGTTGATCTTCATATGCAAATACATGGTTTAAGGTAAAGAACTGAAATCAAGTTTCGACTTCATATATTCCAAGTAATGTGATAAAGGACAGACCTTTAGAATGGTCTGAAGTTGTGGATTAATGTAAGAACCTGGTCTTGAAACACGAGTTTTTTCTTTCCAACCTTTGAATTGCAGATGATGTAAATTATCATCAACATATACTAAACAAAATTCTTTAGTTGATTAAAATTATTGTCTTCGTCGAGCAACACCGGTCAGAATCCCGCTGCCATCAAGAACCCTGCCATCAGCAACCCATTGCCTTCATCTTTAATCAACTAAAGGTTACTAATTTATCTACTTATCTTAATGAGATATGTTTACTATTATCTTTTATTATGGTTTTTCTTGAAATTAACCAAGTATGTAGTTTTTTCCTCTTCAAGTGGTTAATATGTAAATTGTCTGCTTAAATCAAAAGTGATATAGTTATATCAGTTGTATCATGTACGTGACCAGACATACGCTATTTATTAGTAACAAAGTTACCGTGTCTGGTACTAGCCTTGTATGGATATGCTTAGTATAAATATGTCTCGTAAGTGACACTGATCAATATAAATCACTTGCATTTACAGGACATAACATAATTTTTGAAGGTTGATCTTCATATGCAAATACATGGTTTAAGGTAAAGAACTGAAATCAAAAAGAAAGAAAAAAACACTAAAAAAGAAGAAGGCGGGATACATAAAAAAAACTTGAAATATTCATGAAATATTAGGCGGTATCATTTTTATGTATTCCCAATTTTCCAAAATTATTCAATATCTATAGAAATCCTTACTTTTACTTTTTTTCCCCACATATCAAAAGATTTAACACCTTTGATCTTATACCCATTTGTTTTTTAGGGTTCCAACAAATACTCCCACCAACATCGATTTCTTTGATTCATACCTAGATCCAACACTAACAACTCTAAATTAATAAGCCCTAATATGTAAAACGAGGTTTTTTCTTTCCAACCTTTGAATTGCAGATGATGAAATTATCATCAACATATACTAAACAAAATTCTTTAGTTGATTAAAATTATTGTCATCGTCGAGCAACACCGGTCAGAATCCCGCTGCCATCAAGAACCCTGCCATCAGCAACCCACTGCCTTCATCTTTAATCAACTAAAGGTTACTAATTTATCTACTTATCTTAATGAGATATGTTTACTATTATCTTTTATTATGGTTTTTCTTGAAATTAACCAAGTATGTAGTTTTTTCCTCTTCAAGTGGTTAATATGTAAATTGTCTGCTTAAATCAAAAGTGATATAGTTATATCAGTTGTATCATGTACGTGACCAGACATACGCTATTTATTAGTAACAAAGTTACCGTGTCTGGTACTAGCCTTGTATGGATATGCTTAGTATAAATATGTCTCGTAAGTGACACTGATCAATATAAATCACTTGCATTTACAGGACAGAACATAATTTTTGAAGGTTGATCTTCATATGCAAATACATGGTTTAAGGTAAAGAACTGAAATCAAGTTTCGACTTCATATATTCCAAGTAATGTGATAAAGGACAGACCTTTAGAATGGTCTGAAGTTGTGGATTAATGTAAGAACCTGGTCTTGAAACACGAGTTTTAAGTATCGGGTATCAGATCAAGTGACATCCTATGCGTTTTCTGATGAAGAGTTTCCCAGCGGTTAATATTAAGGGTTTCTTTTTTGCATTGTGTTTAACTTAATTGCACAGAAGTTCGTACAAACTTTTGCTGCATTTGTATGAGCTTTAGGTTCAAAAGCATTGATCTCTCTATCAATTAGTAGTAATGAAGAAATGGTACATCTATGTCCTATCTGTATCTTTGTTAACATTGGCCGTATTCGGGTACTTTGTTATGAAAAACCCAATTAGAGAATCTTATATCTCACCATCTACATACTACAACACAACAAATCCTCTTGAATGGATAAACTTTGGTGCACCCCCTATTCATAATCCAGGAAGTGACTCTCAAGTTGTATTGGCTGATGAGATAGTATCTACCCTTTTAAAAAAATATGTGATGTTTGCAATTTCAACTATGATCACTTGTATAAAACTCTTTAGTACAACTTATCGATTAACTCCTTACATTGTTTTAATGCAGGTTCTTGTTTGCTTACTAGTACTACTTCAATTGTACCAGTCGTTTTTGACTCATTTATATCCTGGTATGATTATTAGATGCTCTTTGTTTATGTAACTCGTCTTTAAAAGCTATGATAATTAATTAGTTTTACTTTTCATTTTAGGCATCATGGATTATTCTAGTGGAGGTAGTGTAGGTCGTGGAACGAGTCGTGGAGGTAGCACGGGTCGATGGGGTAGCACGGGCCAAGGATGTGGTACGGGTCAAGGAGGTGGTACGTGGTACTGTTAGGTGGTGGTAGTGATACTGGTCTAGGTAGTGTACAGGTCCAAGAAGTAGCACAGGTCGAGGAGGTGGCATAAGTCGAGGATCTTTTAGCAAAGGCAGAGGTAGATGTAGCAGCAATGGTGGTGGGCGTGGAAATGAGACATCAGATCGTCCTGTTAGTCCTGGACCAGGTTGTGGTACTTGTCCAGGTGGTGGTATTGATACTGGTCTAGGTAATGGTACATGTCCAGTAGTTAGCACAGGTCGAGGAGGTAACATAAGTCGAGGATCTTTTAGTAAAGGCAGAGGTAGATGTAACAACAATGGTGGTGGGCGTGGAAATGAGACATCAGATCGTCCTGTTAGTCCTGGACCAGGTTGTGGTACTTGTCCAGGTGGTGGTATTGATACTGGTCTAGGTAGTGGTACCGGTCCAAGAAGTAGCACAGGTCGAGGAGGTGGCATAAGTCGAGGATCTTTTAGCAAAGGCAGAGGTAGATGTAGCAGCAATGGTGGTGGGCGTGGAAATGAGACATCAGATCGTCCTGTTAGTCCTGGACCAGGTTGTGGTACTTGTCCAGGTGGTGGTAGTGATACTGGTCTAGGTAGTGGTACAGGTCCAAGAAGTAGCACAGGTCGAGGAGGTGGCATAAGTCGAGGATCTTTTAGCAAAGGCAGAGGTAGATGTAGCAGCAATGGTGGTGGGCGTGGAAATGAGACATCAGATCGTCCTGTTAGTCCTGGACCAGGTTGTGGTACTTGTCCAGGTGGTGGTATTGATACTGGTCTAGGTAATGGTACATGTCCAGTAGTTAGCACAGGTCGAGGAGGTAACATAAGTCGAGGATCTTTTAGTAAAGGCAGAGGTAGATGTAACAACAATGGTGGTGGGCGTGGAAATGAGACATCAGATCGTCCTGTTAGTCCTGGACCAGGTTGTGGTACTTGTCCAGGTGGTGGTATTGATACTGGTCTAGGTAATGGTAGTCCATGTATCTCATAACGAGCGTTTAGATAATATGGACATGGATGATCACTATTTTGAGGAGGAATCATCACAACATTTCGAGGAGGATTCGAATGTTGTAGAGCAACCACCTACAAATCCATCAAATCGTGTAGAAGTCTGGCTTCTTGGCGAAGAGTATGTATATAGTTAATAATTTATAATATCTTTGATCAGATTATATCAAGGTTAATTATCTTGAAATGATTCCATAAATTGTATGTAGGTTTGGTGACCCAAAGGTTGGCCGCAAGGCCATATCTATTTTGAGGAGCATGTACAATGGGCCGTGGGCTACATGGGCTGATGTCGAGTCAGATTATGTTGAAAAGCTGTGGCGGCGGTTCGAGGTTATTACTTGCTAACTGTTGACCTGTATTTATTACTTAAGATTGATAAATATCCTCACGAAATATACTTTTATGTGCAGAACATCCATGAACAAGTTCGTCATGCATGGAATAAACACATGCAACTTCGATTTTATAGTGTCACCCAAGGGGCCAGGGCGTATGCAAAGAAAATTTGTTGGTAAGTTTAGTCAATTACTTGAATTATTTATCATCCTATTAATTAGTTATACTATCCGGAAATATAAAAAAAGTTATCTTGTTCATATATATGATAGAATGATTACGCCATAAGTTATGCTGAGAAAAATGGGATTGAAGATGTGGCTGAAATGATTACTGCTCAAACGATGACTGATGATGTAGAGCTTTGGAAGGAGTGTTCGGGGAAAGCTAGAAAAGGGTTGTATGGTGGTGGTATACGACAAGATCCCAATTTTGTGGTGACGGGTGTACGAAGTACACAGTAGTATTGGTGTATCAAACTCGAATAATGAGCAGGTTGTTTTTTTTTTTTTATTTTTTGTGTGATATTGCATTTTCTTTTTTCATTTTAAGTATCTATATGTTGTTTGGGTTAATAAGGTTTATCAAGTCATGCGGGTCACGGGCAAATACAATTTTGTTTTATTGCTGTTTTTTGTTGCATAATTGTTGTATTGTTGCTGATTTTGCTATTTTGTTGCCTTTTTAGCTGTTTTTGTTGTTGTGCTCTTTGTTGCTGTTTTGTTGCTGTTTTGCTGTTTTTTGTTGTATTTTGTGTTTTTTTGTTGCTTTTTGCTGTTTTTTTGTTGCTTTTTGCTGTTTTTTTGTTGCTTTTGCTGTTTTTTTGTTGCTTTTGCTGTTTTTTTGTTGCTATTTTGCTGTTTTGTTGTTGCTGTTTTTATTGTTTATTATTGCAGAATTTATAATATCTTTGATCACATCTTTAGCTTGTTGGAAACATATGCATGCGTTCTAATATCCTAGTCTTTTTTTTTCCAATTATTATTTATTTCTGTAATTAAGATGGTTTTTGTGCACATAATATGGCAGCTATTACATTTTGGCAATTCATTGTTATATCTTGAAGTTATTAAAAATAGTCTAGTCATTTGTCGTCAATTGATTTTATATAGTTGTTTTATTATACATATTATTCTATAGATTTTGGTACATAGAGTTTGGTTATTAAACATATGTGTTATATCTTGTTGGTAGGTTCGTACTTTGATGGAAACGTTGAGCGAAAACAAAAAGAAATGGAAGAACAATGAGAACTTGCGGAGAAAGCAACATTAGCGGTTGAAGAACAAAAGGAGTTGACAAAACAACAACTAAAGGAAATGGAGGATAAGTATAACGCCTTTACCGCAATGATGCTTAAAAATTATCCACCTCCTAGCTAGTATCTAGTATTAGTATTGGTAACATTAAACGTTGTTATGTCTTTTGCTACTAGCTAGTATCTAGTATTAGGAACGTTAAACATTGCCTTTTGGAATATGTAGTTGTCTTCGATCCTTTTGATGGTTTTATGCAATTTCATGTATCTTACAAGTTTGTGTGGTTACAATTGTGTATTAAAGTTTTAGCTTCATATATTTTCAATATTCAGGAAATATTAAAAAAAACAGCTATATTTTAGAAAATACTGAAATTTTTTCAAAGGATTTCTAACGACCAGTTTATTACGAATTTTAAAGGAAACTAAATCAAGGAAATTGCAAGGATTGATTACCAAGGAAATTTCAAGGACTCATCACCAAGGGATTTTAAAGGACGAGTGTTTTGAGGATTTTCCAAGGAAATATTTATTAAGGAAGTTGCAAGGAAGATTTTTCAAGGCTTGGGCCCTTAAAAATTCCTTGATAACTGGTCCTTGAAAACGCGTTGGAAATATAAGAGCTCCTTGAAAAGTCCTTGAAAATAAAATTTGCAAGGAAACTTTTTCCAAGGACCAGATTTCCTTGGAAATTTGTCTAAAACGTCCATTTTCAAGGAACTTTCAATGAAAAAGCTCCTTTATAAACTTATTTTTCTAGTAGTGGTCGGTGGTTTCAAAGTCGAATTGAAATTCCTTTTCCATATAATCACCCTTAGGGCATTTTCCTTCTTCTTTGACTTCGATGCACTTCACCTCATACTCTTGCGTAGCTTGCAAGTCTCTATCAAACCATCTCCTGAATCCCATGGGTATGCGAAACTGGTCCGCGTTCTTAGAATCTTGCTTGAAAAGCTGCTGTTCGGGATCCTCAGGGTTTCCCAGCGGCGCTGGGCTGCATTCCCAGCGGCGCTGGGGTGTCTTTCCGGTTCCCAATTCGTCTTCTTCTTTGTCTTCCGGTTTCTTCTTGGTTATTTTCTGTTCGGCATACCTCCAATCATATTTCTTCTCATCTGGTTTTCCTCCTAAAATGCTTTCCGGGTTGCCTTCGAACATTCCTTCCGATTTGAGCTCACTTATGAAGCGATGATTCTCCTTGTACTCGTGTTCTTCTCGATGTACCTTCCTTTCGAGAAACTCTAAGGCTTTCTTAGTGTTGTTCAAGAACAAATTGCTTGCCGCTTCATAGCATAACCTAGCTCTTTCTTCATCCCGCAATCCATGATAAAACCAAGGCACATAATCCGCGGGCTTTAAACTTTTATCTCCCAGCAAGTTGACGGTTTCTTTCATTCTAAGCCATGCATTTTCCCAATTCTCGAACTACAACTGCTCAAAATACTCCACATTACGTCTAAGGATATTTTCTCTGCTGTTGTCACACGGTCCACAAGTTGTCGAAGCGTGAAACGGGAAACCTGAAGGTCGACCAGTACTCCCCAGCGGCGCTGGAGGTACCAGCGGCGCTGGGAAGTTCCAGCGGCGCTGGCTTCAGCTGGGCAGTTTTTGACTCTGTCTTTTTCCACTTTGACGTCTTCCTCCATTCTCGAATCAGATTTCTCAAGTCCTTTCCAGTGCATTGTACCTATCTTAAGCTGAAACAAACTAAACGAAAACTAAAGAAAAAGAAAACAAAAACAAAAACGAACACGAAAACACGAAAACGATTAGTAACTTCAAGAACAAAACAAATTCAAAATAAACCTAAATGCAAACAATCTAAACTTAACAACTAGAAACGATAAAAATATTTTTGGATTTTTGAAATTTTAAGAAAATGAAAATACTAGCTAAATTAACTAAACCCTAATTTTGACCTAATAACCTAATTTGACTTCTAAACCTAAATGACTTAAGCTAAATACTGAAAAGTAACTACTTCGTGCCGAAACACAAAATAGGATCGAATTACACTACTAAACTAAGAATGCGTGTCGCGTCCCCGGCAGCGGCGCCAAAACACTTGATGGTGTTTTTTGTTTGAGTGTTTAAATTTATAAAAATGTTGTACAAGTTATTATCTCAAAAACACACACACCTTAACGGACAGGGGACCCGATCAGATGTAGTACAGTTTAGTGATAAGAACAGGATCGTTCGCAGGGACGCGTTGCTTTACCTAATCTAGTAATATGTGTAATTCTAGCGGTTGTGGGGTTGTCACGATTTCCTATTATACTAATGCAAATAAAAGTAAATAAAAGCCGCAACCGCTTATTCAGCGAGAGGCTTAGTCTGAAAATAGTTTGAAAAAGCAAATAACAGTAATTAAATTAAAATACTTGTTTGGCATCTCCGATCTCATGGTACGACCAAATATTATTCTACCTACTTGCTAGACTGTTGGAAACTTAATCACGGCTCAGATTCTCGTTAGATTCACTTTGCCTAATTACTAGTGCTGTCGCTAGACTCACACTGCGACGCAGCGGCGCTGGATGTGAGGGAGCGGCGCTATTGACTTGCCAGCGGCGCTGGCTTGGCTGCCAGCGGCGCTGGTAGCTCCTCTGCAGTTTGTACTTCTTCGTTGGCTAAGTCGGTTGCTGATCTGGGCCGCCCAGCGGCGCTGGCTGGGCTTGCCAGCGGCGCTGGGACTGGGCCAGTGGCGCTGGATGTGAGGGAGCGGCGCTATTGACTTGCCAGCGGCGCTGGCTTGGCTGCCAGCGGCGCTGGTAGCTCCTGCTGCAGTTTGTACTTCTTCGTTCGGCTCCCGAATCACCTCCTTGTGTCTTGCCAGCGGCGCTGGGACTGGGCCAGCGGAACTGGCTTGGTTAGCGGCGCTGATTTAAGTCGGTTGCTGATCTGGGCCGCCCAGCGGCGCTGGCTGGGCTTGCCAGCGGCGCTGGGACTGGGCCAGCGGCGCTGGATGTGAGGGAGCGGCGCTATTGACTTGCCAGCGGCGCTGGCTTGGCTGCCAGCGGCGCTGGTATCTCCTGTAGCAGTTCGTACTTCTTCGTTCGGCTCCGCGCCTTAGTTGACTTAAATAGTGATTTAAGTCGGTTGCTGATCTGGGCCGCCCAGCGGCGCTGGCTGGGCTTGCCAGCGGCGCTGGGACTGGGCCAGCGGCGCTGGATGTGAGGGAGCGGCGCTATTGACTTGCCAGCGGCGCTGGCTTGGCTGCCAGCGGCGCTGGTAGCTCCTGCTGCAGTTCGTACTTCTTCGTTGGCTCCCAGCGGCGCTGGCTGGGCTTGCCAGCGGCGCTGGGACTGGGCCAGCGGCGCTGGATGTGAGGGAGCGGCGCTATTGACTTGCCAGCGGCGCTGGCTTGGCTGCCAGCGGCGCTGGATGTGAGGGAGCGGCGCTATTGACTTGCCAGCGGCGCTGGCTTGGCTGCCAGCGGCGCTGGTAGCTCCTGCTGCAGTTTGTACTTCTTCGTTCGGCTCCCGAATCACCTCCTTGTGTCTTGCCAGCGGCGCTGGGCGCCAGCGGCGCTGCTTGGCTGCCAGCGGCGCTGCTTGGCTGCCAGCGGCGCTGCTGGCTGCCAGCGGCGCTGCTGGCGCCAGCGGCGCTGCTGGTGCCAGCGGCGCTGCTTGGCTGCCAGCGGCGCTGGCTTGGCTGCCAGCGGCGCTTGCTGGTGCCAGCGGGTTAGTTGACTTAAATAGTGATTTAAGTCGGTTGCTGATCTGGGCCGCCCAGCGGCGCTGGCTGGGCTTGCCAGCGGCGCTGGGACTGGGCCAGCGGCGCTGGATGTGAGGGAGCGGCGCTATTGACTTGCCAGCGGCGCTGGCTTGGCTGCCAGCGGCGCTGGTATCTCCTGCTGCACGGTACTTCTTGCTTGGCGCCCAGCGGCGCTGGCTGGGCTTGCCAGCGGCGCTGGGACTGGGCCAGCGGCGCTGGATGTGAGGGAGCGGCGCTATTGACTTGCCAGCGGCGCTGGCTTGGCTGCCAGCGGCGCTGGTAGCTCCTGCTGCAGTTCGTACTTCTTCGTTCGGCTCCCGAATCACCTCCTTGTGTCTTGTAAGCGGCGCTGCTGGCGCCAGCGGCGCTGCGGCTGCCAGCGGCGCTGCTTGGCTGCCAGCGGCGCTGCTTGGCTGCCAGCGGCGCTGCTTGGCTGCCAGCGGCGCTGCTTGGCTGCCAGCGGCGCTGCTTGGCTGCCAGCGGCGCTGCTTGGCTGCCAGCGGGTTGTTGAGGGTTAGTTCGACTTAAATAGTGATTTAAGTCGGTTGCTGATCTGGGCCGCCCAGCGGCGCTGGCTGGGCTTGCCAGCGGCGCTGGGACTGGGCCAGCGGCGCTGGATGTGAGGGAGCGGCGCTATTGACTTGCCAGCGGCGCTGGCTTGGCTGCCAGCGGCGCTGGTAGCTCCTGCTGCAGTTTGTACTTCTTCGTTCGGCTCCCGAATCACCTCCTTGTGTCTTGTAACTTCATAGGCTTCCTTCTTGAGTCACTTGATGTCATTTACCCTCTCTCGCATCTTCCGTGAACCTGCGTAAACATACGACTCCATTAAGTACCGATAGTTCCAGAATATTAACTCATTTAGACATTGAAATGAAGCCTTTCGATAGGGGTTTTTATCACAAAATGGACGCTCATCATATACCCCACTTACCATTATTGGCTCTATAACCATCAATGAACACATTACTCTGCACAATGTCTTCTATGTTCCCAGCTTCACTTACAATCTACTTTCCATAAGTAGATTGCTCATTCCTCACACTTCAATCACCTTTACTTATAATTCTTGTATTTTTCAGGACCATGACAAAAAGATTGCCCAGGGCATCCTTTGTAATGGTCTCTACTTACTCTCTTCCAAAGCAACTCCATCACAAGTTCACTCCAAGGCTTCTCAAATCCACTCCTCTCAAGCTCACTCCAAGGCCACAATCTTAAATGTCCCCACTGCTACAAAGCTATGGCATGCAAGACTGGGTCATTGTTCTTTTCATGTCCTTAAGAAAATAAAGTCTTTAGCTACTTTTGTAAACTGTAATTCTGAATCTATGTGTACTATATGTCCTTTGTCCAAGCATCATATGCTTCCCTTTCCTTCTAGTACTTCTTATGCATCATCTTTGTTTGATCTTGTCCACATAGATGTGTGGGGCCATACAGACACCCCACAATACATAAGTCCATATACTTTCTAACCATTGTTGATGACCACTCAAGAGCAACCTGGACTTATCTATTACCTAGTAAACATCATGTCACTTTCATAGCCAAAACCTTCCATAAATACATCCAAAATCATTTCAAAATAAATATCAAAACTATCAGGACAGACAATGGAACAGAATTTGTCAATGAATCCCTTCAAAATTTCTTCAAAGAACATGGCATAATTCACCAAACAACCTGTCCATACACACCACAACAAAATGCCAGAGTTGAAAGAAAACACAGGCACCTTCTTGAAATGGCCAGATCGCTCCACTTCCAAGCAAATTTTCCAAAACATCTATGGGGGTACTGCATTTTAGCTGCCACATACCTTATTAACAGGCTCCCATCAACTGTCCTTAATCACAAAAGTCCCTATGAAATTCTATATGGTGAACCACCAAATCTTGATCACCTCAAAATTATTGGCTGCCAAGCTTTTTTATACACCAAAACTTCTGACAAATTTGCTCCAAGAGCCTTGTCCACAATTTTTGTAGGGTATCCCAATGATCAAAAAGGGTACCTACTCTATGATCCTGTAACCACCAAAGTCCACACAAGCAGACATGTTCTCTTTGATGAAACAATCTTTCCCTTTCACACAAAACCTGCTTCAAATGCCCCCTCCCCCACTGTCACTACTGATATTCACCCTACTTTCCCTACTCCTACTACTTCCATCATTCCTCAATCCACATCGAGTACTTCTACCTCACAAGACACACCTCCCACAACTTCTCTTAATCTCCCAACACCACCAGATTCATCCACAAACACTGATACAACAACACAACAATCATCAATGCAACCACCTCCAACACAACAGTCATCAATACAACCACCTCCACTCAGAAAATCCACAAGATCTAAGACAATCTCTTCTATACTCAAGGACTTCTCTCATTCTCTTCCAAAATCTCTCATTCACAATGTCACATCTTCCAAGTTTCATCACTCAAATTACATCAATTACTCCAATCTGTCCCCCACCTCACTCCACCTTGTTCATAATATCACCACTACAACCCACACATACCATCAGGCATCTAAGGACCCTAGATGGATAGAAGCAATGAACAATGAAATTAAAGCATTAGAACAGAACCATACATGGGATATTACCAAACTTCCTTCAGGAAAATCCCCCATAGGATGCAAATGGGTATATAGAGTTAAATACAATGCAGATGGTTCCTTAGACAAATTTAAAGCAAGACTGGTAGCCAAGGGATTCACTCAAAGAGAAGGCATTGACTACAATGAAACTTTTGCACCTGTGGCAAAAATGACTACTGTAAGGACCCTCCTAGCTGTTGTTGTCCAACAAAACTGGACCATTGAACAATTGGATGTCAATAATGCCTTCCTTCATGGTGATCTACCTGAGGAAGTTTACATGACAATTCCACCTGGCTATCCTTCTCAAGAACCCAACTCTGTTTGTAAACTCACCAAATCACTATATGGACTCAAACAAGCAAACAGACAGTGGTTTGAAAAGCTAACCACTTCCCTTGTGAGCATTGGTTTCAAGCAAAGTTATGTTGACACTTCTCTGTTCACCTTTGCTAATGGTTCCAAATTTACAGCTTTATTGGTATATGTTGATGATATCTTATTAGCTGGAAATGACCCTGAACACACCACTTATGTTAAAAACCACTTGGACAATGCTTTCGGCATCAAGGATCTTGGACCCATCCATTACTATTTGGGCATTGAGTTTCTAAGAAATAAATCTGGTCTTACACTTAGCCAAAGGAAATATACTCTAGAGCTCTTATCTTTAGCTGGAGTACTAGATTCCAAGCCTGCTGTAACTCCTCTTGATCCCAGCATCAAGCTTGACAATAATGAAGGCACAACTCTTGAAGATCCTTCTCTCTACAGAACACTGGTTGGCAAGCTAATATATCTCACCATCACTAGGCCAGACATCACATTTGCTGCACAAGCACTCGGCCAATTCCCTCATTCACCAAGGACATCTCATATGAAAGCTTTATTAAGAACTTTAAGGTACAAAACGCCCTACACAACACCAACCACCCCAAAACCACCCACGGCCAATTCCCTCATTCACCAAGGACATCTCATATGAAAGCTTTATTAAGAACTTTAAGGTATCTCAAAAACTGCCCTGGACAAGGCATCTTCTTCTCTGCTAACAGCTCTTCACAGTTTCTCACATAATGTGACAGTGATTGGGCAAGCTGCCCCATGTCCAGACTATCTGTTATAGGCTTTGCCATTTTCTTAGGATCCAATCTCATATCCTGGCAGTCAAAGAAACAAATTGTTGTTTCTAGGTCATCCACTGAAGCAGAATACAGGGCCATGGCTGACACTTCTTGTGAAATATCCTGGTTAAATTACCTTCTCCATGAACTACAACCTATTGTCACTCCAATTATTATTATGTGTGACAATTCCTCTACCATTTCTCTTGCTTCAAATCCAGTTCAGCATGCCAGAACAAAGCATATTGAGATTGACTGTCACTTTGTTAGAGACAAAATCAAATCTGGACAGCTCACTTTGTTAGAGACAAGATTAAACAGGGCCTCATCCTTCCCAAATTTGTTCCTTCCCACACTCAAGTTGCTGACATCTTGACAAAAGCTTTACCCAGATATCTTCACTATAATTGCCTATCCAAGTTGGCTGTGTGTGATCCATATACACTGCCAACTTGCGGGGGGAATATAATGCAAGAAGCTACCACAGGCTCACAATGTGTGAGAAATGCCAAAGACATCAAGCGAACCAGACACCTCCACAAGACCCAAGCATTGATACAACAAAGTCTAATACAATGTGGAAATATGTAAATACAAGGACTGAAGGTGTAAATAATCAATAACTTAAGGTTGCATTATGTAAACTAGTTAGTTAGTTAGTTTGTTAGTGGCGGTTAGATTAGTCAAAGCAATATATAATGTTGTAATTTCTTCTTTCTCTGTAATAATATAGATACAAAATACATTTCATATCATTTTTCCCAATTTTCTCTCCAAAATGTCAGTTTCTCATATGGTATCAAAGCACCATTGAAGCATCATCAATTTAACACTATAGTGGAAGTTTTATTATACAAATTTGACTCTTTATATAGGATGCCCTCCCTTTAAATTTTTTGATGGCCTCGTAGTCTTGACCCAAATTATTTTCTTGCTCAACTAGAAATTGTTAAGTTTGTGTTGTTTTTTTTTTTTAACAACAAGTTTGTGTTGTTTTAGTTGCTATTATTACATGATAATGTGATTGAATTCTCACGAGAGTTGAGACTAACCAACAAGAAAATTTTTATTTGCTCTTATTAAACAATTTATACATATTTAATAAAAATAACTATTTATCTATATCTATATCTATACTACTCTATAAAGCAAACTACCCCCTCCCCTTTAAGTAATTAAGTTTTAAAATGATCATATTACCCCTCTTCTTTATACATTTAAACATCTTCACCTATTTACCTATAATACCCTTAATGAAATAAATTACAACATAGATCCTCCAACCCTTAAAGAACCATATTAACCCCTCTTACATCAATTAATTTACATTCACCACCACGCCACCACCACCGTCACTGCCGCACATCGCCGCCACCACTGCCGCCGTCGCCACACCTTCGTCGCTACCACCATCACCACCGCATCGCGCGGACATCCGTCTGTTTTATTAAATGTTATTTTGAGGTGAAATACTAAACTGATATGAGTTTGAATTTGTGATATTATTGTCATGGACTTGTTTTTCTACTTAATTCGTTACGAGTATAGAATTTTTTTTCTATCCGCCTATCAATTGTCCAATATGAGTTCGTTAAAAATAAAACTTGTTATATAAGTTATATAGTTTATTATTTTTAAATATTGACAAAGTATTGTCTCTTACTTTACTTAATGTGTTTTCTATACATAAAAAATAATAAGCTATTTTTTTTCTTGCATTTTTTTTAGTGTAGCTGTTTCATGGTTCCTGCAATTAACAATTTGTGTAGCTAATTTATGACGGTGTCTTTCGGTCATTTAGTCAAAAAAATTTTGCCCCCATAGTATCTTTTTTGGGTAAATGGGATACCCCGATGACTTGTATTACAACAACCAATAAAACGTTTAGTACAAGTAGAGCAATTAAGTATCACTCTAATTCATCTATGTGACAGGCCACATAGATGTAACCAATGACCTCTAACTAAGCCATGAAATGTATACCACGCCTACTTGACAACTATAGAATTTCAAGTCTTTATATAAGAGAAGATTAATAAATTAAAGAGTAATAATATATTTACAACAAATGTTGTCATTTCTAACACGTACAAGTTTATTACTCATAGTATACAGTTTTTTTAAACAGATAATTGTTTTATATGATATAAGAATTTGTTAAATTCATCATTACCCAATAAGGCCAATATGAAATAGCAAAACAAAATGACAATTGACAAGAGTTAAGACCGTTTTGTATCAGATGGGCCTTGTGAAAATTTGGACCTGCGTTCAAAAATAAAAAGTTTAAACTCGGCCCATATCATTATAACAATATGAGCCCATCCTTTATTAGGTCAGACAATCTCATAGTCTCAACATATATAATGAATGGTAGGTATAGAAAAACGGCACTCATTAGTTTAAGTATGAGGCAGGAAGAATGGATAAAACACACACATATATAAATATATATTGTGCATACATAGATTCCTGTTATTGTTTTCTTTCTGCCGATGAATACTGGATCTAAATATATGTGTGTGTTTTTAATGAGGCTGTGATGATTAATTAACGTTTAAGTTTCAGACACGGTGATGAGCGGTGGTCATTGGGTGGCGAAATATATATATATTTTGCAGCCATGGCTGTTGTTCATTGTCGGTTTATGTCTGAATAAAGGCGAATCTGAGCCTTTATTGTTTTATATTGATTTATGATTATGACGCCAATTTTTGTGTGTTTTATATAGCCTTTGTAAAATGGGAAATCCTATTAAAAATTATCCTAAAATTTTTTCTAAAACCATAAGATTAATTTTATCTTTTGATTTTGTTACTTGTAATCATCTTATGATTATAAGGATTTTTAGTCTATTTAGTTAAGAGCATTAATCATTTTCGTTGAAAAATATTTGTTTTTTTTAAATACTGAAATGAAATTAGATTTACGGTTTGTACTCTTGGCAAAATAGACGGGTCGGACGGGTTTGGGTAACATGTCAAAGTGGGTCATTTTAGAAAAATGGGTCAAACGGGTGCAGATCAAAACCGATTGGGTATGGTCAGATGGGTCGTTTGTTATTTTATCTTTGTTTTTTCTTAATAACAATACCTACATACTATGTATTTTAGTAAATTATTATGTTAAATAATTCATTATATATTAAATACTTTATACTCCCTCCGTCCTAATTTAAATGTCCAAATTTGATTTGTTAGTCTTTTTTTCCTAATTTTGACCGTAAATATTTTTATATAAAACTTGATATATATATATGAATTGAAGTTTTAAATAATTTTTCATTGATATAATTTTCATCAAGTGTCATATAACACAAATAAATATATTTATGGTCAAAATTGTTAAAGGATGACTTTGAAAGTCAAAATAAGACATTTAAATTAGGACGAAGGTATAAGTACTTTTTTAATATTAAATTAATTAAAAAACGTGGTTTACTAGTTTTGTATATATATATATATAATATATATATATATATTATATATATATATATATATTATATATATATATAAACTTAACCATGATTTAGGAATTAGTAGATACTAACAAGTTATTGTTTTATATATATATATACTTAACAATGATTAAAATAGAACAATGTGGTTTGTCATTCTCTCTCGAGTAGTAAAAAAAATGGACATCACTCTACCATCACCTCTGCTGCTGATAGTGGAATCTGCATCACAACCGGAAGATTAATCTCTGAATTCTCACCACAACCGGACTACCTCCAGCGGTACCTCAGCTACCACCTGATAATCGCGTTCCCCACCGTATGTCCCAAAATTTTCGCCGTAGAACCCAAACCTATTACCACCGGCGGAATCCTCACCTCTCATATTCCAATTACTGGCTTAGAGCAACCATGTCTATCCACGTCCCCACTACAACCGACGTCTTCCTTTCTCTTCAAATAGTCGGAGATCTCCACCACCACCAACCTAACGATTCGTCGGAGAACGCATCCAATCACCACCGTCGGCAAGCATCCCCGTCGCCAATCACCATCTTCACCCACCCACCGTCTGTAAGTAAACACCGGGGATTTCTGATGGTTGTCCAAATTTACCCAAATGGGTGTGAGGTGATTACCCGCTCGACCCGCATGACTGAGTTTCAATAATTTTTAAATATACCCGTTGACCCGTTCTAGAATATGATGGTTATCCAAGTATACCCAAATGATTGAAAAAAGTACCCAAACTTATCCAGAAGTTCCATTGAGGTTCAGGTTTGCCACCCCTATGATATTCTTAACCTCAATTGTCAATAGTCAATATCGAAAATTATTGAAACTCAAAGTGCGGGTCGAGCAGGCCGAACGGGTAATCAACTTACACCTACAATCCAATATGCCAATATGGGGAAGAAAATATAGATCTCTGATGTTTATTTACTGGCAGTGGGTGGGTGAAGGTGGTTATTCGAGACGAAATTCTCTCAAGTAGGGGAGACTGTGACATCCGTCACCAAAAACTGGTAATTCATTATAGTCTCTAACTTACATTTCAAATTTCTTGACTAGTCAATGTGCCTATATAGTATAACAAGCATAGAAATGTGGTGATCATTTCCAATATGGGATTTTTATTATTTGGATTCCAATAGTTTAGGATTTAGACATTTGATCTTCCTAAACGTAGATGACTATAACTATCCCCGTAAGCTTTAGACGCGTAGTTGTTAGTCATATTCATTTTTAGCAGTAACACTACTCGTTGGCTATTCGGAGTTATAAGTTGACAAGTTGAACCATGACATTTTATGAGTTAGTTAAGTTTTAATGAAAGCCTATAACAATCTACTTGTTGGTTATCAGTTCGGTCAAGAGGGATGACCATCCCATCATCACAATCCTAAATAATCTAAGATAATGGTAGCAGTAAAGTTATTAAACAGCCTGAAATATAAGTGACGACCTATGTTACAATAATAATAATAACAAGTGGGAATACAACTGAAAGGTCGGCCAGAAGCAAGGGATTTAGGATCCCATTTTGACTCAATTTATAATAATAATATAGCCTAATTATATCCAAACTCAAACACTTATCTCTATAACAAATATAAATCAAATACCCTAAATAAAACTAAAACCCTTTGATATTTTTTTCCTGCCGTCGAACAAAAGAAGAAAAAAAAAGGAACCATCACAAGATCAAAGCTAGTATTTTAATCATCATTGTCAAAGCAAGTTATTGGTAAGATTATTATAACTCTTATGAACTTTTGATTTAAATTACAATTAATAATAAAATCCTTATAGATTATATTTTATTTTGTCAAGGTATCTAAGGAGTGATCATCAATCTTGGGGTAAATTACTTATCTTTTCTTTTCATATATATATATATATATATATATATATATTATTGTCTTCTCTTTTCATATATATATATATATAAGTATATCCTTTATTTAATAATCTTTATTATAAGTAACCTATGTTGATGAATATATATACTATGGCAAAATTTATAATAATGAATGAAAGGGTTTCTTTTAGGTTAAATCAAGAACTTAAAGTATAGATCATATTAATGTTAAAAGTTTACATATTTATTGTAGCATAATAATTAATGTAATTAAAGAAATTCAATTAAGAGGGCATGGAAATCATAATAACAGATTAATATAGGTGTTGGAAAGATTTGAAAGTTTATATATGAGTATTTAGTTGTAATAGTCTTTAAAACAGTAAGTGGAGTTATTTCAGAATCTGGACAGATTCGGTTTGTCAACTTTGAAAGGTCGTATCTTGGTAATGGAAGATGGTTAAGTCACGTTTTTGGTGTCTAAAATTAAGTTCAGGAAGTCTACTTTCTGTTGGAATTGGTTTCGTGTCAAAATATGAAGTTTAAGTTCGTCAAAAGAATTTTATGAGAAAACTGCACAAATCTGAGTTTTCCGAACAGATTTCGGTCGACTTCAAATAGTCATATCTTGGTCAATTTTAAGAACTGGAAGTTTATTTTTTTCCAGAAACATTTTTAAGATGTTAAGAGTTGATAGTAAAAAAATTGGATTTTTTGAAGCTCCGAAGGCCAGCGAGTTAGCGAAGACGCTTAGGCTAATAGAAAAGAGAGCGTCGGTGCGTAGCCTTCATTCTACTACGCTACGAAAAGGTTACGAAATCACTTAGCTCGACGTTAGGAGAGTCAAGGGGGAACGCCATACCTACATGAACCGCTGTTCGCTGACTTTCTAAGGTCTAACCTTTCGCCCCCTACTGAAAAGGGGCAATTAGCTTTGCACCACTGATAGACTACTTAAGATTCAATTCAAAAGGCCCTACTTAGTTTCGCAAGCCTTTGTCATTGTCAGTCAACTAAGTAGGGCCTGAGGCCCCCTGTGAATCCGTAAATCTGAGGAGCATGCCGCAACAAAAGGATGGTCCCCTATGCATTTCATTCTTTCCGGAAGGGAAAAAAAGAAGTACCCCCCATCATAGTGAACCTCTCCTTGTGATCGGGATGAGGTAGATGCCTCCCAGCCGGGGGGCGGATCAAATCGGAGTTTCCTTAGGTAGCCACCGACCTACAGTTATCCTTAAACTTCCGTGCTTGGTGGAGAAGAAGCGAACAAAGGTACGCTCGCTTGCTGTCTTGTTCTCTGTCGCGAACTGGGATCGCTCGCCAGCTAGGTCAGATTAACTTTTATAAAACTTTTCTGTGCGCAAACAGTGAATTTTCTGACTAGTCTGTAAATATCGAATTTTTAAAAGTAGTTAAAGTACAAAATAAATTCTTTAAAAATTCATGTAAGTATCTAACACATAAAAGTTACAGTGGTAAAAATTTAAGGTCTTGGTTAGTTCGTTTGTTCCAGATTAAAAATAGATAAATTTACCAAAAATTTCAGTGAATATGAACTTGTAGAAACCAATCATAAATCATTAAAACAAATACTCTATATTAAGTTATATGACTTGTAACTTAATAATACATAACAAATCAGGTTGGGAATAATTTTGAAAGTAGCCATGTAACATCCGTGAATTTTGACTCGTTGACTTTACGTGTAATATGACTAACAATATAGGTTAATGAAGTATTCGGGTCGTTTTGGTGATTAAATGACAATGTGGAAGTTATTTGGTCGTTTCGTGAATTAAATGGCAATGTGTTGTATTCGGGTCAATAATGTGTTTTGATCGGTGTTTAAATGTCTAACGATTGTAATTTGGCTTGAGAAGAGAAACGGGTCGGCCCGTGGGTCATCCACGACCCATCAGCCCCTTGACCCATTTCCCTTATCTTCTCTTGCACCTCTCATTTCTCTTTTCTATCTTTCTTTCTCACTTTCTCTCAAGTAAAAGAAAAAGCAAGGAAACCATTTCAATTCTTCATCTCTCTCTTGCATCTATTCGGTGTTTTGGAACTGATTAAATACAAGAATCATCATCATTGTCACCATAATCTTCAATTGATCATAAGTTTGAAGTTCATAGTTCAAGACTTTCACCCATTTTGACCTAAATTTGGGTTCTAGCTCGGAAAGGAAGCTTTGGTAAGTCAAATTCATCCCATTTACTTCTATTTATGTTAGTTTACTTGTTTCTAGTCATCTCGTACATTTACAAGTTCTAAATCGCCTTAAAATGAGTTTGGGTCGAATTAGGGTTTTATTAGGGTTTGTTTGATTTGGAGAATTTGGTGATGTTATGGATGGAAATATGGGTTTGGGTAAGTGTATTTATGCATTAGAATGTCAAAGGTAACTTCAAAACAAGTCTTGTAACCTTAAACGTCGATTTGGGGTTTTGGGGTTCTTGATTTTCTGCACTTGCTGCTGGTAGTGTTGCTGCCCAGAAGGGGGCGTAACCTACGGCCCTATGGGGCGTAGGTTACGCTGGTACAATTTTCTTTGGGCGTAGGTTACGGCCCTTTGGGGCGTAGCTTACGCCGATCCTTCCATCTTACGCCAAAATATTTCTGTTTACGCCAACTTTTACGCCAAAAATGACTTTTCTAGAGGGCCGTAGCTTACGCCACTTTAGGCCGTAAGCTACGCCAGTTGTAATTTTGACCACCGTACCTTACGCCCCTTTGGGCCGTAAGTTACGGCCTTTGTTTTTCTAAAATTTCCTTGTTTGACCTAGTTTGACTTTCTGGACCTTTTTACGCGTCGAGCCTTAATCTAATTTACTTCTTATCTTATATAACATTGATTGAGAGTCTTAGAAGTCGTTTAACGTCGAGAAGCACTTTGGAAACCTAATTAGGGTTTTGCCGAATATTTAATAACTACGTATATGTGGTTATGTGTGTTGATATGAATGTATATGATCGATATTTAGGTGTTGGACGTGAAGTGATCATTGAACGACAGTAACTTGACTTTATATCAAATTTAACTTCTTTGCCGATCAGGTGAGTTTCGTAGCTCCCTACTCAATAGAGATTCGGGCTGAAAAGTGTACATATACGTGTTGTTTGTTTGTCTGGTTGACTTGATTGCCTGTCTAGTTAATTTCTGATTGATTGTAGTTTGGTAGACAGTTTTGATTGATCGTGTGATGGTTTACGAAGGTGTTTGTGATATTGTAATTTATTAGGATAGAAGTGCATACATGGAAGTCGGCTTTACTTTCAAAGGGTTTTAGGTGTGGTGGGAAGGCTGCGGGTGACCCTATATATAAGCATCTGGGACTCGAAGAAAGTAGAATCCTCCTAAGTGTATGTACGTATAGTTTAATTGAATTTGAGGATGTTGATTGATGCATATGACGTATATAAATCCCACTGAAGAGGATATGACGTATGTAAATCCCACTGAAGAGGATATGACGTATGTAAATCCCACTGAAGAGGATATGGCATATGTAGTGTATAAATCCCACTGAAGAGGATATGACATATGTAGTGTATAAATCCCACTGAAGAGGATATGGCATATGTAGTGTATAAATCCCACTGAAGAGGATATGGCATATGTAGTGTATAAATCCCACTGAAGAGGATATGACGTATGTAAATCCCACTGAAGAGGATATGACATATGTATATAAATCCCACTGAAGAGGATATGACGTATGTAAATCCCACTGAAGAGGATATGGCATATGTAGTGTATAAATCCCACTGAAGAGGATATGACATATGTAGTGTATAAATCCCACTGAAGAGGATATGGCATATGTAGTGTATAAATCCCACTGAAGAGGATATGACGTATGTAAATCCCACTGAAGAGGATATGGCATATGTAGTGTATAAATCCCACTGAAGAGGATATGGCATATGTAGTGTATAAATCCCACTGAAGAGGATATGACGTATGTAAATCCCACTGAAGAGGATATGACGTATGTAAATCCCACTGAAGAGGATATGACGTATGTAGTGTATAAATCCCACTGAAGAGGATATGATGTAGTGTATAAATCCCACTGAAGAGGATATGACGTATGTAAATCCCACTGAAGAGGATATGGCATATGTAGTGTATAAATCCCACTGAAGAGGATATGGCATATGTAGTGTATAAATCCCACTGAAGAGGATATGACGTATGTAAATCCCACTGAAGAGGATATGGCATATGTAGTGTATAAATCCCACTGAAGAGGATATGACATATGTAGTGTATAAATCCCACTGAAGAGGATATGGCATATGTAGTGTATAAATCCCACTGAAGAGGATATGACGTATATAAATCCCACTGAAGAGGATATGACGTATGTAAATCCCACTGAAGAGGATATGGCATATGTAGTGTATAAATCCCACTGAAGAGGATATGACGTATGTAAATCCCACTGAAGAGGATATGGCATATGTAGTGTATAAATCCCACTGAAGAGGATATGACGTATGTAAATCCCACTGAAGAGGATATGACATATGTAGTATATAAATCCCACTGAAGAGGGTATGACGTGTGACGTGTATAAATCCCACTGAAGAGGATATGATACTTGATTTGAGTGGATGTTACGTATATTACTTGAGTATATCGCTTATTTCACGTTTTACTTGTTTTGTGTAATCTTATTGTGGTTGTTGTTGTGTTTTTCATAGAGGCTCACTGTAAGTCATGTTTCACCTCTACTCGTATATTATGATTATTGACGATGGTTTCTAATGGACCATTACTGCGAACTCACCAACCTTGTGTTGACTATGCTTAGTACACTTTTCAGGTAACCAGGTTAATCCAGGGCGTGGAGTCTGATTATTTGTTTGCTGTTGAACCCGGACTTGGACTTATATGGATCAAGGATCCATTTGCCTTCTTTTGCATTGTACTTAGAACCGTTAGCCACCTTTTGATGTTCCGTTGTAATATTTGATGATGACTTGCTCTGTATGTATTTTTTATACTTGTTTATCTTATTGTATGGATTCACTGAATCCTTTATTTGCATTTAGTTCATGTTCTACATTAATCCCACCTTGTGCTATATGATTTCTGTGATATTCTGAGCCTTGGCTTGGGGTGTTACAGTACCATATGTGTATTTCATCAAATACGGGTTACAATGGACGGTTATTGACCATGTCCATAATTGTAACTTGTTCATATATATGTTGTGTAGATTCTAGTGATTTTGTTGGACTTTGCACAACTACTTGCTTATTGAGGTGAGTTTCGTGGCCCCTTTTTATTCTATTTCTTTGGGGGAAAATGATGCTCAAAACATTTTTCATTTCTTTACTAGCTGTGCCAAAACTAGTTTGTTTTATTGGACAAATATGTGTAATTATGAAATGTGTATGCTAGCTTGCTTGTGTTGATTTCTATGATGCAATAGATGTCTGTCGATATCTATTGAAGACTATTTACGGATAACAGTGATAACTATTAACCAACTTTATACTCCAGCTGGTAGTTTGTTGGTACAACAATGTGTGATTGAGTTGTTGGCAAGTGATGTGATTGAGTTGTTGGCAAGCAGTGGTGAGTTTATGTTGTTGGATAACTATGATGGCATTGATCAGTATTTGGTATGCATACATGCTACTACATGTTTATATTTACACTATTGTCCATACTACTTATATCATGCACAGCAAATTCATTTGTATTACATTAAACCTACGAACTCACCAACGTTATGTTGACATTTTCGCATTCATTTTCAGGTAATAACAATGCTTAAGGAGAGTGAGCATATGGACTTTAGGAAGACCAATAGAGAGATCCTTCATGGGCTCCTAGCTTTACATTTGAACAATTGAACTTTATTTGCTATCTGCTACATCTTTTGCTATTTGAGGCATGTTGCCTAGATCTATCCCGCTTGTGGAAATTACTTTTATTTGGATTTCATTTAGTATGACTCTATTATAAATTCCATGTGCTATGCTATATCTTTTCGTCATATCCTACGATTTCGAGCCTAGCTCGGGGTGTTACAGTGACAGGCGATGGGCTAGGGTTCTCTGGAAAATGGTTAGATTGGTGGTGGTGGTGCAGATCTCTGACTGTTTGAAGAGAAAGGAAAACGTTGGTTGTGGTGGGGATGTGGATAGACGTGGTTGCTAAGCTAGTCATCTGCTACTGAGAAAAGAGGATTCCGGCGGTGCTGGTGGGTTTTGGTTCTACGGTGAAAATATTAGGACATACATTGGGGAGTCAACGCGATTATCAGGTGGGTGTGTTAGCTCAGGTACTGCTGGAAATAATCTGGTGGTGGTGAGAATACAGGGGGTTTTTCTTCCAGTGGCGATAGAAATGCCGGTATCAGCAGCAAAACTGATGGTATGAGTTAGGGGTGAGCAAAAACCGAACCAAAAACCAAAAAAACCATGAAAACCGAAAAATCCGAAATTACCGAAAACCGAAAAACTCAATAGTTTTTGGTTTAAGTTTTCTGAAAACTGAAAGTTATAGTTCGATTTAGGTTTCATATGAAAAACCGAAACATAAAAACCGAACTGAACCAAAAATATATATTGTTTCCTTTATTTTATATTTATATCATTTTATTACTCATTTTTGGTAAATATGTTAATATATTTGCATTTTTAAGTGTATAAAATAATATCATTTATATGTTTTAGGTGAAAATACACAACAAGATTGATTGTTTAATAATTGCATATTGAAACAACGCGTAAAAGATATAAATAGTTATATATGAATTTATTATGAAGTATTATAATATTATTTTATATATATAGTCATATATATATTGTATATTATATATATATATATTATATATATATATTATATATATATATATTATATATATATATATTATATATATATATATTATATATATATATTATATATATATATATATTATATATATATATTATATATATATATATATATATATTATATATATATATTATATATATATATATATATATTATATATATATATATATATATATAAACAAAACAGTAAACCATATTGTTCTTTTTTAACGATTAGATAAAAACTTTGATATTTAATATATTCAATTATTTAACATAATAATTTACTAAAGTGTACATTATGTAGATAAATTTATTGAGAAAAAACACAGATAAAATAACGGACAACCCTACTGATCCCGCAACCGCAACCCGTTTTGACCGTACCTCGTTTGGACCTGCCTTTCTTAAAAATAGACCGTGTATCGCAGTCTTTTGACTCTTTACTCAAGCCCGCTGACCCGTGCATTTTGTCAGGCCTAGTGAGGGTGACAAAACAAGTACCCAACCTGTTATGGGCCTTTTTTTGACATAATGTTAATTGTTGTTTATAAATTTTTATTATTTTATTTTTCTATTCCACATTAATTAGAATTTTAAACTGGGGCAATGAGTTTAGGCTTTGTTCAATCATAAGTTCTACCATTTGATGAGTTAGAAAAAAAACAATACACCTATACAAATAACAAGTTTAGCATTTACTCTCGTCATAAATTTAGTAATATTATATTCTTAGATAAATGCACTGTTTAGGCTTGCTCCATTTGAGTAATTTCGCTATTTAACTCAAATATGCAAGAACAACAAAATATAATTTGTTCACATTCTATATGTTACACTTTTAAATGTGAAAATGGTTCACCCTAAAAGTATGGGT
The DNA here is from genome assembly GCA_034093135.1 of Erigeron breviscapus. NCBI lineage: Eukaryota > Viridiplantae > Streptophyta > Magnoliopsida > Asterales > Asteraceae > Erigeron > Erigeron breviscapus. The sequence continues at coordinate 32,331,964 of CM067174.1, forward strand.
AAGGTCCTTATATTTACATGTACGAATAAATGTAAGTAATCAGAACTATATTTTATCAAATTTCTTTAACACTTGCAAGGATGTGGGATATATAACATGTTTACATTTAAAAATGTGTAAACCAACGTCACACGATGTGGAATGGTGAAATAGTAAGAGGGTGTGTTGCCAAGTTGGAGTACATGATAGATAGTAGTCGAGATTTTCCATTACATTTTGTTAAATTATGAGAAATTAAATGACGCAACACTTCATCGCCCGGATGTCTGAGACATGGTGTGACATATAAAACTCTTGTAGCAGACGATGGATAATAGAATGGATAAAGATAGCCGGTGTCGTCACATCGAATGAGAAGTTGGCGAGTGATCAACAAGTTTTTTACTAGAACAGCCAGAAGTTTCAAACTTAATGGAATATTTATTATCTTTTGTAATTAAAGTGACAAACAAAAATTAATTTTTGATAATCCGGGGAATATCAAGAACATTATGATTTATGAAGATGGAGCGGCGATGATTACTGGACAAAATGTTATGACTGCTCTGGTTAGTGTTAAGTCTTTCTCTTTAAAGTAGTGGCACCGGTGTTTACTAATCATGCCTTTCTTATTAAAATTGTTTTCTTTTTCGCTACAAGATGAAATATGGAAAGAGCCTAAAGGCAACAAGAAAAAAAATGTTCTTGACTAGTTGCTGGCGCTTAGTGGCTCGGCTTGGCTATGCGGCTTAGCTAGGATTCATACTGTTCAATGAAATTACAGTGACGGCTATTGGTGGTCGGCGACAACTAATAGAGATTTAAAATTAAAAAAAATGAAACATTTTTACTGAAATTCTAGAGAGAATATCAAAATAGTCACGAAATTTCAAAAAATTTTGACGACATGTGAGAGCATGTCGTTGGAATTTAGAGGCTGATTATCAAAGGTTTTGCGTGGAATTTAGTCCAATTTAAATGGTGTAGGAGGTGTCATTTAATTTGTAGACCAAATTGAGAGATACGAGAAATAAATTAATTCGTAAATAAACATAAACAAAAGAGTTTTAGAAATGGAGAATAGAAATGATATTGTGTTGGTGGGATTAATTAATTAAAGTAAGCAATAAGAAGCTATCTCACAATAAAGTATCACTGTTTAAATATGATATTTGAAAGACTGTTACTTTTGAAATTGAAATGATAAGTTACGAAAATGCATTAGTTGGGAGCAAGTAAGATTTCTTTTTGTTAAAAAACGTGATTATGTTGTATTAGTGGGATTAAAACTAAGCAATAAGAAGCTATCTCATAGTAAATTAATTAGCACCATTTATCTATGATATTTGAAAGACTATCATTTTTAAAATATAGAAATTATAAGTTACAAAAATGCATTAGTTGGGAGCAAGTAAGATTTTCTTCTTATCGAAAAAAAAAGGGTAAAGAATTTCTTGGCATAAGGTTCTATCTATCTTTCGTCATTTAAGTATGAGATATATTCATTCGTCTTAATAATATTCAGTAGACAAGAATATTGTTTTAAAAAAACTGCAATTTTATACTTTTATATTTACTCAACTATTTTATACTTTAAGTAATATTATAGCAATTAGATTTCCTTAACATGACTAAGAAACTTGAACGAACCATCTCTCTAATTTTTAGTAATAGATAATTTTGTTTTGTTTTTTCTGAATGGCTAGTTAATTTGGGATAACCCTAAACGAGGTTGACTGATAATTTGGAACATTAGGGATTATTTGAGAGACTTTATGAAACAACCGTTTGACCTCGTTAATTGAGTGAAAAGATGGAGAAAAGGACGATAATTGTTAATTACTAAACTCGTATCTAAAATGCATTAGTGGGGGACTAAGATACATATTTCTTGTAATATGGTGCTACTATACTATGTATCGTTTAAATATAATATACTCATGATTCATGAACGACTTCATATTTTGGAAAAAGAATAGATTAATCTAAAATAGATACTTGAAACGATTAATCACATGTTCAATCTTTGTAAGCATGCAAGAGATACTAGGTCCCTATTAAGTTCTTGGACGGGGTTCAATATTCCCAGCAGTAAACCCGCAGATGTAATCGATTGGATTGATAACCTGAAGGTAGCTGTTAAAACTCGAAATAGGCTCCAGGCGATCCTATTTGTTTGGTGGTGGTATTTGTGGAAGACTAGGAATCATAAGGTTCATAATAAAGTGCAATATACACCTTCTGTGATCTTCAATGATATAGCCTCTTTATCTTACTTATGGATTCACAACCGCGACAAGAAGAGTAAAATGGAGTGGAAGCAGTGGCTCGAGTCTTCTTTCTGTTCACCATCATAATGGTTGATAGTTTTCCTTGTTTCGATATCTTAGTATTTCTGATTCCTAGCAGTTGGTTTAGGGAAGAATTTTGCTACGGTAGTACTTGTAGATTAGATCATTACTATTGTATGATTGTATTTTAGACCTCTAGTACCTTGCTAGAGTGTTCTTTAGTTAATAAAATTTTCGCCGTTCGAAAAAAAAAAGGTTCACATAATTAATCTTTATCTTTAGATTTACTCATTATACAAACAGTTGCTTTAGACTTTAAATTTTCATAATACATAAACATCATAACTATTTACATCTTACTCAAATACCCAATTAATTAACATCTTGTTATGTCTAAAACGTGAGATCGGCTTTCGTGTACGTTTTTATATAAAACTATTATGTTATAAGAAGCAGACTTAGGCTATCCGGAGTGGTATTGCCGGGGGTTGGGCTACTTTCACCACAGCGCGCCATGTGGCATCCTGGGTTGCTGGGGGTTGCCTGAGAAAAAGAGGGGGAGTGGTATTGCCTGGAAGGTGGGGTAGGGTAATGATTGATTTATTATTTTATTTTTTTTGTATGTTTGACTTTGTTTTTAGATAAAAAACATTATTATTTATTTAAAAAACATTAAAATTCTGAAAAAAACTTAAAAATACATAAAAATTCCGAAAAAAACATTAAAAATACTAAAAAAACATTAAAAAAAATAAAAAACATTAAAAAACAAAATATAAAAAACAAACATTAAAAACATAAAAAAAACAAACATTATATAAAAAACATTAAACACACATTAAAAAAAAATAAAAAACTAGGCGTCATCGCTAAAATAATCTTCCACAGCAGGCGGCACGTATTCTTCCACAGGTGCATGGCGGTTCTCCCATAGATGATCAACCAAATCCGCCAATAGTATGTTGTGTGTTTCCCTGCTCCTTACGGCGAGAGAGTTTATAATTCGTTGATCCATTGGAGTTTGTTGCTTCCAGTAATCCGGGTCCATAGTCGGGTCGTGCTCGTTGAAGTCTTGACAATAGGCTTTATCTTCATCCTCCAAAATCATATTATGCAAAATAATACAAGTATATATCACGTCATGCATTCTCTCCTTGTCCCAATATCGCGAAGGGAAACTAAGAACTTTCCACCTTTTCTTCAAAACCCCAAAAGCTCTCTCGATATCCTTGCGAGCCGACTCCTGTTTCTTCTTGAAGTACTTTCTCTTTTCGTCAATCGGATCGGTGAAAGTCTTCACAAAAGTAGCATACTCTGGATAGATACCATCGGTTAAATAATAACCGGATTTGTAAAAGTTACCGTGAGCGTAAAAAGCACCTACAAATTATGAATATAACACGTGTTTAACAAAATAATATGTAAGTATATGTAATAATATATAATAATAACATTTATAAAATAATAATTTACCTGTAGGTGCCAATCCGGATATTATCTCTTCAAGAATGGGCGACGACTCAAACACGTTGATGTCGTTGTGGGAGCCTTGCGTACCAAAATACGCGTTCCAAATCCATAAGTCAGCTGAGGCAACGGCCTGAAGTATCATACTAGGCCTCCCAATATCCCCACGTGTGTGCGTACCGCGCCATGCGGTAGGACACATCTCCCACGGCCAATGCATGCAATCAATACTACCAATCATGCCCGGGAAACCGTGGAGCTGCTCATGCACGTCGTATATGCGCTGAAGGTCAGTCCAAGTCGGTCTACGTAGGTATGTCGGCCCATATAACGCGCGTATACCTGATATGTAATATAGATTATTATATAATATATACTAGTACGTAATATACACTAATAATTCACATAAACTAATACGTAATATAAATAATATGTAAGTATATGTAATAATATATAATAATAACATTTATAAAATAATAATTTACCTGTAGGTGCCAATCCGGATATTATCTCTTCAAGAATGGGCGACGACTCAAACACGTTGATGTCGTTGTGGGAGCCTTGCGTACCAAAATACGCGTTCCAAATCCATAAGTCAGCTGAGGCAACGGCCTGAAGTATCATACTAGGCCTCCCAATATCCCCACGTGTGTGCGTACCGCGCCATGCGGTAGGACACATCTCCCACGGCCAATGCATGCAATCAATACTACCAATCATGCCCGGGAAACCGTGGAGCTGCTCATGCACGTCGTATATGCGCTGAAGGTCAGTCCAAGTCGGTCTACGTAGGTATGTCGGCCCATATAACGCGCGTATACCTGATATGTAATATAGATTATTATATAATATATACTAGTACGTAATATACACTAATAATTCACATAAACTAATACGTAATATATAACTAATATGTAATAAAACGTAATAATAAAAAGTTGTATTTACAAAATATATATATATATATATATATATATATATATATATATATATATATATATATATATATATATATATATATATATATATATATATATATATATATATATATATATATATATATATATATATATATATATATATATATATATATATATATATATATATATATATATATATATATATATATATATATATATATATATATATATATATATATATATATATATATATATATATATATATATATATATATATATATATATATATATATATATATATATATATATATATATATATATATATATATATATATATATATATATATATATATATATATATATATATATATATATATATATATATATATATATATATATATATATATATATATATATATATATATATATATATATATATATATATATATATATATATATATATATATATATATATATATATATATATATATATATATATATATATATATATATATATATATATATATATATATATATATATATATATATATATATATATATATATATATATATATATATATATATATATATATATATATATATATATATATATATATATATATATATATATATATATATATATATATATATATATATATATATATATATATATATATATATATATATATATATATATATATATATATATATATATATATATATATATATATATATATATATATATATATATATATATATATATATATATATATATATATATATATATATATATATATATATATATATATATATATATATATATATATATATATATATATATATATATATATATATATATATATATATATATATATATATATATATATATATATATATATATATATATATATATATATATATATATATATATATATATATATATATATATATATATATATATATATATATATATATATATATATATATATATATATATATATATATATATATATATATATATATATATATATATATATATATATATATATATATATATATATATATATATATATATATATATATATATATATATATATATATATATATATATATATATATATATATATATATATATATATATATATATATATATATATATATATATATATATATATATATATATATATATATATATATATATATATATATATATATATATATATATATATATATATATATATATATATATATATATATATATATATATATATATATATATATATATATATATATATATATATATATATATATATATATATATATATATATATATATATATATATATATATATATATATATATATATATATATATATATATATATATATATATATATATATATATATATATATATATATATATATATATATATATATATATATATATATATATATATATATATATATATATATATATATATATATATATATATATATATATATATATATATATATATATATATATATATATATATATATATATATATATATATATATATATATATATATATATATATATATATATATATATATATATATATATATATATATATATATATATATATATATATATATATATATATATATATATATATATATATATATATATATATATATATATATATATATATATATATATATATATATATATATATATATATATATATATATATATATATATATATATATATATATATATATATATATATATATATATATATATATATATATATATATATATATATATATATATATATATATATATATATATATATATATATATATATATATATATATATATATATATATATATATATATATATATATATATATATATATATATATATATATATATATATATATATATATATATATATATATATATATATATATATATATATATAACTAGAATCGGAACTAGACTCAAATAAGTCCATGATATATAGAAAGTTTATGAAAGTGAGATAAATTTGTATGAAAGTGTAAGTGTAAGTGTGTGTGTTGTGAAAAATAGTGGAGTGATTTATGTATATATATAGGAAAAAAGAAAAAAAAAAATGTTTTTTTTTTTTTAGTCAAATAAAGCCGTTTACAACGGCTAGATTCCTCGAAAAAACAAGCAAACCGTGGGAGTTGCTACATGTGTGGGTTGCTACCACGGGGTGGTGTAGCCGGCGACTCCTAGGCGAAATCCACTGGGTTGCTACCCTTATTGCTACCACTCCGGTTAGCCTTATGATACTATTCGAATGTACGAATGAAATATTTCACATCTATACAATTTCTCGTTTTCACATTCAATTAAAGTACTCAAAGGCCAAGCTTGAAATCTTTGAAAAAAATTAATTAATTAATCTAAATTTCTACAATAGCGTAGACATTGTCTTCCATATCTTTACAACTTAAAGTCATCTCAGAATAATATATATCGTGATAAGAGAGATATCAAATGAGAATATGACTAAAGGAAATAATGGATTAAAGATATTTTTTTTCATTATTTTTGTTTTTTTTTTTACCTTTTTTATTATTTTTTTAATATTTATCTTTAAATATTTTTTTTTTGAGATAGAAACCCATTTCATGTAAAAATAAAATTTCCCTTTATTAATGGTACCTTTATTTTAAAGTTTGTAGTTTTAAGCTCGATCTACAAGCCTTTTGAGTTTTTGCCAAACACATCCGTTGTATCTAATTATCACCGTGTTCATTTTTGTATTAAAGATATAGAGAATTTTCTTCGTAATAGTTTTCTTAGGAAAATGATATGTATTAATGTATACAAATGGTTCTATTATTATTATATACACTATATACCTTTTGTATTTGGTGTGTAAATATATATCAACTCCCTATGATTTATGCGTTTTTTAATTCCCTCTCAAAAAGTCTCCTAGTAGTTATATAATTACTATGCAATGCATTCCTCCAAAATTTCTAAGCTTCCCTATAAAAGAAAGCTACAAAGTGCAAGTTTAGGCCAAGAAGTTAAAGAGAGATGGGAGAGGTAAAGCTTTTAAGGACATGGTCTAGCTCCTTTGCACTAAGGATTGTTTGGGCCTTGAAAATGAAAGGTATAGACTATGAAATCATATATGAGGATCTTACCAACAAGAGTCTTTACTTTAAGTACAATCCTATTCACAAAAAGATACCAGTGCTAGTGCACAATGAAGTACCCATATGTGAATCACTTGTAATTATTGAGTACATCGATGAGGTATGGAACAAAACTATTCCTAAGTTCTTACCTGAAGATCCACTTGCCAGAGCCAATGCACGATTTTGGGCAAACTTCTGCGACGAGCAGGTACATTAATGAATCACTCTAGTTTTATTCTATTGAACTATTGTCTAGCTTCCACTTTAATTAAGGTTAAATGGCATGCAATACTTACGATTATTGATAATACAAGCATGGTTTGGTTTATTTATCAAACTTATAATATTAGTAAAATCAGAGATTTCAAGCACATAAAAAGGAACTACAATAATACCCCGCACAATATATAGTAGTTGATAATTTTTACAAAAATATGTTAATTCTGATTTAAATCAAATTAAAAAATAAAATACATCGTGACGGGAGGTCGGTATTACCCATGTTAATTTTGTGTTATCTAACACGCTGACATATATAATTGTGTTTTTTTTGTTGGTTGAATATCCAAATATAGAAGTAATTCATCAAAATAATTTATATTTGATAGAGAGGGTAATATAGTAATTTCAGCGTTCTTAAAGAAAATTTCAATATTTAAAACTTAGTAATATTTACGTGAACGTATTGAGCAATATAATAGAGAAGTAAAGATTGTAAATACCGGTACCGTACTTCAAGTAGGCGATGGGATTGCTCGTATTCATGGTCTTGATGAAGTAATGGCGGGTGAATTAGTAGAATTTGAAGAAGGTACGATAGGCATTGCTCTTAATTTGGAAGTGTGTAATAAATAAGAAACAAATAAAAATAAAACAGTTGACACTTATGTTATGACGGTGAACAATAATTTTCACATTTAAAGTCACACATATAACTTCAACATTATAATTCATACGAATTGAAGTAATTTCCTTTTTAACGGTAAATTTAGATTTCTTACAACACCTACATCTTATATCAAATTTTACTAAACGAAACTCCAAGGCTTTCGTTAATATGCATTAAATAGTTGTACACTTACCATAAAATTCAAGGGGAGCTTTTGATATGAAAATATATAATTTTTTATACACACGTAGGGCTAAAAACTTCATTTAAATTTTATTATTTATATTAATTTGTTGGCAATCTAAATCTAGAAGTAACTGAACAAAATGTTTACCATTTGATATAAAGAGTAATATAGTAATTTTAGCGTTCTTAAAGAAAATTTCAATATTTAAAACTTTGGATTATTTATGTAGTACCTATGTTGTAGTCGGGGGTGGGTGAACCTTCGTAGGGACCGGGATCCGGGACGAATGAAAGAATTTAATAGAAAACAAGTCTAGTCTTTAACTTGTAAAAAGCACAAAAAACATGATAGCTATGTTGTTGAATCATCCTCCTTTTATTTTACGAGAGGAGTACCCGACAATGGCGGGACGGGTGGTGGTGGTAGGGCAGGATGTGGTGTGATTATTAATGTAAAAGTAATTGATGTAAAAGAGGTAGTGTAGTTATTTTAAAGGTTAATGATGTATGTTCATTAAATATTTAGGTATATTAAGGGGGTGTTTGGTATTGCGATTACAAAACAAAATGCGTTTTCAAAATAGAATTATGCGTTTTCAAAACTGCGTTTTGAAAAAGCATGTAGGTACATGCTTCTCCAAAACTGCGTTTTCATAGCAAATAATCACTTTTTCATACAAACACTTTTTTAGATTATTTGCGTTTTACAAACGTAATAATCAGATAATCACTTTATAACGCAATCCCAAACACCCTCTAAAAAAATATATATAAACAGTTCTTTCTTTATGAAAATTGCTATGCATCAGTCGGGGGTGGGTGAACCTTCGTAGGGACCGGGATCCGGGACGAATGAAAGAATTTAATAGAAAACAAGTCTAGTCTTTAACTTGTAAAAAGCACAAAAAACATGATAGCTATGTTGTTGAATCATCCTCCTTTTATTTTGGAACTAGACAGTGTGGTGCGGGACGGGTGGTGGTGGTAAGGGCAGTGAGTGGTGTGATTATTAATGTAAAAGTAATTGATGTAAAAGAGGGTAGTGTAGTTATTTTAAAGGTTAATGATGTATGTTATTAAATATTTAGTATATTAAGGGGGTGTTTGGTATTGCGATTACAAAACAAAATCTGCGTTTTCAAAATAGATTATGCGTTTTCAAAACTGCGTTTTGAAAAAGCATGTAGGTACATGCTTCTCCAAAACTGCGTTTTCATAGCAAATAATCACTTTTTCATACAAACACTTTTTTAGATTATTTGCGTTTTACAAACGTAATAATCAGATAATCACTTTATAACGCAATCCCAAACACCCTCTAAATATATAAAATTTTTATTTATGTAGTATTTTGTAGTCGGGGGTGGGTGAACCTTCGTAGGGACCGGGATCCGGGACGAATGAAAGAATTTAATAGAAAACAAGTCTAGTCTTTAACTTGTAAAAAGCACAAAAAACATGATAGCTATGTTGTTGAATCATCCTCCTTTTATTTTGGAACTAGACAAATGAGCGGGACGGGTGGTGGTGGTAGGGCAGTGATGGTGGTGGTGTGATTATTAATGTAAAAGTAATTGATGTAAAAGAGGGTAGTGTAGTTATTTTAAAGGTTAATGATGTATGTTCATTAAATATTTAGGTATATTAAGGGGGTGTTTGGTATTGCGATTATAAAATAAATTTTGCGTTTTCAAAATAGATTATGCGTTTTCAAAACTGCGTTTTGAAAAAGCATGTAGGTACATGCTTCTCCAAAACTGCGTTTTCATAGCAAATAATCACTTTTTCATACAAACACTTTTTTAGATTATTTGCGTTTTACAAACGTAATAATCAGATAATCACTTTATAACGCAATCCCAAACACCCTCTAAGTAAATAAAATAATTCTTTCTTATGTAGTACCTATG